>CM056201.1:106130055-106590055 GCA_029692085.1 Gymnothorax javanicus | reverse complement strand
TTTGCCACCGCAGACTCTCAACCAAACACCTGACCCTGGTCTTATACACTAACTAAGGAGCCTAAACGGGCTAATTCTTTGGCCTGGGGTAACTTTGTTTTCCCCTTTAAATCCTTCAGCCCATCCCTTTATAATTCCGAGAGCCCTTTCAGAAAGCTTTCCTCATTTCCTGCTGCTTCAGTTCAGTCCCTCGATTAGCATTCAGAGCAGGTGCTTCAAAGCCAAAAGTTGCCCCCAATGCCAGTTTTCCACTCTCTAACGAATGCTAAAGAGGTGTGCGCTAGCGCCAGAATGACCTGCGCCGTCTTGCCTGAAGGCCTCGTCCCTTCTGAAGCGAGAAGAGCCACTTCACTCTCTTCAACTTCATGTAGAGGAACAAGCCTCTTACGGAGGTCGCCGGGCTTTTACGTACTGCCAGTGTCGGGGACAAATTAGGACATTCTGAGCTGAACCGTTTCAAACAGAATATTAATGCAAAATAATAGTTTACCCCATAACAACTGTAGCCTGTTCTGAAGTTTTCTGTGATTTCAACAGTTAATAGTCTGCAAAAATAAGGATCATCTCATGGTGCTTTACTGGGTACAGGATGTGAACTCTCCTTCAGTCAGCACTCTCCTTGGTAATGTTCCTGTGCACTTTTCCTCTTGAGACATCTCTTAACATCTGCACTGGTGGAGAGGGAAGGAATTAATGAGCTAGATAAACTTGGCGATATGGAGGTGACCAGGACCCCACTTCATTGTAAACATTAGCAGTTTCTTGGACAGAACCTCAGTGATTTATCATAGTCAGTAGGTGACATGTTCTCAAGTACTGTATTTCAATCTTTGTCTTCTTTGCCCGAAGATCTGACTGTTTAGATCATGGCGTTTCTCCATCCATTATGAACGTGATTCCATCCGACATTTGAAAGCTTAGCTGGTGCCAGGAAAAAATGAACTGGGCTGTGAGAGCTTTAGAGTTGATTAGCCGAGCATAGTTGATGAAGACTCGCGGTGATAGGTTCACGGGAATTCATGAGCCTGTGTGTCTGAGCTAGCAAGCATATTTAGAGTCAGGAAAAGTAATTAACTCTTAATAAGAGCATGATTACTTAACAGCAGGCAGAGTGGAGTCTGAGGAATGCAGTTTATTTGATTACCGCTCTGCTTCTTCAGGTAAGCTTAGCTTTTACTGCAGTGGTAGGACCGGTGCAGCGAATTACAGAAGGAAATTAGTCGATTCAATGGGTTTCAATGCCGGAGGCCAAGTTGCAATGACCATTATTACTAACCCTCGCTGTTCCAAAGCAGCCAGGGGTGCATTTAGAACCAGATATTTAACAGCTAGGATCAGTACACATAGAATGAGGTAAAAAGAAAAATCTCCCCTGATTATCATCTAACTCTCTGAATTCTATAAAACCGTGGAACATCTCAGCATTTGGAGTCGCTTAATGACCAGGGAACACAAACCTTTTTTTTAATGATTTTTTTTTTTTTTTTAATAGTGCTCATAGGGTTTCTGGTGGTGCTGATATTTGTGATGACTGTTGTTCTTAGGTGTACATCTCACGTGAAATTTATACAAGAATGTTGAGTACAATATGAGCTGATGGTATGTGTGGCATTTACAAATTGAACATGTTGGTCAGTCTCGGGTTAATGTGTTATCTGGCTGTGGACATTAGCATTATTCATGAGGTCTTTCCTTGCTTTGCATGAGCGACCAGAAACATCTCTTTCTTCTCAACCCCACCAAAACGGGGCCGGGGTGTTCATAGTTAATCTCATAATGTGCTCGGATTTGTAGCGTAAGATCACCTTGGCTTTTGAGTTCGCTCCAGACTGACTGAGGCCAGCTCTGCAAACCTGGGGTCCAGCTGTGTGAAACGAAGCAAGGCTGAATTGAGCCTATGTGAAGCTAAGAGAAATGATAAGGCCAGCGTTCATCTCTCAGTAACGTAATGACGTACGATGAGTGACGTACGTTGTGCGCTACGCACTGCTGACAGAGGGAGACAGACACATCACTCATAGTAGTAGTGATATATGCACATATATATGTGATTCTTTCAAGAAGGTTCAGTTGAGCATTCAGAGTTAGGGTGTACAGAAGGATGGCAAAACTATAAGCCATGTTACTTGATCGGCTGAGGGGAAATGTTTAAAATGAATTTTAAAATTCTGGCTCTAGTGTGCACCAGATGTTGGGGAAGATGCCAGGGGATCACATCAGAAATCCTGTGGGCTTCTCTCTGTGTGACTCGATGCCTCGATGCTGTAAACAGATGATGGGGATTATCTGCATTGCATGTCGTTTTCTTCATATTTCGCCCCGTTATTTTATTCCGGTGCATCTGAAATGAACCCAACAGCCATTAACCCTGGGTGTTGAATCTATGCAAATCACCCCACCTGTAGATATTGAATGTAGCCACCACGCATGCTGGGACAGTCCCCCTGTTTTTATGTGGTGAAAATCTGACTTGTGGAGGGTGGAGGGTGGAATGCTGACTCTTAGCATTATGATTGGCAGGCTAATATCGTTTGGAAATACTGACAACGGAAGAAAAAAATGGTGAGGAAGAAGAAAATGGTGTGTGTTCGCTCTGGGTTATTTTTGCCCCATTTTAATGGATAAATGTCATGTTTCGCTTCATCATGACAACATATACATCAGGCATAAACATTTTGTGTATGTGTGTATGTGTTAAATGAGTTGGGACAGTGCCATTTGCTCTTCAAGCTTATGCCATGAAATAACATGAAGAATGCTGAATTCCAAGGTAGAGAAGTAATCAATGCTGGATTGAATACAAATTGGTATCCTAATGCTATAGGAGTCAACACGGGGCTAAGCGTTCATCTGTAGCTATGCAGTGGAAGCGAAGGGCTTGTTTATGGCTGTTATTTCATCTTTACCATGTAATGTGGAGCAGTTTTACAAATGGCTAATCTTGTTTATAGCCTTTCAGTTTCTGATGGTAAGGACAGTTGCAATGGAATTTGAGTAATTTCTTTGGCTCAGCAGCTTTTAGCTCAGTGAAGTGCTATTCACAGCATATAATAGGTGCTATCAGCAGCACTCCGTCCCAGTTGATATGCCCACAGGTGTGTGTGGGTATTCCAGGGCACTGCTGCTGTGTGGCTGTATCGGCCTGGCGTTCTCTACTGGATCACTGTGCATCGATTATTTGTTTGCATATAGTTAATGGCGTCCTCAAGGATGTAGCCTTCGTCCTCCTCATTTCAAAGGAAGGAATAAAGACCCAAGGCAAAGGATGAAAGAGGGTACGGGACACTTGAAAATGAAGGACAAAAAGATATTTTCATAAATCACATTTTTTAATTGGGTTTGAATTCGGCCTGGGGCCTCTCTGTGTGGAGTTTGCATTTTCTCCCCGTGTTCGGGTGGGTTTCCTCCGGGTACTCCAATTTCTTCCCACGGACCAATGACACATCAGGCTAACTGGAGATTCTAAATTGCCCTAAGGTGTGAGTGTGAGTGTGAATGGTGTGTGAATAGCGTGTACGCCCTGTGTTTTTGAAAATTTTCTGAAAATATGAAAGCGAATTATTATTCATTTTTGCCCTGTGTATTGCTATTAATTTTATTATTTCCTTTCATGCCATTCAATTGTAATGAAAACTGACATTTCCTGATTATGTTTCTATACTTATTAAACACAACAAGTGACGCGCCTTGCAAGGTGGACGTGCTACAGCGTATCAGCTAGCCTATACACGTGAACCGGGGATTTTCTGAGGCATTTATGCAGGTCTCTCTGTATGACTGCGAGCTTAATTAAGGAAGGGGACGATATTCAGGAAAGAATCCTCTAAAAGCATTATGTAGACACCTTGCTGATTGGTCTCCACACTTTTAGCATTATTATTTGCTTATATATCTTAGGGACACACGGCTCCATTTCATGAGGACTCGTGTCAGTGCTGGTTTTTGTACCGTCTAGTTACCCCTGCTGAATCCTCAAAATCACTTTATACACAAGTGTTCTGTATGTACTCCCCGGTCACAACAAATACATTATGGAGCAGAGGCGCATGACTAAAGGCTGTTTTATACTTGTAAGACGTGTCTAATGACTGCGTCTGACAACCAAAATGATGTCAGAGCGACAGACAGAAGTGTTGATGGTCCGACTCATACCTGTCAAACATTCGTAACGTTGCCGACACTGTTGTTGGTTGTTTTATAATTTGATTGCATGACAGTCTGATGTATGGCACCCCACAGCCAATCAGGACCACTGGCGGCTCATTGGTTGAGCACGTGACGATGTGCCTGGGAATGCCAGTGAATTCCATAGTCACAACTTTAACACAACAGCACTGTCTGTGCTTCATCGGTGTGGTTCAGAGATTTCATGTTTCGGATAGTGCCTTCTGCTTCATGTGAATTTCATATTCGACCGGCAGTTATTACAATCAAATCTTTTTGAAAAGCGCTGGATTCCTATCCTGCTGGACAACTGCCTATCAACAGCCCACATAACAGAAATGCCCCTCAGATAGAGGAAGCTGCCTGTATTGTAAGATGGTTCTTCTATTCAGATAATGTACTTTACACAGGTGTTCTGTTCACCCGTATCATACCCATTTGTGAAAAAAAAAAAAAATGCTATCCCTCCGACTGACATTTGAACGGTACAGCCATCTTCTCTGCACTTCAGTATTTAAAGGAGCATTGGCAAAAACTAAGATAACTCAGAAGATTTCCATCATTATTTTGTTAGTCATTTCTAGCGGAGAGGCTCCTGATTAAAGCATGGCCAGTATTTCTGTCCTGTCACTCACCTGACTTGTGCGTAAAGCTGGTCATCTGACAAAGACTTATTTCAGGGTCAGCTGAATGTATATGAGAAGACCTGGACCATCCATGTTTACACAAAATATAAATAAATGAAAAACAAGAACTATCCACGTTACATGAGTAGTCTAGGCCTGTCCTCTGGCCAGCATTGGAACAGCATTCTCACAGTGTGAGTCATCCAGTAGCCTGCGACAGTATGTGCTTGTTTTTACGAGAGTGATTGTGCTTGAACATCATGAGTACTCTTCCCCCAAACTCATTCCACCTCAGGCTTTCGGTTAATCTCCGGCTTCGTCCTTGCTTTGTTTGTTCTCGTCTTGAGCTCTTTGGAAGTGTACATAATGATGTCGCTCTTTTAGTGTGGGCTTTTAAGCAGGATTTTAAAGATTTAAGCTGTGGCTGACACTCCGACGCGAACACACACACCCACACACACACAAACACACACACACACACACTCGATATCTCCTCACTCTGCTAGAGACATTAGCCTTGTGTTGGTAGAGCTCCTGTAATCAGATATAAGCTCAAGCAGAATGAATGTATCCATGTAAACAGCTCGATCTGAAGGAACTACCCCGATTCAACTGAAAATCGAGGCCGATTGAATGAGGTGGTGTCGTCCTTTTGATAATTAGTTCGATGGCCGTGCAAATGCTAAATTTTATTGCCTCTGCGCTTGCTCGTTTGGCCCACACGCGGTGATGAGGCCATAACGTTTAATTGTCACGCACGGACAAACGTGGCGGGAACAATCTGAAAGTTGGTCAGCGACTGAGGCTAATTTTCTCGCAATTGTTTTGAGAAAATTGAAAATAACAGAACCACTCCTGTGGCTTGGTCTAATCCAGACGTGAAACCAGTTAAAATAGCTACGAGTTGAACCACAACACCAGCTACAAGGAAATGTGTGATACGGGACACTGCGCATGAGCACTCTGGTCTGATTGTGGGCTGCAACATATAAATTGGTGCAATTAATCCGGTCTCTTCCTTGCAAATGGTACATTTGGATTCATCGATATGGGTCATTTCCATTTTATGTCACATGACATTTTACTCCCCCCATCATTGGTCCATTTGTTACGGGATGTTCACAGTATTACAGTATGCTGTTGATATTTCTTCACCTACTGAAATGAAAATCTCAAAATGGCAGTAATGCCAATTTTCACCTGACGCCGATGGTAGGCACACCTTTAGTCCTCCACAGGTTGGCGAGGTTTAGAAAACCTGTTCGCTGAGGGAGGGAGTGAGGCCTAGTCATCCATCACACTGGTTACGAGGCACAGGAATGGGCTCTCGCGCGTGCTAGCACACAGCATATGGGGCGCATGCTAATTTGCTAGCGCCCGGTGTCAAACTGTTGACAGGAGCGCACCCCACGCAATGCAGGTGACAAAGCATGTAAATAATTAGCCCTGCGAGGCTCTCATCTTCAGCGCTAATTTGCACGCACCTCTGGTGGACGGATGGGACTTACCGGCGGTTGATGAATCACCCTCGTCTGGGCCCCGCGAGCCCTCGTTATCGTCCCTTGTCTTCGGCGCTACACGAAGCGGAGGCAGAATCACCGCTTAATTGGGAATATTTTTCATTTCCATGTTATGCTTTATTGTTGCCATGGATGATGGCGATTGTGCTCCTATATGAGATCTCTCTGCGCGCGCTCTGCGGTGACTGCAGTTTCCCCTAGATCTTACCGGAGGATGCAGAGATTCATAGGTATTTGACGTGGTTAAACCATCTTGTGTTAATCATTTACCAGTGACAAAGGGCAGGAAGGACTCCTTGACTAATTGTCCGATCTATTGGAGGCTTTTTCCGCATTCCAAAGGCCAGCACTCCTGGCGCGGACGAGGCTCATTATTGATCGGAGCAGATCCAATCAGAGTTTCGTCTAAGAGCTTCCCGATCCTCCGTTTGTGACATTAGACCAGCTTTTCAATCACGCCGCGGTGGAGTGGACGACTACGAACATAAATCTTCCTCTACATTTCAATTACGGAGGATGACCATGCAAAAAGTCTCAAGTTGGCTGTTATAGTGAAGAATTTTAATTTGCCGGGCTGTTAATTTGTAATTTATCAATAATAAAATTGAACTGGTTGAAGGCTGAGGGTAATGTGCTGGGTAGCCGAGCATGTCTGAGGGGATGGTGCCTTTTTAAGCTCAATGATAAATCACAGCTCATTATTTACAGCCGAAAAGTTTTGTTCTCAGAGTTCATTTATTATTTTATTTTTACTTGAAGTGTGGTCAGGTAGAACTGGGGGATCTCTGAGGATTCATGAGAAACCTATCGGATGGTCTTTCCATCGAAGTGCAAGCCAAACCCACATCGACTTAGTGCCTCTTTTTCGATTTGGCATGTCTGCATGGTGTCAATCACTCACAGAAGATCTTAAATTCCAGCGTGAAGAATTTGTGCTTGTATGCTTGCGCTTGCATTTTTGCATTCGTTCCTATGTGTGCATGAGTGTGAGTTGTGGAAATGGATATCTTGCCTGGTTTTGGACCCGTTCGAGAGTCGTCCGTGGGCAGCTCTGCAGTGGGAGGGTAACGGTTACATCTCTTTTTTAGCGGACATAATCCATCCCCATACTGTGGCGCGTATAGCAGTCTGTCAGAATTTAACACTATTCAAGTTTCGTAATACAGAGGCCAGAAGCATGATCCAAAGTTTGCTACCCTCCGTAGCCCAGTGCTACCATCCACATTCAGTACCATTGCCCTTAAGCTTAATACCGCCATCCATTTGCAAGCAGTCCTGGCCATAGCTCTGAGCTGTTATTCATACCATGGTCATGTACTGCCAAGTACAGCTCTTTATACACGAGTGCTACAATCCTTAGTCTATTACCCTCATACATATGCTATTAATGCAATTCATCGGCAAGCACTGCGCCTCCACAGTCCAGTAACCCGTCTAGAGGCCAGTCTTTGTAATCTAGTCAAGTCAAATGGGATGATGGCTGTAGTGATTTTGGTTGCCCAGAAGGGCTTGGCTTTGCAAAAATGAAGGCATCAGCTGCGACCGTACACGTTATTGTTTAACCCCTTAAGCTCTGACTTTACACTTCAGTTTTTCCTTAAGGTGCTTCAAAGTCAGAAAAAGCATGTTTACCACATTTTAGGACAATGTTACATACAAATTCTTTATCTGCTGGTTGCAGCACTTCTCTGAAGCTACATCACATTTATATTGAAAGAAATATTCAAACCGAGGACACCATGTTTTTATGGACACAGAATATACTGTATATCAAATAGAAAATATGCACATTTTGGACATCATTGTATACATATTTCCCTGTAATTTAATAGGATGGTTCTGTTTAGTGAGAAACCTTGGGATCTCCTGTAAAATTTAAAATAGACTTGAGGTTTGTCACCTTGGAGTACAGCAGCTGTATTTGACAAACCAATATATGGGTTCATAGGTTTTATGGGCTAATTACCGATTCTCATATTTTTTTCTCCTGAATAGTGTTTGGTTATGTAATCTCCAGGCTGAAGTTTTTGCTGACCGACTCTTCTCTCTCAGCTGGGAGAGTAGAGAGGGAGAGTACATGTACTGCCTGAGGGAGGAGAAGAAGAATGGAGGAGTAATTTTTCATGTCTGGTTTTATAATACTGTTCTCCACCCTCACCACTCCAAAAATGGCTCAATTTGCTGAGGAGTCTCAGTGAATTTGCATTAGACATTCACCCACTGTTCACAAATTGTCTTTAAATTACTTTGCAAAACGGGATGTTCCCTTTCGTCCTTTTTGAAAACGGGTTGTGTTTTCTTTTGTCCTTCAGTCAATGCCATATTGAGGAAGATGTCAAGCTGTTCTCTCCGTATGTGCTGGAAGTGTCTTTCTGTCAGCAGCGTATGTGTGTGTTTGGCATTGATTTCTGGGTCATGGTGGTAAAGTATCTGATCTACTATTATTATTATTATTATTATTATTATTATTGCTATATTTTTTTACAAGCAGAGATATTTGCAAAATTCAGAGTGCACAGGGCTAGCTTCGCAGTCGCAGATTACATCTAGTCTGAGTAAAGTCAGTTTTAAATGGTGCTTCTCCATGGAAAACTCCATTTAGTGTGGGACTGTGCCTAATGTATGTCTGTGAATTCAGTCCTGTTTGTTTAGAGTAGCTTAGCGGTGTTACTCAGAAGTGCTCGCTTTAGCATAACGAAATACGGCACAGACGCGCACTGGTTTAGCGCTGCTCGACTGGATTGCGGTCTCGTTCCTTCAGCTCTACTGAATTTCCTCGGCTTTTAGGCAGCTAGACCGTCTTCACAGCTACCCGGCCATTACCCTCGACCCTGTCAATCATTTTGCTTAATTTGCAGCTGTGATTCATCTAATGGTGCTACAGCACATATCGCACTAACACAGTAATGCTATTCAGTCTTTAAACCGGCATAAGTGTTTAGCTCTTTGTCAAAGTTCAGGACGATTATTGATTAAATCCAGGCCATCCATCCATCCATTATCTTACCCTCTCATTCTGGGTCAGGGTCGCATTGACTGGAGCTAACCCACCAATTGCCGAAAAGAGGCTGTCATGCACCCAGGACAGTTTGCTCACTCATTGCAGGACACGCACACACACACACACACACACACACACCCACCCCATTTGCACCAATAATCATACCCATTAACCATTTGCAGTCCCCACTTAGCACAGTGGCTCTAAAACTGTGGGCGGGGGTTGGATGTCGAGCACACCTAAAGTTGTATTAATGATTCATGTAGTGGCAGAAACAAGCGAAAAATGTCCCGCTGGTACAAAGACAATTTTGCTAACTGGAATCTTTTGTTTTTTTTTCTATAGCCCAAATTGTTAATGGTTGATGAAAATTAAATCCAAATTTTCTGGGATGGATCATGGGCCTGATGAACTTCATTGATTTCTGAAGGGGGTCATGACAGAAAAAAATTTGAGAACCACTGAGTTAGCCTGCTGTGCATGTCTTATTGACCGTTGGAGGAAAACCCAAGTGTACCTGGTGTAAACCCAAGCAGACCCTGAAAGAACACACCGGCTCCTCACTGATAGGCCTTTGATAAGAACCCAGATGTCTCTTACTGTGGGGTGAAAGCGTGCCAGCGTGCCCCCATAAATCCCGTCCTACATCAGCTCTCGTTAATTATGTACACACAGTGGTAGACCTATGCTTTTATTTTGAAATGTTCCGTAGAAGGTGTTTCTCATGTACACTTAGGGTAGATTATGTCAGTGTAGTTATTGTATAAGCGCAACCAAACGATGCTGCACTTGTTTATCAATCGAGACCTCGATAAGTCGGATTGGGTGTCTTGGTGCTAGGCTAAAGCTTGGAGCTGCATTTGCACCAGCTGTGTTGGGATGAAATTGACCACCACTGTTTTGATTTTTTTTTTCATCATTCCAGAATTATTCCTCTTGAAATAGTTTAATATTAGCCCCTATTTGGATGAAATAATGGAAATATTACATTTCAAGACCCCAGTAATAAATAATTAAAAACAGTCACTGTCAAGTCATTTTCTGCATGCTGTAGTATACTGTGTTTAAGTCGTCTTAAGCAGTGCATACAGGCCAAATGAAAATATACTTATATGCCTGTGGGGAGGCAGTCATTAAGTAGAGATACATTCTGCAGATGGACAAATATTCTGTCTGTGGACCCGTCCAATCAGAGGGGAGACATAAATCACCCTGTTCTTGATTACAGTCTGACAGGAGAAATGACTTTTCTGTCACAGCTAACGCACACACATTACATAATACTTCAGGAAAAATCAGGACCCTTTTTCGCCTCATCATCCCCGAGGGAAACTGTATTCACTCCTCAGCAGAGATAGCCTGTCACCTTAAATCAAGTCTGAAGTTTTGTATTTCGCATTTGTCACATTTTACACAGAATTTGTATTTGTTACTGCATGCTTCCATGCAGACTATCACGAAGAACATTCTTCAAATGTATCCCGTACCGAACAAAACTTTCAACAGAAGGGCCTGGAATTTGGGAGGAGCATCATCTAATTTGTTCAGGACTGTTTTACTGTATAAGAGCTCCTGCAGGAATTTTCGTCAAGCGTGAGCCATTTTAGATAAAGGTGTCAGCCAAATAATGAAACTTTAACAGTCCTGGAGCCTTTCGGGGTATAATAGGGTCACCTGGTTTGGTCCTGGAGAGCTGTGAGGTGCTGGTTCCCATAATTACTCGGCGCTCGATAAATTAAAGCGGCCAATTAAGAAATTAACCTTCAATTCTCATTTTTTTTCAGATTAATTTAATATTTGAAGGCAAAAATCAAAACTAGCAGACCATCAGCACTTCATGACCACAGTTCTAGTCCGTTGCTGACAGGGAAGCAGAGATGGCAAGAGCGGGTCAATCGTTTAACAAAGCTTGGTGTTACATGCCCGAGCTTCACTTAAGATGCGCTCCAAGACTGAGGGATCGGGTGTGAGTGAAGGGAGTCTGTCCCTATTAAACTGGCCTCTTGATTAAGTACATAAATACCGAAGACGGTAGATACCCTTTCTACAAACAGGTTTATAGCACATTGAGGAACAGCAACAGCCAATCCGGCGAAGGGAGACGAGAAAACAGGAACTTGCATAAACACCATGCAAATAAATAATTAGGAAAACGGGAACTGGCGAACGTGCAAAGACATGGAGAGAGGAGGATGGAACAAGACAATAATTAATTAAAGAAGCCAACACAGGAAACTGACTCTGACGGATGGGTTGCAATTAAAACGTTCAGAACATGATGAAGTACCTCAAGAAGACTAGTTTAGTTATTGACTGAATATGTCTTTTTTAACTTGGCCTGTTGCCTTCATATGTCTGCTTAGTTCTAATTTATGAAGGAAAGCTGATGTGGAACAGCCATGTTTCATCGCTATGGAAGGGTGATCACTTTATGCCACCCAATAGGGGAAAGTGGGCGAAGAATCAGATGTGAAATCAATTCCGTGGCTGTTTTGTGCTTTTATAATTAGAGCCTTTAAGTCGAGCCTCTCAGGAAGACCGTGGTTCCAGAACTGCGTCACAAACTCGCTGTGGGAGAGAAATCTCAGTCCGGCTGGACAAAGGCTTCTTTTTTCCCCTCTCATAAAAGAGTCTTTAAAACCAGCTGGAGTCCTCTGACAGCTTGGCGAAATAATACTTGCCGGTGATCCTGTCTTTTATGTGACGGGGTCATTTCTCTGAGCGAGAGAGGCTATTAATTATTTCTGATGTATAATACCCTCGCTACGCTTGCAACTCTTCAGCTCCAGGTGATTAAATTCTCAGAAAGCTGAGATTTTGATGCTAATGACTCTTTTTCTCTCCCTTTCCGCATGTCTCCCTGATGGCGTTCCCGTGCTGATATCCTCACGTCACAACAGGTAAGTGCGCTGCTCTGTGGTGGCTTATCACCTATTTTATTTTCTCTTTCTTTCACACCTACTGTATTTCACTTCCTGTGTCTCTATCTGTCACTGAGGTGTATGCTTTAATGTCTTCACTTGCTTTCTTTATTTTGTTTGTTTTTCTTGTCGTGGGGTTGCGGGTAATATAACTGGAGTACTGTATAGCATTAGCAGCTTAGGTGTTCGGAAAGGACTCGGTAGGTTGTTGTTTCAAGCCACAGTGTTGCTACGGTAAAGATCAGAGTACGGCCAGAGTACGGGAACCAGTGCCCTTAACCCCACATTGCTCTGGTGGGATTGACCCTTGCTTGGCTCAATGAACTGTAAATTAATTTGGATTGAAGTGTCTGCTGAAAAAAAATAATGAAATTTGACCTAGTTATTAGTTAGCATTCTTCACATCTCAATTTTCAGTTATTTTTGTTTTTTATATATATATATATAAAAACAGTTTGAGATCCAAATAGTACAATGAATCCAAATCATACGAACCTGCATTAATGTAAAGAATCAAATCTGCCTCACCCGTGAGTGGCGCAGTGATTGAAAGGTGAACAGATCGTCTTCTGCGTGGACAGGGATTCTGAGCATTTTTCTCTCTTTTATTTGGGTGCAATTTTAACTGAATTTTTTTTTTTTTTTTTCAAAATTAAAGATTAAAAAAATTGGAGGTGGGAGGGTTTTCAGAGGTGAGTGGGGATGATAAGCTAATAATTTTCTAAATGGGCCAGTAGATTTGTTAATATTCATAATTAATAGTTTGAAATAAGCCCTTCATTGCACTCACAGGCTCCCCCTGTGTCTCTCATTTCCACTGTGTATATCTGCTTCGTCTCTCCTCTGTCTCCCTCTATCTTTCCCTGTCTCGGAGCAAACATTTCCCCCCCATATCAAACCTCACACAAGAGGTCAGTCTTCTCTCCTCTAAAGTCAGAAGGCTTGCTCAGCCCTTTTCATTCATCCCAAAATCCCCATTTGTTGTTGTTTTCTCTGAAAAATGGAGATAGACCTTACAAGTGTTTTTGCACTGTACCTGTGCATTATGGAACCCACCTATGTTCTGACAAAGACACGCCCCTCCTGAGCATTCAAGCGCTAGGATTGGCCAGTCATCAGAGTGCCAGCCATTCAGCTGTAGGATTGGAATCCTAACGCTTGAACAGCTGGCCAATCCTAGCGCTTGAATGCTCCAGAGAGGCGTGTCTCTGCGAGAACATAGGTGGGTTCCATGATGCTGTATCTGTCAAATTATTTGGGGTTTGTTATTGTCATTAGCAGATAACTTGATGTTATGCAGGATACCGTTAGCGCAACGATTGTAATACATAAATATCTGAGGCCAGAGGGTATGGAATTATATTTGCCTTGAGAAATTTTTCTTTTGCTTCTTCAATTCAAAACCTTTGTATTTAATTCTTAAGATAACAGGAGCCCTTTAAGACCCTGTTCTGTGAGAGTCACGGTCTGCTACTTTGCATGTCTCTGCAGTCCGAAATTCGCCGAGATAAGCCGGTCGTTTACACCATGGAATCACCTCAGTTGCTTTCCTTGGTCTGCCATTGGTTGTTAAATTTGATGGCGATCGTAAAAACAGCAGATGAGGTCGTCTTGGGGACCATCTGAAAATTCGCTGGTGATCCGGACCCACGCTGCAGTGGCTCAAGTATTTTAATGTGTCTGCTTTTGCTGGAATGTTCCGTCTGTGTCCCATTCAGTAATTCAGTGGATTTATTCAGTCTCTCTCCAGTGAAAACCAGGATTCTCTGTGAACTAGGAGGACTGTGGAAGGGTAATTCACAGCGTTTAATGTGTGCCTTCGTCTGGTCTGTTCATTCCTAGGAAGTCCATAAAGGCCTCTTAGGATCACATCAAAAGGGGGCCCTCGAAATACAATGAAATCTATGATTCCACATCTAAAGCAAAAGGAGGTCAGAGGTCATCCCCTGGTATCTATTAAATATTCCACTCCTTTCTCACTAATGCAATAGATTCCCGACTAAAAAGAACGTTGAAGTTTTCATTATTATGGCCATTATTTGAATATCAGGTATTGGTTGAAAGGCATATACTCTGAGCTACAACAGCAGTGCGGATGGAAGTGCTAGCTGTTCGCTCCTTGATGTATAAGGTGCCTCCTGTGAAGAGCTTGTTATCCTTACACTCTGCATGTCTCTGTAAATGGGGATCACCCAATTTTTCCAAATGACCTTCGACCTCATTTGTCACGGGTTGCTTGATCAAGTCTTCGGTCTCAGTGAAACGGTCAGTCCGAAGAAAAGGGGGAAAAAAAAAATGCAGTGTTTCTGGCTACATCAACAAATTGGGCTAGGTGGGTAGGATTCTTCTAAAAAAATTTTCTAGGCCTGCAGTCCTTACCAAAATCTACCCTGGATGAAGAATCACCGTAAACAAGGCGAAAATTATTATGTAGATCAGTTTCTCCTTCTGTTGCGTCTTTTGTTAAGAGCATAATTTTATGATGATTGAATTATTTTAGGTTTTGCGCACTGTACTTGCTTATTCAGGATTTCAGTTGATTACACGACTAAGGTCGCTGAATGATGTAAGATATCAAAATCAAAGCTGTAGTAAACCTATCATGTGGCAACTTGTTTAAAAGAGCTCCCGCTGGGGACCTCTTTTAAACAAGTCGCCACATGACCGGTTTTCAACAGCTCAAAATATTTTAATTTACAATTCTTTCCAATTTATTTCAGGGCTCTATGGGTAAAAAAAAAAAAAAAAAAAACAGGGATTGGATATTTTCTTAAATTCAATCACTCATTTGCGAAGGCTAATCCGTAGAATGACCGGCCAGTTTCCTTTTAGCTGGCATTCTTGGTCAGTCTTGGAACTCTTAACCCTTAAAGCGCTGAATGCAGCTGCTGTTGCTCGATGATGTGGGATACCAAAATCAAAGCTGTTGAAAACCTATCATCAAAACTTGTTTAAAAGAGCTCCCGCAGGGGAGCTCTTTTAAACAAGTTGCCGCATGATAGGTTTTCAACAGCTCAAGATAATTGAATTTATATTTTCAATAAATTTATTTCAGCGCTCTTGGAGTTAAGCTGCTGACCAAAGGCCGCAGCCCTCAGGTGTGCATGTTCCCGCGATAAACTAATTGCTTACAGGAAAACTCATTTTCACTTGCTGTGGAATGACTAACCCAGGTCACTGTGGAGCGGCTCACTCAGGACAGCGTTCTTATCTCTGCTGCTATTGTCCGTGCTGCGCAAATTGCACTAGCCCTCCTCAACCCCAGCTATCAACTCTCTGGATCTGTTTTGAGGTAGTATGGAGGAGTTCAGATATACTTCCTGTTTAGCCGAGGAGAGGTGTCATCCTCCTTGTTCAACAGGGCACATGCACATTGGTACATGTGCTGTAGCAACTAAACCAGATTTATTGAGTGCCGAAAAGTTTACTTATCCAATAAAATATCAGATCAGTACGTGAGTGATGCTTGCTGAAAGCACGTGCTCACCGCTTCTAATTTAAGGGGTGATCTGGGGTTAAATGAAAAATGACCCCAGGAAACAACTCAGAATTAATCTAAAGAGGTATATGTAATAACCACCAAAAAAGATACAAGTTGGAATTTTTCTGTTAATGCGGTTGCCATGGTAACCGAGCAAGCTCATTAAATATGCAGAAAACTTCTGGCACCAATTCCTCTTTAACTCTATGATAGAATTCAGATTTTCTTTCATCATTTAAAAGCCACTGCTTATCCAAATGCAATGACATAGCCATTCTTTGCCCAATTTATCAGTTTTGTGATTTTGGGGCATTTTACTCAAATTTTGAAATTATTTTTTGCGAGAATCTGATGAATACTCAAAATATTCAAAGTATGTAACAGATAGGCAAAATTTTCCTATGTCATTGCATTTCTAATGAAGTAAAAGTACCTGCAGCCCACATTTCATTGATTTTCAATGATAAATAAAAAAGTTATGGCTGCCACAAACATGAGAAACGTGGAAAAAGTAATACCTTAGGAAATCAATGGAAAATGCATTAGACCGCATTGAAAAGTTGAGTTCAGTCTTAGTCTGTGGCTTACACCCATTTTTCAGACTGTATTATCTGATTATTCAAATGTTTATCACTTTCCTGGAGTGAAAAGCGTAAATTTCATCATCACAGTTGCTTTTAAATCATGATTTTATGGCCAAAATCAGTTTTTAACCCTTGTAGCAATTAGTGATTATTAAAGGTAGGTTATTATAGAATATTTTTATTCAAAAAAATTTTTTTGGAAAAATAATCAAATTTTGCCCATATAACCCCAGATCACCCCTTAACACAGTCTGGACTGTCCGGAAATGAAAGTTAGTTTGGGAGAAGGTTTTCAGTCAATTTGATGGAACCTGTGTGCATGTAAAGCTCAGCATTAGCTTGACTTGGCTGTATGTGGCGCTAAAGATCTTCATTCGGCTTATGAAATGGGTGTCTAACCTCACAGGCTCAAAAGAAATCTTTAAGGTCAAAGATCTTGTTTTCCTCCTCAAACCCATGGGGCCATTTTGTTAATGTCATTTTGACATCCTCTGTTCTGTGATCGTGCGTCACTGAGCCCTTTCTGCTGTGCGTGAGTCACTGAGCCCCGCTGTACTGTTTCAGTGAATCACGGACCCTGCTCCCCCCCTCACCTTTAAGGGCACCCGGCGAGATACACCATCATCACACTGAGCCAGGCGGCATTCAGTCTGTGTTTATTTTCGTCAGCTCTCCTCTGTAGAACTGTGATTTTAGAGCCTCGATATCTTCACTGTTTTTGGAGGTAAATTTGCGTACCTTTAGCTGGTGTCACGCAATCGCCACAGGCTCGCCATGTGCTGATTTTGGCATCAGCAGGAATGCCCCCCTCTCTCCATGTCTGCAGCTGTTTGCTCGATTGTTGATTGAATGACTTGATTTGTCTTTTAAATCAGGATGAGATGGTTGAAACACACACACAGAAACGCACCAACGTGGTCATAAATGGCAAGGAAGGGCAAAATGGTCAGTTGATATTGTAAAACCCTCCAATGCGGCAGATTTAATGCACTTCTGCAAAGGATGTGCCAAAATTCCCACAAATAGATTCAACAGACTGATCTGTAATAAGAGGCATTTAGTTCCACTTTGGCTATTGCTGGTAGATGTGACATACTGGCATAATGAGTTAAGTTTTGGGAGGATTGTCCTTTTCATTCAAAAAGTCAAGTGCTCATTTAACCCTTTCACTTCTTTGCTAAGAAAAAAAAAGCAGTGGAAAAGTATTGGTTTGCTCTGCCGAATAGTTGAGCAGGAAGTGAAAGGGTTAAGAACTATTTTGTTTTTCCTTGAGTTCTCCTTGTCTTGTGTGAGAAATATGCAGAAATGGAGAGAATCAGGATGGCGGCAAATGCTTTTTCCTTGCAAGGTTATGCCATTCCTGAACTTTAGATACCCCAAAATTAGCCTGAAATATTAAGACCTTTTGTATCTGTCAGCCAGTGATTTAGAATCGTACAATCTTTTTCCGCTCTCATGGCTGCACACTTTATTAAATTTAGATAAGACCTTGAAATTTAGACAGTTCATTTCCCTTACACTTTACTCTGTGAGATGAAATTCTGCAGCCCCAGATGGAAAAAAGTTGAGATTACTCAAGAGCACTTTAATGTTTCAGCGCATGAATTTCATTGAGTTTTCAAAATAAATGCCTAAGTCAATTTTGATTCGCTGAGACGACTGAGGTCTGCATTATGATCCTCTCTCGCCCTGCCAATCAGCCCCTCTGTTGATGTAACCCGCAAGTTCTTTTTGCATTTTCCATGTCAAAACCGGTCAAACAAGCTACTTTAATGTTCAACAATGCAAAGTAAATCTGATGCAGCAGAAAACATACTTCATGAAAGTAAACTAAAGAGAAATGAAATACCATCTACTACTAATTACGCAGGTGTTAAATACTGCTAAACACTTTTGAAGTGGCGGAATGGGCACGAGCGCAAAAGCCACAGAAGGCCGTGAGTGTGCAGCAAGGGTTGTTAGGCCGGTTCAATGCAGTAAAGAAGAATGTGACGCATGATATTAAAAAAAATGATAACAATTGTGATCGCTTTTTTGGATCCGCAAAGCGTTCCTGTTTAATCCGCCGATTCAATCATCTGATTGCAATCCGCCTCTGATCGCAGAAGGCAAATTCTAATTGGTCAATTACAGTTGGGCCATTGGGATCCAGGGAATGTTCCTATGGAAAAGAGAGACTGATTAGAATGGGCAAGTCTTCTTAAGAGGGATCACGGCCTTGTGTGTTAGAGACTGCAGCCTGGTGTGAACTCCTTTCACATTTGGATTCCCGATGCTCCTCTGCAAACGGCATCCTTTGGTGCACAGTACTGCTGTTGCACAACCCCGTTTGTTTTATATGTTTTCATTTTAATAAAAATAATTGATTTGTCCTTTTTAAGTTTGTTTTCCTCTGAAAGGTCCTGGAGAATGCCGTTTCTGAGCCAGTTAATTCTTCATGCATGAGGGAACTGATTGCCTTGACCGCAGCTCAAATGCCACATTGCAAGTTAAAGTGAAGAAAAACTAAACACTGATTATAAAGGTTGTAGCAGAAATGTCATCTTTTTCTCCGCCTCGAGAATGTTAATACAAAAGTGTGAGGAAGCAATCCTGAAACTGCTTTCCCATTCATTAAATGCAAATAAAATATCCTGTATTATTTGGTTATTGAACGATCAGAGCCTAAATTGTGCAGAAGTTGTGGTAAAGCTTTATCTGTGCACTTCACAGTACTGCGAATGAACTATTAGCCCTTGAGTTATGTTGTGCTTTACTACACATATGTGACCTGTGATGGCAAAATGAGTCTTAAGTCATGCCTGTGTATTTCCAGTAAATTCCAAGTATGTGCCCAAGGGCATACATTTTCAGCCACTTCATAATGTTAAAATTTCGCCTGGAACACCTTCCTGGTGAGAAAACATCGATAAAGGGTAGCAAATGGGCTGTTTGTAAACAGTAGTTCACTTCATAAGGGGAAAAAAAAACCTGAAACAAAGTAATAAATTAACCAATTTTATTGATAAATCCCTATCATCTATTTACCAAAGTAAAGTGCGGAATCCCCACTTTATATATATGGTATTCATTACACGTCACAAGCAGCTAACAGCAGTCGTTGAAAGTCGTGAACAGATTTGGTTCAGGACTTTCCAACTATGGTCACATATCATACTATTTACTGATCATCTCCCCACATAGACCTTATAGGACAGTAATGCCGTCAGCATACCAATACTTAATGAATGTCAAAATGGAATTATGTTGGAATATTTTCAAATATATATATATGTATTCAAAATGTGCTCTGTGTGTTTCATTACTTATCTTACGTGATAATGAGGATGAAGAGAGACCCTACCCTATGCGGCAGGTGAAATTATTTTAGAAGATGGTGAACTCCGTTGATGTGAATTTGAGCACAGTAGCAACAAACTTTCGGCTAAATAAATTTGCTATTTTGCTCTAGAAAGCTTGTCTATACACAATTTCCAAATAATAGAATAGGAGAGTCTTGGTTGTTTTGTTTGCTTTTTTACGCAGACTGAGAGAGTTGCTCTCTAAAATTTAATTCGAGCAAAATATCAGAAAACCTTATCTGGGAGTGGTGACTGCAGTTTAGGAACCCAATTTTCTCCACATATCTCCACCCATTTGTCTTACTTGCCAGAACAGCGGCGGAGGAAGCTCTCATCTGCAGTATGAAAGTACTGCAGCACAGCACAATATGAGCTCTGGATGTGCCAGTTTAGTTCAGCTTGGTTCAGTCTGACTAAATCCAGTTGAACGTGGTCACACTGAGCTTAGTTTGGTTGCACCTGGCTACTAGTAAAGCCTGGCGTTACGGTTAAGCGAGTTCATGGCTTGGTCTAGTGTAACTCAAGTGTTTTGTTTGAGTCATTGTTTTGGAGCCTTTTGTGGTTCAGACCAAACCGCTACCCCTACTCGGAGAAAAAGACAAGGACGTATGAATAGACTTGGGTTGACTATACATTTCAGTGCTAACGACTAAATGGGTTTTCTTGAGGACTATAATATTCGGCAACGATTTAATATTGTGTTGGTCATGGACAGCTTGGCTGTGCAGTTTACAGCGCAGTCACCTCGCAGTAAGGAAGTGCTGAGCTTGACTCTCAGCCTGAACAATTTGATGAGGAGTTTGAATGTTCCCAAATTAGGAATGTGTAGGCTAAATAAAGACTGGATTGACTTTTGTTAACAGGCCCGCAAACACAATTTTTTTTTTCCTTTTTTATGCACCTGCCATATACACGGCTGGGGGCATATAGAGTCACCCTCTGTGTCCGTCTGTCTGTATGTATGTATGTCCCTCCCGCCTGATGGGAGATGTTGTACATCCACTTTTCCTTTAAAAAAAAAAAAAAAACAATTAAAAATAATTAATTGTTTGTACATTATGTCTTAGAGGGACACCTCATACTTTGTTTTCCAATTCTTTAAAATGTGTAAAGGTCCTTACTTACACTGGAAAAAGTGCCAGTATCAATAATAACAGCGGCAGATAACATTAGCAGGGTTTCATTACCAGCCTGCAGATTCTGATACAAATGGTCACATCAGCTCTGATTCGAAACGAGTTGTCAAAGAAAAGGAAAGCTTGAATGCAAAGTCCCCAGTTTCCACCCCCCCCCTCCAACTGCACAAACCTCCTACGCCCGTACAGTCCTCACTCGCTTTTTAAATGACCGTCGGCTAATGTAGTACAAAGAGCACTAGACAAAGAGCCTATAGGTTTGATAAGTGCACTTGAGTTCCTGTTAGTGCTATCAGGCATCTCCACAGTAACAAAGCTGTCGTGAGCGAGAAAGAGGTGCCTTTTTCCAGGCTTCTCCGCCGTCTGTGGGCCGTTCTTCTTTCATTGTGTGAGCGCTACCGTTCTCTGCTGCGCACCACGTGAACAGCCTTGTTCTCGACAGACTGTCAGTTTGTAGGAGTCGCACAGTATGTCTCTCTGCTTGTGAGGAACACGCTGCCCTCCAATCACTACATTACTGAGATTAGGCTGTGCTCAAGGTCCCTCTGTCTTTAGTTTTCAAACAACAGAGACTGTGTTATTTTAGCTGTATTTTGTCACCGATTTAGCTTGTTTGAGAATTGTATTAATTCAGGGTTAGAATCCTGTTCTTGTTAAATAGGAGGTATCATCTTGCCCGTCAATTAGTTGATGTATTCGCTGAAATTTTGCCTTCACCATAAGTAGCAGACTATGATGATCTCACAATCTCATGGCTTCGTGTTCAATAATGCTTTCTCTCATTCCAAGAAAAGCAACTCGGAATAGTGGGATGGACTTCAAATATTGTGCCCCAGTCCCTACACTGGCCCATCTCATGCAGGTTAAAAGTATTAACTGCTTATACTTTGATTTTCAATTAAATTTCCCTTTAGTTGATTCAAGATTTTAGAAAGCATTTTCCCTATGTTTTTGGACAATGTTGCATACTTTTTCTGTATTTGCTGGTTGCAGCATTTCACTGAAGCTACATCACATGTCCATTGAGAGAAATTTTCGAATTCAGGATGCAGTGTTTTTATGGCAAGCAACATGAAATCATAATAGAAAATGTCTAGAATTTTTGTGCCATTTTATACACATTTTTTTGTAATTCAGCAGGACATAGATAGGATTGTTGGAAACCTTGGGCACTCCACCAGAATTTAAAATTGGCCTAAAGTTCCACAGGCTTGAATTCAGGAGCTGCGTTTGACAAACCCACACATGGGATCACAAAGTTGAGGAGGCTGCCAACTATTTGATGATTGATAAACAGTTAGTCATTTTTTGATGAAAAATGTCAAACATTTTCTGGTTCTAGCTCCTTAAATGTACAAACTTTCTTCTTTTCTTTGTGATTTATGGTAGTAAATGAAGAGTCTTTGGGTTTTGGACTGTTGTTGGTCAGAAGAAGCAATTTGCAGACGTCACTTTGGACTCTGGGATATTGTGATGAGCAGTTTTCACAATTTTTTTGATATTTCATAGAGCAAATGATTAATCGATGAATCTCGAAAAATACTCTATTGATTAATCATTAACAAAATGATAGTTAAACGCAGCCCTAGCTTTATGTCCGCACCGAGGCTAACAACTGTTGGCTTCCTGATCCTAATATTGGTTGTAGCCTGCCGATCTTAGGCAGTTACTGTTCTATTCTCGTCATTTTCTCCGTAGCCAAGTATGAGATGCCAGTATAATTGACAACACTGCTTTAGGGCCTTGAGAATTTTAAGTGAACTACTGTCTGTTGCAAGCCACAAAATAAATTGTCTTGGTATTTCAAAGAGGGGCAATCAGTTGTCTTTTGAAAACTGATTGTAATGCACAGGAATCTTTGCAGTGTCTGGGAAAATTAAACTGTGAGGAATATTGTGCCACAACCTCACCCATTGTGGAACTAAGGAGAAGCCTTGCTGTGTTTGAAGCTGTTCTTTATCAACAGTGTCTCTGCTTTTGTGTATGACAACAAAATCTTTTCAACCAATCGGTCAAAATAATGCAATTGTGCATTTCATATTTTCATATCTGTGCATTTCTTTTTCCTCTTTTTTTTGTTTTTTAATATGCCAACTGGAGTAGATGCAAGTATCGAGGACGGATTTTGGACGCCGAGCTCGTTGAAAACACCACTTCTGTTTGCATAATAAACCCTCCTCCTCTTTGTCTTCTGTGCGGAGGAACGAGAGAAAGAGAGAAAGAGCTCGTTCCTCTCCAGGCACAGCGATGCAGTGGGCTCGGCTGCCAGGTGCTCTGCTTCCTCTAATTAAATCAGAGAAATCTCCGGTCGCCAGAGGTTTTATTGCATTTCTCTTATTATCGGTGCCTCAGCTGAATTCCTCTGTCGCGTGTGACAGGATGGGAGCCGAAATCATCGCTCTGCTCCAACTCCCCTCCCTCCTTCCTCGTGCTCCTTCCCCCAGGCCTTATGGGTAACTGCGGGGACATTACATCTGAAGCTCCATCCGTCTCTGATAAAAGGCAGCTCTGGTTGTCTCCTCCGTCAGTCATTCCAGCACATAACTTCTCTCCCCCCGCGGTGAAGCGAAGAGGTTCCTCAGGAGCTGGGGACACTTCCATGAACGTGCCTGCTAACGTCGGTGGCACTTTGATAGTTTTGGAACATTCTAGTTGAACCCCCCCCCCCCATGCGCGCGCGCATTCACACACATCCTTGTACTTCTATCCTTGCGAGGACATTACATTGACTTCCATTCATCGTTGTGTGTCTCTACAGGCTTTCTCTAATTTTAACAACAAGCAACTCACGCCAAATCCAAGCCCTTATCCTCATCCTAACCTATCCCTAATTCTAACCTTACCCCTAACCTTGACTAATAAGTCTGTATTTGCCTTTGTAGTTGTGAGGACAGGCGAAAATGTCCTCACTTCCCAATAATGTCCCCACTCTGTAGGGAATAAGCGTTTTCTAGTCCTCACATTGTTGCGAGTACATGAACACACACACGCGCGCGCACGCACGCATGCACACACACACACACACACACACACACGTAAACACACGCAAGTTTGTCTTGCCCTGGTTTGTAGACTGAAGAATCTCTTTGTTGGTGTTTCCATCCTGGTCAAGGGTCCTCTGCAGTATTAGTTTTTCATCGTCTGCATTTGCTAATTGGCACAACTTTCAGACAAGAGGAAGAACTAATTAGTGAAGAGAGCTGCTGAATTTGCGGCTGAGAGAAACGCATGGCAGTGCTCTTACTTTCTGACTCTTCGAGTTTCACCTTTGGTCTCATCGACACTCCTGCACTCCACTGAGCTTTATTATGTGGAATTTTCTCGAAGGCTTCTCCTGCAACTTCTGTCACGGTCCTCTCAGTCCACTCGGTGTACAACTGTAAGTCTGGGTAACCTAATTTCCAAATAATGGAGCCCAGCACTTCAGTTACCCGGTAATTAGACACACACTGCGATTTAGTAGCATTTTAATCAGAAACACAGCACTTTGACGCACCTGTTCTTAAGCCGTTTAATATAGGGACGTGAATCAGACATGCTTTCAATTTTGGGACCTAACAAAGAGGTTTAAGACCATTCAAAGATCCATCAAATTCGCAAAACGGCCCAGCAGTCTGTAAACTTATTCCGGTATCGCTGTCATTTACTCCAATGGCCAAATTTGGGTCCCAATCCCTACACTTCTGTATAGTGACTGCAGAAAGTTGTTTATATACAGGCTTGGAACGAAAAGATTTCTCAGCGTGACGAGCTGATTATATTGTTACATTGCTCAAAAATCCATTTGTCTTTGTCTCCGATTGTGTAATAGTGAGATCTGATGAACACACATCCATTTCTTTATAGACGGTCGCCCACAGGAAAAATGTTTCCTTTCAGCTATTAATTTGGCATGTTTCTGTCTGAAAAGGCTTCAGATGCAAGTGAGCTATCATTTTTACGACAGGTTGCCAATTTTCGAAAGCGACATTTCTGGCTGCTGTTGCAGCCTCACTCACCGATATAAACAATGTGCCTTAAGTGTCTGGAACTACCCTAACTCCCCCTGATTGCAGTGTGTCGTGGCTGGCTGTGTCCTGCCATTGCTCCGAAGCACTTCACGTCAACCCTTAGAGCGCTGAAATAAATTTTCAAAAAATATTAATTGAATTATCTTGTGCTGTTGAAAACCTATCATGTGGCGACTTGTTTAAAAGAGCTCCTCTGCGGTTGCCACATGATGAGTTTTCAACAGCTTTGATTTTGATATCTTACATCATTGAGCAACAGTAGCTGCATTTAGCGCTCTAAAGCGTTAATGTAAGGTTTTTAAATTTGTTCGCTATGGGAAAGTGTTCTCTCTGTAATGGAAGGCAGGACATACAACCCCAATTCCAAAATAGTTGGGACGAAGTGTAAATTGTGAATAAAATCAAAATGCAATGACTTTCAGATCACATGAGCCAATATGTTATTTGCAATTGAACATAAATGACATTTCAAATGTTGAAACTGAGACATTGTACATTTTTATCCATAAAATGAGCTCATTTCAAATTTTCTGGCTGCAACAGGTCTCAAAAAAGTTGGGACACAGGCAAAAAAGGGCTGAAGAAGCAATTAATATATAAGAGAATCAGCTGAAAGAACATTTAGCAAGTAATTAAGTTAACTGGCATCAGGTGTGTAACATGATTGGCTATATAAGGGATTTCTTAGAGAGGCTGAGTCTCTCAGAAGTAAAGATGGCCAGAGGCTCTCCAACCCTTGAAGGCTTGCGTAAAAAAAAAAATTGTGGAATACTTTAAAAACAATGTTCCTCAACGTCAAGTTGCAAAGGCTTTGAAGGTCTCATCATCGAGAATGCATAACATCATCAGATTCAGAGAAACTGGAAAAATCTCTGTGCGTAAGGGACAAGGCCGAGGACCTTTACTGGTTGCCCGTGATCTTCGGGCCCTCGGACGCCACTGCATCACTCACCGGCATGATTCTGTCATTGACATTACTAAATGGGCCCAGGAATACTTCAAGAAACCACTGTCTGTAAACACAGTCCGCTGTGCCATCCACAGACGCCACCTAAAACTCTATCATGCAGAAAGGAAGCCATTGCTGAGCATGATCCAGAAGTGCCGCCGTGTTCTGTGGGCCAAGCCTCATTTAAAATGGACTGTCGCAAAGTGGCAAAGTGTCCTGTGGTCAGTCGAGTCCAAAATTTACATTCTTGTTGGAAATCATGGGCGTTGTGTCCTCCAGGCTAAAGAGGAGAAAGACCACCCCTCCTGTTATCAGTGTTCAGTTCAAAAGCCAGCATCTCTGATGGTATGGGGATGCATTAGTGCATATGGTGTGGGACGCTTGGATGTTTTAAAAAGCGCCATGAATGCTGAAAGGTATATAAAGGTTTTAGAGAAACATATGCTCCCCTCCAGACGACATCTATTCCAGGGAAGGCCTTGTGTATTTCAGAAGGAAAATGCAAAACCACATACTGCAGCTATTACAACAGCATGGCTTCGTAGTAGAAGAGTCCGTCTGCTGAAATGGCCTGCCTGCAGTCCTGATCTTTCACCGATTGAGAACATTAGGTGCATAATTAAAAGAAAAGTCCGTCAAAGGAGACCCAAAACTCTCCAGCAGCAGGAAGCCTGTATTAACCCTTTAAGGCCTAATGCAAAAATCCCAGCAGATAGTAACCTGTATTTGGGCTGAAGCACTGCTTCTCAGCTTTCAGGAACAGTTGGAATTTTTTTCTATTGCGCAAAACTTACAGTAATTACGGTACTTTCAAAATTACGCGCATATCTGTGTCTGCAATGACGCGTTCTTGAAATGCGCACATGCTGTCCAGGTTTAAATGGGTTAAACAAGAGTGGAATCAAATTCCAATGGCTAAACTCCAGAAACTTGTCTCCTCAATGCCCAGACGCCTCCACTCTGTGTTAAAAAGAAGAGGGGATGCTACACTATGGTAAACAGGCCCCTGTCCCAACTTCTTTGAGACCTGTAGCAGCCATCAAATTTGAAATGAGCTCATTTTGTGGATAAAATTGCAAAATTTCTCAGTTTCAACATTTGCTTCTTTATCTCTGTTCTACTGTGAATAAAATACTGGCTGGTGTGATTTGAAAGTCATTGCGTTTTGATTTTATTCACAATTTACACTTTGTCCCAACTATTTCAGAATTGGGGTTTTAGTTAGGATGTCGACAACGGAAAACATTCAGCCAAATGAAAGGCTTTGCCAGCTAAAGGTTCACTTTCTGCTTGTGACAGGTGGCCTCTGGTTTGTGAAGATCTCCTGCCGCTCTCTGCAGTCAAATATTGGCACATTTTGGAAAAGTTCTAAGAAGTCGTGTCCTCAGCCCTACAAACCATGCAGGCCCCTCCCGAGCTGTCCTTTCTGCTGCCTGTATTCTAAGCGCTTTCAGAGCTGATCAGCAAACTCACAAACACGCGCGCGCACACACGCACTCACCATTCGAAGTTCCCTTAAATATTTTATTAGCTTATTAAAATCACAGAACTTTTGGAGTCCAGGCAATGCTTTTGTCATTTTCCCCAGCAGGCTTTTTAAACAAGATAAAAAATGAGAAGTCTGGCGCAGCAGCAAGATGGCGGAACATCAGTCTGCCTGAAAAATGGACTTCATGCTCAGAGTTTATGAAGTCAAACCCTCTCCCTGAAATATTTTAATGTTTCTAACTCCAGTTCATTACTATTTTACCGAGGAGGAGAAATTATCATTTAATGGGAAGAGGAAAAACTGTAAAAACCAACAAATTTCAAATTTATCAATTACAAGCGTCATGTTTTTTAGTCCACCGATCAAGAGGTCATGTTGACAATTGTCATTTTCTGCGTCACCCACTCAAGCAGCTGTCACTATTTCACAGGGCTATATTTCAGAAGCTATTGGTGCCATCCCTTTGATTTTGGTCACATGTAAGAGTCAAGCCTTGAATAAAACTGGTAGAATGAATACAGCCTATGGATCTCCTGGCACTGTAATCCTCTAATCATCCAAACAGACATTTTGAGATGAAACCCATCGTATTCATTGTGCGGCTCTATGTATAGGTGTAAGTAAAGGTAAGCAATTGATATCCATCTTGATTGCGATGTCAACATGTCTTTGGCTCGTAAAGGCTCAATCTAATTCAATCACAGAAGCGGTTTAACAGAGGCAGTTAATTGTGATGACTTGCACTGCCGGCTCGCAGCAAGGTCATGGGTTTGAATCCACCCTGGGGCCTTTCTGTGTGGAGTAGCATGTTCTCCCCGTGTTCGCGTGGGTTTCCTCCGGGTACTCCGGTTTCCTCCCACAGTCCAGAGACATGCACATCAGGCTAGTTGGAGATGCTAAATTGCCCATCGGTGTGAGTGTGTGAGTGAATGGTGTGGGGAATGGTGTGTGCGCCCTGCAATAGATTGGTGAGCTGTCCAGGGTGTGTCCCTGCCTTTCGCCCACAGTCAGCTGGGATAGGCTCCAGCTCCCCCGCGACCCTAGTGAGGAAGAAGCGGTATAGATAACAGATGGATGGATTCATGTATAGGCCACATAATTGACTGCCTCGCATAAGTTGCCTTTATAATTTCCACCTTAATTGTTTCCTAATTATTATAACACCCACTGAAATTGATAATAATCTTTGTGCTTTAGGCAGTACTAGCTGATTATTTTATTTTGGCAGTTTGTTTGCGTTTCTCTCTTCATTATGGGTGTCATTAACCTGTTATTAACTGCTTCATTAACTGTCACTGGGCCCTAATTAGGGCCCTACGGAATTTTCAAACAAATTTTGAATCCTTCATTTGTAAACTATGACTTAAATCCTCAACCAATCCAAGCAAACGATATACCATTTGAAAGCTTAGATGCTCAGGATTTCATTTCTATCCACCTTTTTGCGCTATGTCAGTCATAACAAACGCAATCAATCAATTTCTCAACATAGACACCGCATACTTGAGTGCAATGAAACTCATCATCAAAGTTGCGTTGTGACGGTCAAACCATGTATTGCCCGTTCCGTTTGGTCTTGTTCGAAAGCTAAGAACCTGTGCAATCAAGATATCCACGTTGTTTGTCCCAAAATTGAAGATTAAGCCGTATATTTTATGTAAATACTCATAACAGCAACAACAGACACGCAGTATTTTGTGTAATAGAACCACTGTATGTGGGAGCAGTGAGCATTTGAAATGTGTATACCAATCCGGACCAAATGTGAGAAAATGCAGGTGACAGTTAAGAGGCTAATTCCCATTTTCTCAAAATTGTTTCGAGCATGTGAGTTTCAGAAAATATATGTGAGGTTTCCCTGTAAGTTTTATTTTATAAATCGCAAACTTTGGACACACTCGTTCCGAAACCCCTTCTGCACGTACTCTGCACGGTGTTTATATAAATGAGGCCCTGGTCACTGAGGACTGGGCGCTTCCGGGTTTTGCACTCAGTCTCCCAGAATGCTCTGGTAAACCATCAACGATTATTGCTTCTTTGGATTCTGTTGCAGTCATCACATTGTATATTTTCAATAACCAGTTAAAATCATGTTTGACCATCAAATAATGGGCTGCTCTGCTGTTTTAAATATGTCAGAGGGTGAATGGACTTCTAAAATCACTCCCTCTTGTTTTCTTTTTCTTTTCTTTTCCATTTTCCATGATGGCCGTAATAAATCAGCGGCACCATTTATCGAGAAAGTAGGCTGCAGGTTGTTCGGAAAAAAAAAAAAAAAAAGAGCCACTAAGTGACTACTGGTGATGAAATTGGCACTTTTTGATCGCCTACGAGCGCCCGTAAATTGTTCACAGGACAAACGGCCTTCGCAGTGGACGAAAATTATTTGAGGCAATTCTGTCGGCCATCTTTACATCGCTGTCCACTGTTAAGCAGCTCAGAGATGGTGGACTCATGCAGAACGAATCACATACCCTGATTAGGATTGATTTGCATAGTGTTGGCCGCTCGGCTAACTTGAAATGCTCAGCCGAAATGAATCAGTAAATCGAGTCCATTAGCCCAGAGCAATCCCCCCACACCCACTCTAAATGAAGGGGGTGGATGTGGGGGAGGGGGGAATGCATTGTAGCATTAGCCTCTCCATACGCATTCAGGCTAAATAGGCAGTGCCTGTGGATTCATTTGGGATTGAGGAGACAACCCCCATTTTTCAATTAGGAACCAGATGCTAAACTGCCGTCACAATTAGATTAATTCCGAAACGCAATCTGTAGCGTTCACACAGTCGGGGTTCTTGGGATCAGGAATGTGGTGTCCTTGTTTTGAGCTGGATTGCTGTGTCCAATCCTTCAAGTGTTAATTTTTGTAAATTCTGCTGGTTTCAGTTTATTTCTGTTACAAACTCAGTTTTTTATGCAGTTGTATTGTATAATGACATAAAGTGCGTATACTTTCTCATTTCCCTCCTGACAAAGATTAATTTTCATTGCTCGAAGCAGCATCCGTTGATTGTCAAATTAAGTTATCTAAATTGTTTTTCTAATCAATATAATCTAATCAGTTTAGTTTAATTGGATTTTTTTAATTGTTCGATTAAAAAGATCAATATATATTGATGTTTTTATTTTTTATTTTGAAATCATAACTGGGAGTGGTTTTGGTGCTCCATGTTGTGTCTTATAAGCGTACGCAGGGTGTGGATTTGGAAAGGTGACCAAGAAGGGTCGATGCGCTGGAGACTAAATCTTGGCAACTGAACAGTGTAGGACAGCGATCTCATCATCTCCCGGGGCAACATTATTTCTAAGCGCTAAATGCGTCCTTTTCAAAAGCCTTATTAGACTAATTGAGTATAAATGCTGCCGCGGACAGCGTTTCCTGCATTTCGGAGCGGGGAGCTTTGCCAAGTGTTGCCATGCAAACGCAACAGATTCAGCCTTTCCACAGCTGTGGCAGAACTGCGTTTGATGAGCGCAGCTTGCAAAGGGAAGCCATCATTATTTAAAGCAATGGCTTTACTACTCCATTCATATGGAGACAAATACACGGACAGTATGTGCACCAAGTAGGAGATTCGAACCCACAGCCTCCTGTATTACTGTACAGCCTGCAGCCCGATGGTACAGAATACAAGAGCCAAACTGTTTTGCCTTTATTTAGGCTGGTTTTGAAAGCGATTGCGTATTTAGACTCAGTTTAAGACGCTGAAATGTGTTTAAAAGCCATAAGACAATCTAAACTTCATTGTCGGACGCAAATTGTTTCATTTTTTTCAGACCATAAGTATTTTTCCTATTTTATATAAATGACACATGCTCTGACAAGTAAAAATGTCAGTGCTGCCTAGTGCTGGGAGAGATATTGAGGCTGTATACACAAGTTTTGTTGACAGTGACTGTGGTGATTTTGACAAAGTTGAAGGAAAAACATGTAACGCTGACTGCAAGCATTTAAAACGGGTTTATAATGCTTGTAATCAAATGCAATGATGTTGGAGAGCACAGACTTAGAAATTTTAACATAAAATTTGAGACTTTTCTGGGTTACGTTTCTGGAAAGCACATTTGCCAAGTATGTTAGCAACTTACGCAGTTTGAACGAGCCATGCAGTTAGCATAGCTATGTAGTTAGCGACTTACATTGTTTGAACTCTGCATAGCTAGTTCAAACTGTGTAATTAGCTAATATAGTCGGCTACTAGGCTTCTGGGAAACGTACCCTTGTTTGTCAAAGAAAGGAATGACAGTGATGTCCTGTTCTCCGCAGCGGTGCCCTTCCCGCCAAGCCACAGGCTGACAGTAAAGGAGCTGTTCGACAGCGAGGGGAAGCCGCGGGTCGACGTGCTGAAGGCCCACCTGACCAAGGAGGGGCGAGTGGAAGAGGGCGTGGCCCTACGGCTCATCAGCGAGGGGGCGGCCATCTTGCGCTCAGAGAAGAACCTGCTGGACATCGAGGCGCCCGTCACAGGTCCTGCTCGCGTACCATCTCCGCCTGAACACGTCCTCCCCCCGACCACAACCCCCACCCGAACACTTCCTCTGCCCGAACACATCATGTCAGGAGTGTAACGCATTTTTGTTAAAATTAGTGTTAAATTCAAAGAGCAGTATTTGGACAGAGTACCGTTTGTCTATACTTATATTGACATGTCTTTACTGGATATACATGGCATGTTTGTTATCATATAAAACAAAATAATGCCAAAAATCAAATGATGTGCGATGTCACAAAATGGCTTCATTTTTTTTGACCCCAGCCTTATGTAAACTTAACCCCAGTCCCAACCCCCTGTCTGCTAGCTGTGCTGTAGCTGTCCTACTCTACTCTGAAAGACTCAGTCTGCCTGCATTAGAGAGGACACACCTTCAGAAACACAATACTCTCCTGCTGCATCAGTGCATTTTATCATCGAACACTTTGTGTTTTGCAGTGAAAAGGTAAACTTTGACTGCATTAAATCAGTTAATGGTGAGTGTGAGTCTGCTGGGAACTATAGTGTGTGTGTGTGTATGTGCCCTTGTGTGGACGCTGAGATTTGATTTTCCCCTAAACACTTTTCTGTATGAGACATATTTGTTTCTCTAGTGCTTGTGTTTTCTACAATTGGACCCTGGGGGTCCATGAAGCACTGTGAGGCATCCCTGGCCGGTCGTGGCATAGTGTTACTATGCTTACTTTTTGTGTAATATGTCAAAACGAAGGACTGTTTTGTTTATTTTTGAAGAGTAAGCCTTTTTATCTTAGAGTGGGGTCCCTTTGTTGGCTGTGGGCTCAGTAGCAGAAAAACCCTGCTCTAGAAGACCTCACAGCTCCGTCAGCTGTGTTCCAGCTTTCTTTATTGGTCTCATTTTTGATTTAAAATAATCCTGTCATTTATTAAGATGATTTTTTTCTGGCATGTCTGCCTGTATTTAGAACAGTGCCATCTGAGTTGTCTTTAACCCTTAGAGCACTGAAATAAATTTTTAAAAAATAAATACATTTAATTATCTTGCGCTGTTGAAAACCTATCATGTGGCGACTTGTTTAAAAGAGCTTCTGCTGGGGAGCTCTTTTAAACAAGTCGCCACACGATAGGTTTCCAACAGCTTTGATTTTGATACCTTGCATCATTGAGCAACAATGGCTGCACGGCATGAGGCTAAATGTAGGGATTCTAACTAATTCTATAATGGTGTCAGTGCAGACATTTCTCCTCTCTGTGATGCAGTTTTTGTGCTGAGAGAGGAGGTATATTGGCTGCCCCTGTCTCTGATTTCCTTACGCAGACTGTTACCTGTTTTGTAATTTTAATTGCTTGGTGTATATTAAATTTACATCATATCTTTTCCTAATGCTACGTTCCCACTATTGAGATTCGTGGCACGATGGAAATTGTGGTCTTAACCGTGGAGTAATCTTGGTGATCCTATCAGATCTTATCAGATCTTGAGGTCAGTTGTGGCAATCGTGTTGATCCTAGAAAAGTTTTGGACGGTTCCAAAATTTCCTACGATTAACACGATTAATTGTCAATCGTGATCATCGCATCACCTTGTATCCAAACCTGAAATTTCAGAGAAGTTCCACGATCAGCTACGAATGGCCAATCGTGGCGTTCGTAACGGAGCGCATGACAGTGGGAACTAAGCATAAGTCTCAGAACAATGCAAACCTTAAAGAACAATAATGACTGCATTTATTGAAGGGCCAATGATCTCATCCACACTAAGCAGTGCAGTTAATAATGGACTAGATCAACAGAGGAAGACCGATGCTCAGTAGCGCTGTAGAGTCTTTTGGTCGTGGGAACAGAAGGTTATTTTTTAATCTGTTGTTTTTTCTTCTGCTTTACAGAACGCTCTTTTTAATCTTTCATCAGTCAGTTTTTTTGCCAGTAACATGACAATTTTTGATGTAAATATCAGCAATATACTGTAAACTTTTACTATTGAAATTTTGAAAGGCCACTTTTCTGATGAATGAATCGATGAGCGAAAAGGTTATTACACTGCCTCGCCAAAAAACAAAGTCACAGTTTTGATTTAAATAAGCAATTACTCAAGAGCCTATTATTGAATCATTAGTGAGGTGATTAATATGTTTCAGCTGGCAACATTTTTTTTTAACCCTGACTGATGCAGTGTGGAGCTTCTCATTTCTTAAAGAACCATGTCTGAGGACATATCCCATGGTCATGGAAAATTTATTGCTGTGTTTCAAGATGTTCTAATTACTGGCCTGCATCAAGGAAAGAAAATGACTGAGGGCATTGCTAAAATCATTGGAATTGCGTTGAGAACTGTCCAGTGCATTTGCAAAACCTGGAAGAACAGCAGTTAACCATCAATTTAGCGGAACAAATGGGTCATGTAAAAATTGTGAATGATCGTTAATACGTGTGGTGAAATCTCATCGTAAAAAAATCGACAGTAGACCCCATGGCTAAGAAAGAGCATTTCCACTTGTAATGTATGCGACAAGAATCTGCAGGATTGGGACTAAACAACTGTTTGGCCTCAAGGTAGTAAGGCTAATTGGGAAACATTGAATTCAGTTTGCTAAGGAGCAGTAAGATCATTGAGGTCTGTGGAGCAATGGAAAAGGGTCGTGTGATCTGATGAGTCCAGATTTACCCAATTCCAGAACTACGGGCGCATCAGGGTAAGAAAGGAGGCACCAGTAGTGCCCACTACAGGTGGACAGTCCTGCTCCAGAAAGTAAGAGTCCTCCCCAGTATTTTGTTGCAACAGCCTGGATCTAATAATTGCTGCAACACTTCAGCCCAGAGGTTGAACTAATGAGGGTGATCAGCTGCCTGAGCTCATGGCTGGAGGTAAAACACGGCCAGACTTCCACTTTCTGACCCCTGGAATGTCCACCTCTGGTGCCTGCTGTTCAAGCCTCTGGAGGCTGTGTGATGATGTGGGGTTACTCCAGTTCATCAGATCTCGTCTCCACAACATTATGCAGCAATAAAATGAAGTCAGCAGCCTATCTTAATGTACTGAATGACCAGGTTATGTCATCAATGGGTTTTTTTTTTTTTTTAATCCCTGAGGGCACAGGCATGTTCCAGGGTGACAGAGCCAAGATTCGTCGGGCTTAAATAATAAAAGAATGGCTCAGCGAACATGAGGAATCATTTTCACACTTGAATTTGCAACCGCAGAGTCCTGACCTCGACCAGTGGAAAGTATTTGGGATGTGCTGGAGATGACTTTACAGAGTAGTTTAACTCTCCAGTCGTCAATACAAGATTTCTGCCGAAAATGAACACAACTTGGGTTGGAAATAAATGTCATTACATTGCATTAGGTTGTTCAATGCTGCGACAAATGTGCACAGTGATCAAAACTAAAGGCGGCCCAACAAAATATTAGTGTGAGACTCTTTCTTTTTTGGCCAGACAGTGTAAATAAATAAGTAAACAGATGGATGGATCGATAGATATTCACTGCCGATCAGTTTTTTTTTTTTTTTAATAATTGATTATCCCCCATTACTGCTATGCCTATGACATTTCTGAAGACCTGTCCCGTCCCTGCAGCGCGTTTCAGTTAGAGAGAGTAGAAGCTGGAATGAAAGCCATAGTTTCACAGGCTACCTAACCGTCCCACTCAGTAATCATGTTGTTCACCTTACGGTCTCGCGCTCATTATTCATCTAATGGACCTTCAATTCACTGCAGCTCTGTAGATCTATGTTGATTATTCTGCATGTGCATCGATTCCTGTTCTCACCTCCCTGGTCACATTGAGCTGACTGGACTCAATGTCTCTGAGCGTAATGCATTTTATGATCAAGGACACTAAATGCATGTAATCATGTAATTTAGCGCCTTCAATTGCTGTTGCAAAAGCCATTTGGTTTCCTGGAGCCATAGTTCTCTTTGCATAATGAAAATGTGCTCTGAGATGCCGTTTATGTAAATGTCTGTAAACCCATTATGTTTTAAGAGTGGTTTTGTGGAACAGACCAGAACATCTCTGCAGTATTCTGGGCAGTGGGCACACTTTAAAATATGTCTGAAGTCCCGCAACATTTTACTAACATGGTACTACAAAGCAGAGCTTTGATTGTTATACCTCCCCCTGTCAATAGCTTCATACACCCTAAAGCAGGGGTGTCAGACTGACCCGTAAAAGGGCCAAGAGGCTGCAGGTTTTCACTCCAACAATGCAGAAGCACACCTGATACAGCTAATCAGTTGTGCAGGCCAAGATCAGTTGATTAAATCAGTGGTTTCAGGTGTGCTTCTGCTCGGTAGGATTGAAAACCTGCAGCCTCTTGGCCCTTTTACGGGTCAGTTTGACACCCCTGCCCTAAAAGTTGATCTTCAGCCCCCACTTACGATTGACCTTATATGACCTGGACTTTTGACTCAAAGACCTCCAAAACCCTATCCGTTCAGCTACCCTCTGTGGTAGCGGTGTTAAACTGGCTTGTGAAAGGCCCTACAGCTAATTAAATCAATAGATCTCAGTCTGCATAATCGATCAGTTGTATCCGGTTTGCTTCAGCTCGGTTTGAATGAAAACCTGCAGCGCCTTGGCCCTTTTACGGACAGGTTTGACTCCCCTGCACTATGGGGAGTTACAATTTCCAATGTGACGAGAATCCCTCTGCTGATTTGGTAGATATAGCGCGGACAAGATATTTGTGACGGACGGACAACCGGAAAGCAGTATGCCTACCCCCGCTGTGCGTGGCAGAGGCCTAATTATATTGCATGTTGTTGTAAGATTTTTTTCCGTCGCATTTACTGTTGTGTTGGGGGGTTACATTAGGATGGGAATCTTGACTCCCGCACAGAATCCTCCTCGGCATCCCTTATGTCAGAGTCAGCTGGATATTGCTCTGTTTTCTAACATTGCGAAGGCTGTCATTTTGCAACTGCCTTCTGGTTCCTCTACGAGCTCCTTGTTGGCATTGGAGGAGTTTGTGGGGACTAAATAAGTACTTTGGCCAAGTTGGCTCCAGTCTACTTACTGGCATGTTCAGGCTGCAGTATTGCTGTCTGCCAGGCTTGGTTATTATAAGTTTGTGGTTTCTGTGTTAATAGTTGTGTGTGGTATCTTTATCACACAGAGCCAGGTAATGGTGAATTTATTCCTCTGAGTGTGTGTATGAACTGTCGGAAGGAAGGTCGCTGCCTTTATCTGGCTCTGAAAGGTGGCTGAAAGTGTCTGTGTCTGCTTCTTTGTGAATGAGTGCAGCGTTCACTATCAAACCAGATTATGGGTCTTTGCTGGGCTGTCGATGGCTTTATTTTCATCAACTGAACCAGTGTGTTGCAGTATGCAGAGTCTGTCAACGCGCTCAGCTTTCTGTTGTGCCTAGGTAGTTATTAGCCTTGAGTGCCAAAATAAATGACAGTCTACTACTATCCTCAGTTCTCTCTTGTGGCCCTCTTATTGGTTTACTGCTGGCCTGTAATAGCCTGCGATTGGTTGGATACTGTGTGCCTGTGCTATCATTGGTCCTTACCGCTCCTGAGAATTACCTTTCACTACATTTTAATTTATATGTCAAATCAAGTATTTTGCTACACTTCTATGCTGCGATACTTTGTTGGATTTATAATGGTAACATAAACTTTGAATGTACTGTTTAATTACTGTAATATATCATTTCTTCGAGATCCACCTCCTCCCATTTGTTGCAGAGAGTGGCTCCCCAAATCACGGTCCTCGAGGGCCGAGAGCTGCTGGTTTTCCTCCCTACCTTTACCTGGGAGTCAGGTGTGATGGCAGTCTGACCAATCAGGGGCAATAACTGTTCACTTATCGCCAGGAAGAAGAGAAAACCAGGGCTGGATTTGAATTTGAGGGACGCATTCGGGCTGCCCTGTTGTGGAACATGTTTATCCATGACTCAAATGCTGTTGTTTAAGTGATATCTGCTGAAGCTCAACTTTTTTTCCTGAAGACTTCTCTGTTGCATGCATGGTGAGTAATTGTCTTGTGGATGGACAGAGAGATACGGGCCTCAATCTAGCTGTGGAGAAACTTCCGCGATCTTTGTGATCAAACTCTCAATAGCAATAGCCAAACATATTGCCAAAAAATTATTTGGACTTAATATCTCTTCCATGTCCCATGTCATGCAGTGCTGTCCAATACATTATTTAAACTGTTGATGTGAAATAGATTTGAATTTGTAGAGGGGTTACGTGAAAAATAGATGTTAATCCAAAATCCTGGTCTCAGGGATACAGTCTGCATTACAGTGCTTTTATTTTATTCTCTCGGGACCGCAACTCCCATAATCCCTCACATGTCTATCCAGAGTGAACTCACATACTGATGATCATTGTGCTGTTCTGACGCTCGACTCCTGTCACCTGAGCAATGGATCATGGGCACAATGCAATGGACGCCGCTATTATATTTTCAGTCACGGCGTTGGCTCATTGTATTTAACTCTCCTTGGCACAAGGGCTTACATAATGGAAATAATGTCCAGCCAAATGCTGATCTACCCAGTCTGTTTTAAATCCAAATGCCAAATTGTGAGCACCTGCTTCTGGTTGCTACCTCGATTTATTTATATACATTTTTTTTTTTTTTTTTTTGCCTTATCCCCATTCACTCGAGGGGAAAAAAAAAATCTTTTGGCGGCTTCCTAACACCAGAACTGATCCTGGATCAGCTGTCCAGCTCTGGGGACACCATCCCAGATTCAACCGGCGGTGACGGAGCAGAACTAAAACACGCGGTGCGGTGGGTAGCCCTGTTTCCCATCGGCAGAAGTGTCGTGAGTTGGATTCCGGCCTGGGGCTTTTCTGTGTGGAGTTCTCGTGTGCCTCCGGTGTTTGCGTGAGTTTCGGCTGGGTACTCTGGTTTCGTCCCGCAGTTGGGTACACATTCACGTTAGGCTAGGTGGAGACTTCAGAAATTTGAGATTGCCCGTAGGTATGATTGTGTGAGTTAGTGAATGATCTGTTTGCCCTTCTATGGACTGGTAAACTAAACTGTCGGGACGGTAATGCTGCCTCTCTCCCATTGGATGCTTGGATATGACTCTGCTTTCCATTGACCTTGACCAGGAATTAGTGAGTTTGGCTATCTGGATATATAGTGTTTACAGCACAATGATTTTCAGACAAATAAATTGTTCCCTCAGGCACATGTACCATATCTATGATATGTTTTTTTAACCATACATTGCTTTGAAATACATATGTTAGTCTTTAAACATCTATGTATTTAACCAAAATTCAGTATTTCCATATATTTTGTTTGTAAGCCGATCTGTAGTACTCCAGGCCGTAGCTAGTGCAGGCGGAGTCCACCCCCTCTCTATCAGCAGGACAGGCCAGTTGGGGAGCAGTCAGGCAGACAGACAGTCAGTGATGCACATCGTTTGTCATTTCTCTCTGTCAGAATGACTCTGTGATTTGAACGCTAATTTGAATTTCCGGCTTTGAAAATTTTTGCCAAGTTAGCCAAGTCTCATCTGTCGTGCTCCTCTCGCTGGAGCTTCGCGTCGACTTGGACTCGTTCACTCTCCTCCTCCGCCGCCGAACTGCTTTTTCTTCTCCAGATTAAGGTTTCATTAATTTTGAATTAGTTATACAAAAGGCACAGATGGGAAGAATGGCTTGCCATCGCTAGATGCGCCCCTACAGTCTGACTTAATGAATGGCCTGAAATTACTCTTCAGTTTCTGGTAGTAGGAACAAAAGTGAAGCCAGTGTGCGTGTGAAACTTGCCATCGTGCTCTAATCACACAAATTGCTCAGTTGGAAGTAAGGCCTTATACACGCAAGCATTTACACTGTTTGAAAACTCATTTTGGCTCCAAATCTGCAAGTTAAAATGTTTTAACCGAGGACTCTCGGAGTGAGGATCAAAAAAATGTTTTGAAAAAGTGAACGAATCGATCGACAAATATCAGCGCATTGATCCGTAATATTCTTTTTACCAAGTGCAAATGCTAGTGTTAAGCATTATAAAACATCAAATCCAAATCCAGTACCAGGAAATGTGCTGTGTGGAACAAGTTTTCACCTTCCCAAACCAAATCCGTTCAAATAAAATGCTTTTGTTCGAAATGAAACAAGGTCGCAAAACCTTCCTCGCTAAAACAGTTCTGAATTTTTTTTCCCAATGAAAACTGTTAGGCTGATCTGTAGGAGACCTTATTTATCAGACCCTTTTGCATTCTTAAATGTCTGTGGCTATTTTTAGCTCTGTTCAGGCTGAAATCTCCTCAGGCACTGAATGGTTAACCCCCTTAAGGTTACGGATCCATAGATGGGTCTGTCAAGTGCAGCTGCTGTATTCAAACCTCTAGAACTTCAGACCTTTTTTAAAGTCTAGTGACAATCCCTAAGTTTCCAAAGATCCCAAATATGTCCTGACGAATTACAGGGAAATGTGTATGAAATGATGTGCAAGATCCATATATTTTCCATTTAATGTAATGCTTTGGCCATAAGAACATGGCGTCCTGGGCGTGAATATTTCACTCAATATACAGTAAGTGTGATGTTATGTAACCAGCAGATACAGAATATGTATGTCACATTTCCAACAATATGGGGGGAAAAAAGTTTCTTTGGAATATCCCTAAGGGAAAACTTAAGTGAAAAGTTATAGTTTATGGGTTTGAAGATAGTTTATGTGGGCACGCAGCAAAGTCATAGGTTTTTATACAAACCTCAAATAATTGCAATAAAATAGAAATTTGTTAATATTATTTGGATATGAAAGTAATAAGTGAGCAAAAGAAGTAAAAAAGGATTCATATTATCCAGTTTCATTTGATGTTAATTAGCTGACATGACTGCTACCAACTGTTTATATAGATCGTATTCGGAGTGTGAATTTAATGCGGTTGCGCAGGAGAGCCTAATTAATGCTAAAGGAGAGTCCAATTTAAAAAACCCACCAGAAAGATTTATGTTTTGTAACTATATGACTACATTCTTTTTGGCCAAAAACAAAGGCAGTGTACTGTCAGCCTATTTCACAAACAGCCTGGCTTCCGTCTCATTTCCGTGCCATTAAAATTGCATGGAGCTTAATGTAGCACAGAGAATTCAACTGGGGAAACTGAAAAGTTGGACTGGGAGGCATTTTTGATTCAGGCTGTGCGAGTGTGTGTGTGTGTGTGTGTGTGTGTGTGTGTGTCTGTCTGTGTGTGTGTGTGTGTGTGTGTGTGTGTGTGTGTGTGCGCGTGCATGTGTGTTTCAGTGTGTGTGTCTGTGCCTGCGCTCATGTGATGGTATGTGTGTGGGTGTGTGTGTGCCTATGCTCTTGTGATGGTGTGCGTGCGTGCGTGCGTGCATGTGTGTGCATTTGTGCGTGCGTGTGTGCGTGCGTGCATGTATGTGTGATTCAGTGTGCGTGTGCATGTGTGCATATGTGTGTTTCAAGGTGTGTGTGCCCGCGCTCTTCTGATGGTGTGTGTGTGTGTGTGTGTGTGTGTGTGTGTGCATGTGTGATTCAGCATGCGTGTGCATATGTGTGTTTCAATGTGTGTGTGCCTGTGCTCATTTGATGGTGTGTGTGTGTTTGTGTGTGTGTGCAAATGCTCAGCGCCTCAGTGAGCCTTGCCCGAGATAAAGAGCCAAAATGACTGTCAGAATGGCGGTTATGGCGGCTCTTTCCTGTGACAGCAGAGAGAAAGGACTCGCAGGACGGGTCATTCATGGAGTCACAGCATATGGAGAACCGTAGTAAGAGATGCTGACGCAGGGTCTCGCGATTCGCACAGCGTTTGGGTGAAGGAAGATTCATTAAAGTAGTCAAGAGGCACAGAAGATGTCTCAGATTAAGAGTTGGCAGTCGTTTACTGTTCTTAGTAATTTTGTCGTTGTTAAAATACTTTAGAATTTTTTGCGTAAGCCTACACGCATTTGCACGTGTGCGCGCGCACACGCGTACACACACACTCTCACACGCACACACACACACACACTCTCTCTCTCTCTCTCTCTCTCTCTCTCTCTCTCTCTCTCTCTCTCACTCACACACATACTCACACACTCTCACACGCGTGCGTGTGCACGCACACACACCTATACACACACAAACACACACACCCATACACACACTCGCACACGCACGCTCTCACACACACGGGTCTCCAGGGATTCCCCTATAAGGGATGGTAAGGCTCTCTCACAGGCCAGGGTAACTCGACTCTTTGCGGAGTTTCTTGCGGAAAATAATGAAGGGCCGTGGGAGCTGGGAAATTAACTAGCTGTTGTTAATCCTGAGGAGTTCTGTGGGCACATACTGGGATAAGGAGGGGATTTTGCCTACTTTAGTACTTTTGGAGGGAATGTGTGTAATTATGCCCAGCCTGCATACACTAGGGCACCTGATACCCCAGCCCGCTCGTCCCAGGAGCGTTTTTGGACGCCGGCGTGAGTGTTGTGCAAAACTGAAGCTCTCGGCACACTGGAGGTCCCCGGCTGCTCTGTGATACAGTTTCCTGTTCCATCCCAACCCCCCCACTGGGCTGGCACTGGAGCAGGGGGACAGATGGAGACTCGAGGGGTGAGCTGGGAAGGATGGCAGGACACCCCTCTCAATGCCCCATCCCCTCCGAAAAACACAACTCATTTCCTGACCACACAACCAGCTACTGCTGTTATCACCAAACAGCATACAGCCATGTTGCTTCTCTGACTCGCGACCATAGACTGTATGTAAAGATGGAAGATGCGTTCCCAACTCCTCCCTCTGCATAAAAATGTTTTGGCGAGATACCCAGTCTTGGATGCTACCATGTTGCGTTGGTGATGACATTTGGAGCCCGTAGTGATTGGGGGGGGTTCTGTTGAGCGCAGTATGGAGACCTTGCTTTCGGGGAGCAGTCGGGTCGGCCATCTTTATATACCGTCAATGCTTGCAACTAGCACGATATGACCCAAACAAAGGTGCTGAAAATGCCATTGAACTGTATTCAGTCACCCAGTCTACGACAGCTAGTGCTCGAGAAAAAGATTGTTTTTTGGGATTCTTTTTGCCCCTGTGTTTGCCCCTGGGTACCCATGGAGGGTGTTAAGGCACAGGTGCACTGAACGGTCCTATTTTAACCCTTAGAGCACTAAATGCAGCTATTATTGCTCAATGATGTAAGATATCAAAATCAAAGCTGTTGAAAACCTATCATGTGGTGACTTGTTTCAAAGAGCTCCCACAGGGGAGCTCTTTTTAACAAGTCACCACATGAAAGGTTTTCAACAGCTCAAGGTAATTACATTTATGTATATTTTTAAATTAATTTCAGCTCTCTAAGGGTTAAAATCCTCGACTGGGAGGTTGCTGACTCAATTTGAATTTCCACAGAACTAAATTGATTATTTACTGACTGCATCTACAGTTTTATATTGATTGTAGGCTAGAACATTAATCATAGGTAAACATAACATCGTGGTCAATTGGATTGAGTCTTCAAGCAAGAGAGAGGTCCCTACCAACATCATTCACTTTTGTTCAACTTATAAATCATTGGTTTTGATCGTTGCTAGCGGTCTGTTAGCTTATGCGGCGTTCTTGCTCCTGATAAATTATGTCCTGAATGTTGTTCTCTCCATTTGTGCGACTGTGTTGGATCTGCATTCTGCGGAAATGATACAGGTTGAGTGAGCTTTTCGCTTTGTTGAGAAGCAGTTTTGTAGTTTTGAGTGTAAAATGTACTCTTCGCTCGCGTAGGAGCTCCGTACCTGCAGGGGGGAATGGCCAGCTCCGCGTCTGTGCTAGCCGCGGACTCTGGGAATGTGTTTGCGCAAACCGTGGGAACAGATAATGGAAAACGCCCACGGCGCTGTTTCACCTCTGTTAAAGCGGAGATCGCACATCTTTTAGCACCTACTGCTGTCACATTCGTGTCGCATATATTAAGCCTTCGGAAACAGCGGCTTCGCTCGCTCAGGAAGCAAGGCGCTTGCATTTATTACGGCAGTCCTGCAAGGCCCCCACAGGAAAGTGCACCAAATGTGCTTGATTACTAATGGGAATCTGAGTCCCATTTATACACTACAGAATCATACAGCATCCTTAAGCTATTGAATTTTAAGCAGTTGAAGTGTTTCATAAAACACTTTGACTGTCTGCAGTGTTTATTGGTGTGAATGTCGGACTGGGGGCTCTAGCTGTTATGGCACTTATAGCGCGTATATGGATCCTGTAGTCTGGTGTATGCGAAGGCACAGATCCAGCGTATGGATAGGCCCTGTGGTGTAGTGTTATTGTGGCACTGTTCCAATGTGTGGAAGGGCGATACTGGATAGTATTCTAGCCACACTGTTTTTCTTACCTGCTCTCAAGATAATGCATTATTACCTCTATGGAAAGAGGGATTCAGTTTACCAGGTTATCTGTGGCTCAGTGCTCACTGTGAACTGGTCAGTTCGGTGCCTGCAGTCTGTGCTGAAGTTCCATTTGGGCATTTGGGCTGTAGGAGGGAACGGGGGTCCAATGCACTAGAATACTGCTCAGCGTGTGCAATGGACTACACCCTCCCAGGCTGCCCGGGATGACCGCAGTGAGCAAAGACCTGGTCTGTATGATCCATACATCAGTTCAACCTGCTTTTTGCAGCTCAGGGTTGCAGGAGGTTGAAGGCTATTCCAGCATATTATTGGACAAGAAGCGTGAAGACCTCCTGGGCAGTTTGCCAATTTGGAGAGAACTTGCACAAATGTGAGGAGAACATTCAAAATCCACACAGAAAGTTCTCTGACCAAAATTGAACCCACAACCTTCTTGCTGCGAGGTGTCGGTGCCACCGACTGCACCTCAATGCCACCCCGCGAGGAAAAAAACGGTGGAGCGAGACAGAAGAATAAGAATAAGAGATAGCTGCCTGAGGCAGAAAAAAAGAGGCTCTTGTAAAGATGTGATGTATTTGAGTGGAGCAGAGCACTGCAACATTTTAGCAGAGACAAAAACTAGAAGGGTCCACTTTCTGCGGAGCAAATGGTTTTGAAAAAGTGCTGAAATGCTTGAAGAGCCAAGGGGCTCTCGTACAATTCGTAGCCTCGGCGTACCCGGTGCTCGGCCGTTTTGGTAACGGGGTGGCCTGACCTAGTGTAGGTGAGGGAACTGAGTCACATAACAGTCGCCCACTTCCTCGCCTAGCACCTCTCTCCCTTCGCATCCCTCGGCCCAGTACGAGAGCCGCACCACCGCTGTGGGTTTGATTGATCGCCAGCGCGCTCAGCATAATTTATTCCCACCAGTTCATCACGCGTAGGCCGATCTGATACTCCTCCAGATATTATGTGTTTCTTTTCCTCTCCGTTTGCCTGATATTTACATGTTTTGCTCGCAGTAGTTGTGACTGTCTCAGATTTAGCACTTTACCAGCCATGTTGAGACTGAAAGAGGCCCATTCCCTCCATGTTTACATGGGTTTGGGCTGACGTTTGGTCATTTTTCTACTGGCGTGAAGCTGACCATTTTTGTAAGAGTTCTTCTTGATTATTAGTTGACCTTCATTATGTAATTTTTCTTACACACAATATTTTGTGACAACTAAGAGGTCGTTCTTTCGTTTGCAGTAAGCCTCCGAAGAGTGTTGTCTTTGACGTTAAGAGTTTTGGTGGCTGAACACAGCAAGGAGTACACCAGGTGTAAATATTATACCTATGAAATTGATCAAACTCTATCTCACACCATCTCTTTCACTGTCTCCACTTTCAATCTCTGCAGACCAATCTGCCAAGCTACCTTGGTGAGTAATCAACCTACAGACATTGCCTTTGTTGGAGGGCATACCTACAGTACCTTCCGGAAAATTCCCACCAAGAACCGCTGGAATTCCGAAGAGATTTAAGATTTGTTTTTAAGACGTGTTTTTGATTTCTAACTGGTCGTGGCTCATGTCTAGGTGGACAATGCCGGGCAAGTTGGTTGAGTACAACTGGTGGATTATTTAACCATAACGGTTGGTCAGCTGGTGACTAGTTCAGTCTGGTTTTGCTGGAATTTTAAACAGGGATCCTCTTGAACCCAGTGGTCATTGTTTGTTTGGTTTTTTTTTTTTTTTTTTTTTTTTTTGCTCCAGTATGGACTTGTCACAAAAAGAAAGCTGAAATGTATATCCCACTGAACAGAATAGATGCACTGGTTCGTCCTTCCAGGAGAGGAACCAGGAGATTTTTCTTAAACTTTTATTTAAACAGGTAAGGTTCCTTTGAGAACGAGTTTCTCTTTTTCAAGGATGGCCTGGGATAAATTCCAGATGGAGCAGTTGGAGGGATAGAGAGAAATGGGGGTAAAGCCCCCAGAGAAATTTTGCATTGAAAGGCCTTGCTCAAGGGTCCAACGGCAGAATTCCTCCCAACCTCATCTCTCCAGAGACAAGTCAGAATCCCAGGCCCCACAGAGGGTGTGTGAACCAGCAGCACCGCAGTTACCAGTCAGGCAACCTGCTACTGGCTGCTCAGCTGCCTCTGGGTGAACAATCACAGATGTCAGGGCGGGGGTTGACGGCATAAACTGCTCCACCGAGCTGAGTTTGGGGCGTTTCACGCCATCGCCGTGGAAACGTGTTCGCTTTCTCTGTCATGTATGTTGTCAGGGTTAATTACAGACCTGAGAAACATAAACAAAAGCTTGGTGTGTTCAGGAATCATTAGGCCTCACGAGCCACCACTTCATGAACTGAGATGCAACAGTACCTGTGGGAGGGAGCTGTTGTGATGGAAGCCGTTGCTCTTGTGCAGTGTGCAAAATATCTGGGGGCAAATCGGGGACCCCCCCATCTACAGCTCTTATTTTATGATGTCATCGCCCTAAAAAGATAAGGTATAAAAAAATCCTGGACCAAAATACTCAATTTAAATAAACTGATTCATCAAATTAAATCAGTTGGTCTTTTTTTTTAATGAAATCACATTCTTTTAATGAATATAACTTGTCAGTTTTGTCATAAATACTTAACCCTTTAAGGCCTAATGCAAAAATCCCAGCAGAGAATCATGCTGCCATGTTTACCATAGTAACCTGTATTTGGGCTGAAGCACAGCTTCTCAGCTTTCAGGAACAGTTGGAATTTTTTTCTATTGCGCAAAACTTACAGTAATTACGGTACTTTCAAAATTACGCGCATATCTGTGTCGGCAACGACACGTTCTTAAAATGCGCACATGCTGTCCCGGTTTAAATTGGTTAAGGCATTAACTAAGGAGGAAAGACTAATCATGCCTGTAGGCTTGCTGCAACATTATGCGACAACAGAAATTGCAATTAAATAACTCAGAACATTGAAGTTCCTCAGTACACACACACAGTGAATGATTTGCACAAATATTGTGTGTATGAACTATGAAGTTGGTCGTTATGCAGGCATGGAATATCGTTTGCGATCAGTCTACTCTTTCCAAGAAATCTTAGTCCAAAGTATTTATTCATTGTAGCTATTTTTGCTAGTATACCAAATACCGAGCCGAGTCCAAACTAATGTTAGCCAAGTAGACAAAATTCGGAGAACTAACACTGTCCAAATTCATTGTTGTATGATAGTGCTCCAGTTTGGCTTTGCATAACTGGCACTGCACTTTTTTGGGGGGGATCGTCCGCAATCTTAAAATGCCTCCAAACTGGAGATTTCTTCAGCATCATTCTATGGTCATTGCTGAAAGTGATGCCCTCGTAACAGAGCACAGTGTCAAGCGAACGCTGTTAGGCCTACATCACTTCCTTCAGATTTTCTGCAACAAATCTGACCCAAAACCTCCATTAAAAATCAGTCCATGCTTTTCTTTTTTCTTTTCTTTTCTTTTTTATTTTTGTTTGTTTTAACTGCACCATCACATTAAACATTGTACCATCAAATTACACCTAACAGAAAGCAGTTATCGTCATTTGTACTGTAGGACTCACTTCTTGTTTTTCAATCAGTGCTCTGACACGCGCACATGGATGGGGATTCCAGTGCACGGAATCAAGTGCTGAATCGTGTGCGGGAACGCGCTGAAATTTTCCTCTTTCATGGAAAGCCAGCCTTAAATTTCTTGTCGATATAGTTTGAGGTTTTCAACATCTTTATCCAGCCTTGAAACATAATGAACTATAAGCCCCAAAGTCATCTTAAGGACTTTCACACAGAGCCAAATGACTGTGCTCTATGCAGTCATTTTGTTCCACAACGCTGCCTGGTACACAAGATTGTGATATTTATGATGAGCAAGGTGCCAGAACATTCTACTTTTTCGCCATAAAAATCCTAGAGCTAAAAATCTTATTGCATTCACCTCTCAGAGCCCAGAGCCAGCCTCATGCTGACTAAAAGCAATAAACAATAATGGACACCATTCAAAGATCCTCTCTCTGCCACTTCACTTAGAATTACTGCGCAACGAAAAAGATACTTTCGGGTTGTGCTTTTACAAAAGGATTTATTGGCCCAGGCTGTTCTGTTAAATTCACTGTGCACTCAGTACTGTACAGTTTGCTTTAAATTGACAGCGGAATCTTGTCGAAAGAGGAGGCATTTAGCGCTGGCCAACCATCCCACTCAATAAATTGTCTATCTTTTTTTCCTTTTCTTTTTTTTTTTTTTTTAACGGCCTTCTCTCGGTAATTGTTTGTGCATTTTGCAATTTCACTTGCAACCTCCCCCCTCCATGGGTGCTTTGTCTGGCTCTGAGTACATTTAGCAGGCTAATGGCAGCTCCCCTCCGGAGGAGGCGAATGGCTAATCTACTCCCATAGAAGAAGGGCTTCTTACTGACGGCACATCATTACTTTAAAAGGATCGTCCATATTGGGCTCTTTCCTGTAAACTGCTTATTATTCCTGATGTAGGCTGTTCAGTGTGTACAGCCTGAAGTGATGCCGCTGTAATAACTTCCTCAGACCTTACAAAAAAGGTGGAAGTTTTTCAATTTTTTAAAATACAGTGTGGCATCTTGATCTGCCAAAACACGCTGAAGTGCAAATGTTTTCACCGATATTGTCGGTTTTATTTATATTCATTTTCTCATAGGTTTCAGAATGGAAATCAGAATATTGCTCTTCAGATTAAGATCACAGACTCCTTTCTCTTCCCAGGGTATAAAAATTCATCGCTAGGCCGTGGGAGGATATGACATCAGTTGATTTCCAGGGCAGTGCTTTCAAGCGCTGGTCCATATCAGTGTATCGTCCATTCGTTCTCTATACCCCCTTCTTCCTCACTAGGGTCACAGGGGAGCTGGAGCCTATCCCAGCTGACTGTGGGTGAAAGGCAGGAACACACCCTGGACAGCTCACCAATCCATCGCAGGGCGCACACACCATTCACACACTATTCGCTCTCACACTCATACCTACGGGCAATGTAGTGTCTTCAGTTAGCTTGATGTGCATGTCTTTGGACTGTGGGAGGAAACCCACGCGAACACGGAGAGAACATGCAAACCCCACACAGAAGGGCCCCAGGCCGGATTCGAACCCACAACCTCGTTGCTGTGTGGCAGCAGTGCCGCCCTTTCAGTGTTTCAGGGACGGTAATTGCTGTATCCCACTACGGATCAGCGCTCGTCACGCCGCGTCCATAGATATTTTCTTGTGAGCACTCTACAGGCCACAAATTTCAACCGCTCCATTTCTTATTTGGCGCAGACCTTGCGTGTGGTAAGGTCACAAAGCTTATCGATTTTGGGAGTGATTGCTGTACGGAGATCCGGGCATGCATGTCAACCTGCGGGCAACCGACTGTCTTGTTGATATTGTTATGTCTCCTCCCTCCCCCCCCGCATCGGCGTTCCCACTTCGTTTCCGGAGCGTAACTCCAAAATCATTTGCATGATCTTAATGAAACTTTGCATACTTGCTACTCAGGTCCTGAACTGGTGCCTTTTGGTATGTGCCTGTCTGTCCGTCCGTCTTTCTGTCCATCCTGATATGATGAATTTCTGTCCGGAGCATAACTCCTAAATTGTTTGCATGATCTTAATGCAAGTTTGCATGCTTACTACTCAGGTCCTGGACTGGTGCCTTCTGGTATCTGTCTGTCCGTCTGTCCGTCCATCCGGTGGGTTAGGCAGGGAAGGGGGCCGGGGGGGAGACGTATGTTTTTACGAGTAAAAACATATTCTAGTTGGAATTATTACTCCAGTTTGACGATAGGTGCTTCACTGGTACGATAACTGAGTGTCGGGCTTCCTGTCGCCTGCCACCTGTGTGCGATTGGATGGAGGACGGATTTCCCAGGAGGAATTCCCATCAGGCAATACTTGAAAGAAGCCAATGATGGGCTTTACAGTCATTTACATAAATAATTCAGCAACCTTTCTGCCGAGCCGTCCTCACTCGAGGCCTCTCCGTCTACATCATCAGTTTTACTGCTAGCAACAGCTCTGCTACAGAAAGGGCAACAGCTGCTTTTCCTGATTGATTTGTTAGTCAGTCATTTGGTCAGTCGCTTTCTGTCCATCTGTCATTCCTGTCAATCAGTGTATGGGCTAACTGATCCCTAAATCAATCAATCAGAGCTAAGCAGCCTGTTGTGCAAATCGATGAAACAACCAATCCATCATTGAATTATTTTTGTAATTCCATATGGCCTGTTATAGCACGCTCTTAAAGGTGCACTATGCAAGTTTCTTTACTTCTTTTACTTTCTGCGCGATTATATTTTTGTCTCAATTCGCTGACATATCTCCACCATCCGCTAGCTGCCTGCCCCTAAATTCACTGTAAAAAAAAACCCGGGCTCTGGAGACCACACAGGGGTCACAAACTGCAAATAAACACAAGGTGCACAGGCTGTGCCCCATAACATAACAAACCATCCCGGCCAATCACCGACAAGAGCTGACAGTTATGGAAGCATGAGAAGGAAGGAACTATGGGAGGGAGGGGCAGGGTACCTCTGTTTTGTTTGAGTTCGAATGTCAACAGAAGTGAAAGTAAACAAACTTGCATAGTGCACCTTTAATAAAGCCTAATTATGGGCCATAAAAATGAAGAATTCAGGTATAAAACATTGATTCTTGTTTTTTTGCTTATTTCTTTTGGATATTGTGATATAGTTGCATATCCTCGGCCTGCTGATAAAACCTCGTATCCTCAAAATGATGAACTTTACAGGAGAGCATAAAAAATGTTTAATTTTGCATGTAAGAATGCAGTTGAGCTGTGTCCGGGTAGGATGACTATTTTTCTTCCAAGAATGTATTTTGTATTTTGCAGTGTTTATGTTATTATCGTGGACATACGAGTTTTTGTTTCTTATCAAATTTGGAGATTCAAGGTTTTATCAGCAGGCCGACGATATGCTGTGCAATTGCTTAAGATGCCTTTTTCAGATGACATAATTAATAGTATGCTATTGAAACTTCATCTACCTTCATGATGCACATTGTCTCATTACTGCATTGCGACACATTTTCACGAGCCATTGCCACATCCGTGATAAAAACGTGTATTTATATTAAGAATACCCTACTGAGCATGGGCTATCCATAATAGTCGCTGCTCCTCATTTCCGTTGTGATGGTCCATGTTCTGGACACGCTCTGTCGTTGTGGGGGACCATAGCTGAACGTGTGTCTGCTGGGTCTAGTGGTTCACTTTCATTCAACATACAGTGTATTAAGACCAACCCTCCTTCCAGAAAACTGGCTGAAAACATCACGATGTTTCATCCAGTGACTTTAAGGAGACTTTGAAGAGAAAGCTGCTGGGCTGTGATTGGGCTTTTTTTACAAGCTCTACAGGAGATGTGGTTGTTGATGTTTGATGAGTTGGGTTTTCTCTGTGCTGTCACGAGAAATAATGAGTGATCTTGTATGTATTTTACAGTTAATACTGTAGGAGAGCATTGACATTCCTCCACAGAAAAAGAGCAGTCTGTAAATATTTCTAAATTTAAAGTTGTGGAATTGTGGGATACAGTGTATGGATAAATTATTTTATTTTATACTGTCTTGTTTTTACAATTCATCAGTCTGATCAAATGCCATAGTGATCCATGTATTCCATGTCTATAGTGCTTATTCCGCTATTGTCAGGTTTAGTTTGTGAATCTCATTCCCTATGGCTTGAAGGAAGCTGTGTCACGATTACTGCACATACTCACAACTTTGAACGAAATCTGCACAACTGCAAGTCAAAATCTAGGAGGTGTTTTTCTATTTCTATGATTATCAGCAATGCAGCCTGCTCACATTCTTCGTATACCATGGCTAAAGCTTAAAATAGTGCTTTGAATCCTCAAATTTCCGTAGAAAGCTCTTTAATGTAAAAAGCATACTGGCGGAGTATCTAAAATGTATAAATACGATGCAAAACAAAGAAGGATTTGCAAGGATGGAATCAGATTATGATTTGCAGTCAAGCAGATTCACTTTCTTAGGATATACATTCTGAGAATGTGCAGTAATCGTGACTCGGCCCCTTATTTTATTACGTACATTATTATTATTATTTGTGTAAAAATTTCCCAAACATCCTCCATACAGCCTCACCATGCCATCTCTCTCTTTCCCTTTCTCTCTCTCTCTACCTCCCTCCCTCCCACACTCCCTCGCTCTGTTTGTCAGTGCATCAGGAACCTGTTGGCTGTGTCTGCTCTCAGCCTTTCTCTGCCTAATGCAGTCGCGGCTAATTACTGGTGTTCTAGCTCTGTTGGTGACAACTGTTCAGTTGTTTTCTGGATGACAAATGACTCAATAATGGACTGACGCTACCCCCCCTCCCCAAACACACTTTAGCGTACGGAGAAGCAGAACACTTTAATCGCGTCGCAAATACATCCCAATTACACACCCTGCATCGAACAACAAAGTGCAGAATTCAAAGGGGCGGTCGGGGTGTTCAGGGAACTTAACAGTAAATTAGTCGCTTGTGAAGTTAGTTTAGAGGCGAGAAATAAATCACAGACATAGCGTACGTTCACGCTGTAGCGGAATCATACATTATATCCCTGCCGAGCGGAATCTCAGGAAAGAAACGGCTGTCTCGGTAGGCCAGTAACTCTGCTAATTGTTTCCTGATGGAGCTTTGAATCAGGGGCCTCAGTTTTTCAGTCTCTGTTCGATATCCCCTCGTGTAATTTCCTCCAAATCCTCCTTTTCTCTTGTACCATATCACCGTGGGCTTGCGATGTGAAAAAGCCCCCTGCTTTGTTTCCGGGGAATTAGGTAATGCCTTTAATTCAAGGTCAGAGGTTTGAATGAGGAGATTTGCTTGAATTTATAATTCAGAAGAATTGCTGTCAGTTTGGGGACTAACGGGATGGATGTAATGGGGTTGCACCTTTTCATACCTCATTACAAGGGTAATTGAGTGACCGGCATGGTTTTGCAGCCTGGTCAGTCAAGCAAGTCTTGTTTATTAAGCGTACAAAAGTAACTCAGCAATAATCAAACAGTCCTCACAGCCCACCCTGGCTCAGATTTAACCTGCTCACTAGAGTGTCACTGATGGGGTCATGTTTGACCTGGGTACAACTGAACTGTTCTCAGGGTGCAAATTGATATATTGAGACGTACCTCGGGTTTTGGAAGGTCTGTTAATATGTACCCCAGTTCCAGCAAGAAGTAACAGAACTGGCTATGTTTCAACAGACATTCCAGTAACCTTGGCACATTTCCATATATTGAATTGTACCCTGGTTACAGTCTCATGGTACCCCGCTATTCGTGAGACTTGCACTTTTTAGATTCTTAAAACACCCCGAGGATCTTTGCCTCTACTTCCTGGGAGCAAACTGAGTCCACAAGTCCATATTATGTAAAAACATATCCCCGATAACCATGCTAACCTTATGCCTGCCAGCCTGGCCTTCCTCTCTGCTGAGGAGGAAGTGTGTGGCCTGTGGGGTGAGCCGACTGACTGAGAGGCCATCTGCCCAAGGTTCTGGGAGTACACTCTGAGTGATTCCGGCAATTTCCGGGCTGTTCCCACCCCAGGGGTACAGCTACACTCCAGCTCGACTGGATCACCAGCTATCAGGATTCACCTTCCTGAATGTTGATGCCGATGAAACCAAACCATTTCTCATTCACTCACAGCCATGCACTGATGAGCACCTGCTGTTGACATTTGACACATTTTTCCTTCATTTCTCTCGCTCCTGCTGTTTCTTTGCTGGACCGTGACTGCGGTCAGTATTTTCTCCCATGATTGTCCTGGGGCACAGAAGAATATTACGCTAGCATATTATCCAAGTCAACATGGTCTGGCAGCAGCCCTGGGCTGGTTATGAATTTGATTAAACCAAAACCTTTGCCCTGGCCTGTATCCTTCCACATGTAGTATTTTTTTTAGTGGTGTAATCTTCGTTAAGCTTCCGTGCATTTAGGCCGTGTCGAGCAAATGATGGTTCTACTACAGTTGCCTTTTCCCCTTCCTTGTGAAATTTGGCTCCGATTTCCTGTCTATCCGTCTATTTGTCCTCTCGATTCTCTATTCTTCTCATTCCCCTTCTCTTTTCATTTCTCCGGGGTCGACCTCAGGCAGTTGAGTTCTCTGTTTTGGAGCCCGGTTCTGTCCAAGGTTTCCTCCTACAAGGGAGTTTTTCGTTGCCACTGTTGCCCTTTGGCTCGTTCCCTGAGGGTTCAGGCCCTGTTTTGTGTAAAGCGCTTTGGGTCATTCTCAATTGTGAAAAGCGCTAAATAAATAGAGTTGAATGGAATTGAATTATCTGACACATTATACGGTAGAGAGGGCTAGAGAGGGCGATAATGAAGCTACTGCTAACTGTGGAGGCTGAATCCAAGAGGTGATGAGAAGACACTCTCAGTTTTGCATTGTTGCTGGTGTAAAAGGCTCTGCTAAATTGACTTTGTGTCTCGATATGGCGTAACCTGTCCCTGTAATAGCTGCACCGTCATTTAGCTGATGCCTTGATCCACAGTGACCAACAAGTTATTCGGGCTGGGCAGGGGTGAAGCGTCATGGGTTTGAGACGTTAGCCTTGCAGTCCCTACTCAATCGCCTTAGCCACAAACCTATTAGCTACCCTGCTATTGCCATCACCATTTTGCCATTGCGGTCGTCTACAGTCGAATGAATTTCACAATTAGGGAACAATGTTTCAGATGTTGTTCCAGAATGTTTTTCCTGTCGCCTCTACTTCCGCTGATTACTAGAGGAGTAGAGGACTAGCAGTAATGGAGATGACATTTTTTTCCTTTGAATTATGGATTCAGCAAGCCCCACCATTTGCTTGAATTTCCCATGAAGAAGATTAGGATATGAGTGGAAAAAAATATGTTCAATTCCGTGTACTGTCCCCTCTCTTTATTGTGTTTACACAGAGGAAAATTTCCATGAAGTATGTGATTAGTGCTATGAGGTGTGCCCGATTTATCAACTGATCTAGTAATGTCTCGGCAAGTCCTATGTAAAAATGGCTGTAGCTTAAAAGATCAGAACTTGGGAAAATAACTATTGAGCTGTATTGGTTTGAAGTCCGCTTGCAAAGAATCCAATTACCGTTCTATGAATACCAAATGAGAAGGAGCGCCGAGCTCTGGTGCTACGAGCTCGTTGAGTGATGAGCTGTCCAGAGGCTAGCTGGTGAAAGCCCACTTTGTGTGAATATGTTGGCATTTGAATGGGAAAGCCAATGTTAATTCTTATCGCCATTATAAGACCCAACAATGGCCTCAGGTGGGGGTGGGGCGATTCTGTAGAACTGTAAACCAGTGCAGAGCCACGGCGAGCTAAATTTCTGATTTTGGCGGGAAACAGGAGTCTGGGTGAATACTGGATATAAGATACATTTGTTACGGTTAATTTTCTTCTAAATGTTTGTTTCCATTTGTCATCTTCATAACCTTTATGAAATTAGGAGGTCACGTTGAGATTAAAACCTCATTTACAAGTGAGAGCTAGCACAACAAAGTCCAATCGCAGCATCAGAAAATTTATATGTGTGATCCAGTCAAGAGCAGCCTGGAGCTACATTCTGCTCACGTCATGGTTCTGGCTAGTGTGGTGTTGAGTTGACTTTTTGTGCGCTTGGTTAGCAAACAGAGCTGTGACTGGCTGCACTGTGACCTAATGGGGTGTGTGTTGTTGTATCTTTCAGTGGTCTTTGAAAAGCGTTTTTGTAGGGATGAGAATATATTGCTGCTTGCCCAATGACTGGTACTTGAGTAACACGCCTTATGGTGACATCTGTATCGCTGTAGCTTGGCCTGTCTCTGTGCGTCCTTATCTTTACTCAAAAGTACATCCCCTTAAATGCTGCCCTGTAAAGGTGTCTGCCGAATGACTGAACTGAAGCATCAGTACATTTGAAACGGTTATGAAAGCGCCAAAATAAATTAGAAGGGACTAGCTCCCTTTCCGTTGATTGAAGCTACGCTTTAAAAGCTGTCTGCTGTAGAGGGTTGTGGTAAATCTGTGCTCACACTGCGAAGACATCAGCCGACAGATGGACTAATGAAGACCTGCAGTCGGAGAGAGCAGAAGTATTTTTTACGGCCTTTATTTGCTGGAGAGGGCCATGCTTTGCTCATTTACGGTTTTATGATTTAAGGATTTGAGCCATGAGCGCATTTTGACATGGCGTGTGCTTCTCGCTCCTTCCTTGGTTTGGGCCCAGAACGGGAATTGATGGATGCGTCTAGTAAATGATGTGTGTAGTGACTCAGGGCATCTTGTGCAGTGCCGATAGTAGGCATTTTTGGAACAAAGAAAACTTTTTATGCTTCGAAGAACCCCTTATTGTTTTTGCACCACAAGAACTGTGAAAGATTGTAGTTCTTACAACTTCGTTTAGAAGAACTTTTTTAGCTCCAACTTCAGAGTAAGTACTTTTTGCAACTCTGATCCCCAGGAAACGCAGGAACATCTTTTCCACAACCATGGGATACATCCTCTGACATGGTTGATTGAGAAATGAGAAGGTACACACAGCATCAGTCAGGTTTAAAAGAATTGTTACCAGCTGAAACACACTCATTACTGTAATAATGATTCAATCATAAGCTCTTAAAATATTTGCTTATTGAAATCCAAACAGCAACTTTTTTATCATGTAAATAAAGCAGTATTCTGGAGCCATGTCTCTCTGTTTGAAAGCCATCTCTCTGATTCTTGCAGTTTGTGGCGACATCCATGGACAGTTCTTCGATCTGATGAAGCTCTTCGAAGTCGGCGGGTCTCCGGCCAGCACACGATACCTTTTTTTAGGAGATTATGTGGACAGAGGGTATTTCAGCATTGAAGTAAGTGGACTGTTCTGTTCTTCTGCCTCCCCAGTTCAACCATGTGAAGATTCTTCTGTTGCTCTATTTTCTCAAAGCTCTTAGTCAGTTTTCTTCAACATGGCTCGGCGTCCTCTGCAGTGATTGTTACATAAGCATTACAGGGTCTGTTTTGGTCTTGTAATATTCATCATCTTACTCCTGAGTAAGTTCACTGACGGTATTGGCCTGTTTTGCTTGCCCATTGAAATCACTTCGAGTTTTTTTGATTTGTTTTCAGGGTACTTTTGTTCGGCTCTAGGACTCCTCGTCCCTGGAGTTTTTGTCTCCGGATTTTCGTCCCCGAATTTTTAGTCCCCGGCCTTTTCGTCCCCTGGGAATTTTCGTCCCAGGACTCTTTGTCCCCGTGGACTTTCCGTCCCCACAAACTTTTCTTCCCTGGATGATTCATCCCAGTGATGCTTTGCCCTCTTCCTGCATTATAACATTATCCCAAACCCTCACCCTCACCCTTATATCGTGGTTATCTATCCGTCGTCCATTCGTCCATCTGTCAACAATGGTGGCACTTTTTTTATCATTAAGGGATGAAAAATCCAGGGACGAAAAGTCCTTGGGGACAAAAAATCCAGGGACGAAAAGTCAATGGACGAAAAATTCGGGGTCAAAGAGTCCTGTAACCCTATTCTTCTCCAAGGTCGTAATAAATTGTTAATATTCTGTGAAATAAACGTTGTGTCACTTAAAGCAATCATGCTGATCAGGTATGGAAGAAACTGCAAAGACAATATTAAACTGAACTGTACCGAAAATGACCTTTGGCCTGTTTTATCTATGTTATGTAGAGCACCAATGTTTATAAAGTTAAGTTTTGGTTTAAAGGTGGCCTAAAAAAGCAGTTTTCACAACAGAACCTTTTCAGCACACTGGTATTGTGACATATGAAGGCTATCCCGTGCCTGAAGGGAAAGATTTTGTTGAAAGATGTGTATAACCACCATCTTGAAACCAACAAAGTGGGCCTGTAATTTCTTTCTTCAGTGGGTTGGGGAAAACCCTGCTAAAGCCAGGCAGTTACTCTTATTGCATATCTGACTGTTCCTCGTTTCCTTCCCTTCTAGTGTGTGCTGTATCTATGGGCCTTAAAAATCCTTTATCCCAAAACACTGTTTCTGCTCCGCGGGAACCATGAATGTAGACACTTAACAGAGTATTTCACCTTTAAACAGGAATGTAAGTATGACTCTTCACTCGCGCACTTACATGTTGAGTGTTGGTGTGTCGTGAGAAATATGTAAGGAAATGGCTCGTAAAATAGTAGAATGGGTGTTTTTGTATATGTGTGTTTTTGTGAGTGGTGTGTAAGCCATTGTACTGACGCACATGACAGTTAACCAACTGACGCTCTGTCATGTACATATTTGTTTTACCATATTGAAAAAGTCATTATTGATGGTGGGCGTAATGTTAGATATGAAGCTTTTTTTGACTTAAGTTGAATTACAATTGAAGTTTTCGTCCTTGCTATTGTTATACATGTCAAAGCCATTGCTGGTGAGGCTCTAAACAGAAAACACCCCCCGGCCCATAAAAAAAAAATTCTTTGGACATTTTAATGACCATCAGAGTTTCTTTTGGAAAGAAGATAAGATGATTGAAAATGCAATATAGCGTGTGCCTTTCTGTCCTATGTGGGAATGAGTGAGATAGGCTTTGGCTTGTAGCATTTAGCTACTTGGCCCTGTAGCCCGTTGGCTCATTGACCTGAGAATCGTCTGTCTCTCGTCTGTCCTCGGCAGGTAGAATTAAGTATTCAGAGCGAGTGTACGATGCCTGTATGGACGCCTTCGACTGCCTGCCGCTGGCTGCCCTCATGAACCAGCAGTTCTTGTGTGTACACGGCGGACTGTCCCCAGAAATTACAAACCTCGATGACATAAGGAAAGTATGTGTGTCACCTCAAATTTGGTCCCCAACTTCCCTGTGGTGGTGCCGAATACTGAAATAGCCTCCCTTTTACACGTGTTGTCCAAAAAAGCTCGTTCATAACCAGAGTTATGATGGCATGTGCGTTTTCTTACGCTGAAATTACAACTATTAGGCAGTAATACAGTCGTGTTCAAATGTTTATGTCTGGCCGTTTTATGGTTTTCAGTTTTATTGTCGCTGAGGTACATGGCGTGTACAGCTGTGGGGCCATAACTGTTGTGTTTGTAGGATGAAAACTCCTCAATTCACAGAACATTCTAGAAATTAAATATTAATGTGAGAAGGATTGTTATGCAGGTGCCAGTCTGTCCTTTTCTTTAATTTTATTGAATTAATTAGCCCCAACTGTAACGCCAGCTTAATTTCACGAGTGTCAAAATGACGATTTTCAAAACCCTGCAGCTACAGCCTACAGTTCCAGTATAACAGTTTTTTTTTTTTTTTTTTATCACAGGTTTGATAACTGAGTAACAAAGCGTACATCCTTGAACATTCTGCTAAAATATACGTCTGACAGGAATGTTAAACTGTCGTGAGGAGTGTAGAACTGCAGGAATGTGCTAAAGAGTGTTAATTCACTATGATGCAAAGGGAGTCTTTTTCCTTTGCTAACAGCTGAAGCGGCATGTTTTCCTTCAGAAATGTCCTTTGTAAACGTGGCGCTTGGTCATTAAATCCAGCCGGCGGTAGCACAAGGGAAATGCCAGCATGTCCAACTCAGTGGGGTTCAGCCCTTTGCCATTAAAAAAGGGAGAGAAAAAAAGAGAAAGTCTCGAAGAAACCGGTCTCACAGAATTCTGTAAAGCTGACTGGATTTTTCTACAGCTATTATCGAGCCTTTGTAGCCGATTGTGATCAGTATCACCGGGTCTTGCGCTGTGTGTGTCTGTCTCAGACAAAGGCCCTGAGGGGTCATCCTAGGATCTCACTTAATAGCCTTCAGAATGTTGCATTTCTCCCTGACGAACGTTTTGTTTGTATAATACACGCACATTTCCCCACTTTTAAACATGCGGTGCAGTGAACAACGGTTTGCCCCTGTCCTGATATCTTCAGTTTTTGTTTTTTTTTTTTTCATATTTATCAGACTTAATCGTTTAAGATCTTCAAGCAAAGTTTAATACGAGACTGAGACATTCTAATGTGACGCAAAATATTTTAGTGCTCATTTCATGCATTCAAGGAAAAGAAGAATTCGACACCAGCTGGCCTTTGTGTGGAAAATATAATCCTCTGTAGTTGCTCAATCAGCCAATCAACCAAATTTGATTGATAATCAGGTGATGTTAGGCTAGATGCACCCAGGCTTCCAGTAGCATTTAGAGCAATGTGAGGTGGACGATCAACAAGTAGCGCATCTAGGGTACGTTTCCCAAAACTTACGTTGTTTGAACCAGAGCCATGTAGAGAGAAGTATGTATATTGCTGACATAGTTGGTAAACGAAGCCTTTGGGAAATGTACCCCTAATCAATTAAATCATGAAACCACTGGGAAAGAAAGTTATTGAAATATATCAGTCTGGAAAGGGTTTCAAAGCTATTTTTAGGCTGTCGTACTCCAGAAAATCTCAGGGAGAGCCATTTTCTCCAAATGGGAAAATCTAGGAACAGTCGTGAATCTTCCCAAGAGCAGCAGGCTGACCACAACTCCTCCGAGACCGCATTGATGACTCATCCGGGAAGTCATAAAAGAACCCTGATGAACATCTGAGAAACTGCTGCCCTCACTCTCCTCAGATTAGGTCAGCATTTAAGACTCTCCCCCTTGAAAGAGTCTTGGAAAATAAAAACGATGTCCAAGGGAGAATTGTGAGGCGAAAAGGACTAGTAGCTAAGGCGAACATGTAGGCTTCTCGTCTTACTTGCCAAAAAACATCCTGATAACCCCTAAGCCTTTGGGGATAAAGTTCTGTGCACCACTGAGTCAAAAGGGGGACTTCTTAAGAGACCCAGGGCCCTTTACATCAAGCGTAAACCTAAAACGGCATAACACAATAAGAATATTACTCGAGCAAGCAAATGTGGCGGTTAGTATGTGGTAGTGTGGAGGTGCTCTGTTGCATCAGGGCCTGGGTGATTGTATTACGCAACTGTGAATTCTGCTCCATACCAAAAATTTTTTTCATAGGATGTTTAGTCATTAGTCCATCATCTAGAGGAGAGGCACAATTGGGTTATGCAGCATGACAACGATCCACAGCATAAGAGTGACTTCACTTCTGAATGGCTCAAAAGAAACAATATCAGTATTTTGCAGTGGCCTAGTCAAAATCTGGACTTAAAACCCATTGTGTTGTGGCTCATCTCTAAATGGGCTGTTTGTACATGACAGCCTCTGGTGTCACTGATTTTTGGCTATTCTGAAGAGATGAGTGAGCCAAACTTCCTTCAGCGATGTGAAAGACCTTCCTGCGGTTATTGGCAGTGTTTGGTTGCATTGTTTTTGCTGAAGGTGGTAAAACCTGTCATTAATTTAGAGGCAATTACTTTTTTACAGGGGCATCAAAGGTATTGGATTAGTAAATCAGTAAAAAAAAAAAAAAAAAAAAAATTTCTAGCTTCCTCATGTTCTTCTTGTCTAATATTGCATTTTGTATGAAGATCAGAAACAGAAATCTAGGAGGGGGCGCATACTTTCATCACTGCACTGTAACTGATTGAGCCACTGTTCAGATGGGGGATTGCATGGTAGGTTGCAAGGAAAGGATTTAAAAATGTCTGTTTTTCATTGAAGGATGAAATTATTGTTTTTCTCTTTTAGAATGTGAAATATGGGTTTTGAAAAGGGTTGAGAGGGATTCTGGATGCTGTGTTATTTAGCGAAAGCTGGACGAGCCCCTCTCTGGAGTTGGACTGCTGGCATGGGAGCACATTGTATATACCTCAGACAGCACCAGAAGCGGTTTCCTGTCGTCAGCCTTTTGCAAAACATTGCGTGATGCGGCGTTTTGCTATGCGAGGAGACCACTGCATTTACTATCTGCCTATGTGTGACTGATTAAATTTCCAGTCAGGCCAATTTGTGAGTTGGATCAGGCTGTGTCTTGAAGAGCGAATCAGCTGATGAAAAGGAAATGAGTTTATATTTATGCCTATAAAAACCGAACCAATGATATTTTCTATGGCAGCTCACATATAAGCACATGGTGTCTCCATGGCATCAAGGAAAGTGACAGATTTTGATGCAGCGACAGGAAAACTATGAACTACCATAGAAACTCGGGGAAATTCTATTGTAGAAAGTTCAAAGGTCGGGAAGTAACAGTCATGCCATGTGTTCCCTTCACCCAGAAGCTCAGCCAGCTGATGTCACAAATTATTCTCCTTCCAGGCTGACGAATTCTGCTAATTAGCAAATCTGGGTTAAGGGAACAAAATGCTGTGAACGGTTTTTAGGGTCTAAATATGGAGTTTCAATCATGTCAGAGACCAGCGAAAGAATATATTCATTATTAAGCCTGTAAGGTCTTAAGTATGGGATGAATCCAAACCAGCATGTCTGACAATGGGAGGGAAGATTTTGCTTGGATTCGGTTTGTCATCTGTCCATATTAAAAAATCTGCTCAGGCGGGACCGTCGCTCAGAAAAACGGGCTTAACGTCTTCTCCCCGTCTGCTTTTCCCTCCTTCCGTCCATCCTGTCCCATCTCCAGTTAGACAGGTTTAAAGAGCCGCCAGCTTATGGTCCCATGTGCGACCTCCTGTGGTCCGACCCACTGGAGGACTTCGGGAACGAGAAAACGCAAGAACATTTCACCCACAACACTGTGCGAGGCTGCTCCTACTTCTACAGGTATGCCGCTGCTGGTTGCCATGGTAATGCTGAACACCTGGCGCGCTCTCACTTTGCTATTCGCCAACGTGACAAATGACCACGCCGACCACTGGCGGCTAAACGCAGTAGCCGAGTTAAGCCATTTCAGCGTGGCCTTGAATGTTGCTGATGATACAGCCAGAATATGGCCATGTTCTTTCCCGGTTGTCATATGTTACTCCTTAAGATCTATGGATTAATTATGGGCGTAAAAATTGTAGTTCCCCTCGCTATTGTGGTAAACATTAAGTCAGAACTTAATTGGCGCTTGTGGCCTTAACCGTCCCCCTGTGGACTGGTGTGACCTTTAGCCATCTTCTGCAGATCGATGGAGAATTACCTATGGCCAATGTAGGACGTTGGCGTTTGCCCCTGGTGACCATTTTGTGTAATGGATCTGGCCGTGTGCCGGGGTGGGCGATGCTGGACAGCCCCATGAATTGTACTCTGTGGGGGTCGGGTGGATGCAGAACTTGCTAATGGGGGCTAGGAATCGTGGATGTGGGCGATTGCCAATATCTCTTCAGTAGATGCGTTAGCAGTTTGACGAATATCTACTTTGTGCCCCCACAGTTATAACTCAGAGGTTTTAGAGACTTTTTTCACGGCTACTGCAGATAAATTTCATTGTGTCACCCACCCCCCCCCACAGAATTTTATAGCCCATTGAATTCTCACATGCATTCTGCTTACAAACCACTCTGGCAATCTGTGGTTAGTGAAGATAACCTATAAAGCATGTGTCTACGCGGGTAGATAAGGGGGATACGAAGAGTCTGTGGACGATTGGTGTCTGTAATAGGGTCACATTTGTGTTTCTTGGACGTAAAATGAATTCTGTGAAGTGGGCGACCAGTACGATCGATTTTTCATTTTTACCTCCGGGCTTTTTGGTTGGGTGGGTTAGTGAATGGAAGAATTCGTATCATATAATTGGAAAAGATGGGCGGTATCAGCTGCCACCGCTGATATCTCCTCTCTGCAGTCACTGTCTTTTAAGGCACGCAAAAGCGCACGCGCACCATAGCGCGCCATAAAAAAAAATTGAGGCGAGGAAAAAAGCGCGCACCTCACAAGAACAAAGCTGGAAAAGAAATGCGCGCCTCTTGGAAACTAGACTGGTTCCATCTCCATCATTACACTCCGCTGGTAGACATTCCGTATGACACAGAATGGTAGCACCAACACTGCTTTGTAGAAAGGTTGGGAGCAAGTCTTCATAGATACTGGGAAACCAAAAGCGAGAGATATCCGTTCTGTGTTTGGGCAACCCGTACCAAGTGACCCTTTTTGAACCAATCACCAATGTTTCATTTTCGCCTTCGGAGCGCCTGCAGATGGCGAACATAGCCGCGGGACTTGCCATTAGGGAAGAAACTTTTGCAAAATTTGGACATTCCAAGGTGAAACACGGCTTTCGAGAATGCTTGTCACAGCAGATATGTGCATAAATAAATGATTCTTGTTCCCAGAAATTCATTTGCTGTGGACATGCGTTCTGTTACTTGGCTAAAGCATCAGTGGGTACTATGGACGAGATTTAGACAGTTGCCAAATTTGGTCAGGTTACGATACGGGGTCCATGTGCATGGTTTGTTAATGTAGCCAAATAACAGCTACCATTTCTGACAGTGATTCAGTGACTCTTTTGAGCCGTGTCAGGTTAAGCAGCTATTGAGGTTAGCCCCTGTAATGCAACGGACAATTTCATAATACTGACGATTTTGTTTTCATTGTATTCCTTCTTTAATTCTAGATAAAAAAGTAAATTTTTTTGGTAAATCTGCACTTTGTTTCTTTATTCTCAGGATAGACCCCTATTTGGCCCATGCAATTGCATTAAGAGGTTTAAGCTTATATTAGAGAATAGGTTCAGGACTCAAAATCTCAGCATGTTTTGTTTAAGAGGTAAACTAAGTTCAAACTTTTTATGCATCATAATGGGCCCTGTACCTCAGAATGAATCTATCTTGGAGTAACATGCCCATCATAGCAAAGAGACATCCAATCTTTTCATTCTTCCGGTTGCCCCAGCCTTGGAACGAGCCGCGAGGGCTGCAAAAAAAAAAAGCTCGCCTTGAATTCCTAGGCGAGCTTTTAGCCACTCGCCTGGAAATTTTAAAAGACAGTGACTGTCTCTGAGTTGCATCGTTTCCCTCTCCAAGATGCCGTGAGGCTGTTCCGCATTTTTGTGTTGCACATTTTAGGGATTCACGTATTCATCTATTCTATGTATTCCATGGCCTCGAGTAGGCCATTTATCACAAGCCTGTAGTACCAGAAATAATCTCAGCTGTATTGTTGGTGAGGCTGGTTGCGAGTTGGGTCGCATTTTTGTCGTTACACCAGTGGGTACAATGAAGAAATGGTCTCTTTAGGTCAGAGGAGAAAAAATAAATCTTACATCATTTTTTGAGGAAACCCATTTACATCAATTACTATATCACTGACAGTGGAAGTTAAACTGCGTTTTAATTCCTGATGCCTGCAAACCTATGTCTCGTTATGAGTCAATGATTAGAAATGAATTCCTGTTTCATTTTCTAGTGTTTTGACACATTTGATATGGAACATGTAAATATGCCACGTTGAGGCTAATTCCACCCAATGTGTGTTATTCATGATGAGACGATTGAATTGTGTGCTTGTTTACTGTTTTACGGCCTGTGATTCAGTTAAGCAAGTTAAAACTTCATTTGGAGTGGCCTAGTCAAGTCCTGACTTGAATCCGATTGAGGTGCTGTGGCAAGACCTGAAACAGACAGGTTATGCTCAAAAACATTCAATGTGGCTGAATTAAATTCTGCAAAGAAGAGTGGGCCAAAAATGCTCCAAAGCTATGTAAAAGACTCATCGCAATTGTTTGATTGTAGTAGTGGCCGCCAAGGGCGGTACAACCAGCTATTAGGTTATTTTTTCCACATAGGTGATACAGGTTTTGATTAATAAAATCATTTCAGAGCTGCATTTTGCATTTGCTCACGTTGCCTTTGTCTTTTATTAAAATTATTTGTATGATCTGAAACATTTAAAAATGGCAAGCAAAAACAGAAGAAATTGGGAAGGGGAGAGATACTTTTTCACTGGTCTGTCATTGGAAAACTTGATCAAGGAAAATTATTTAGGACAATTTTAAGTTTTATTTTTCATTATAATGTGTACTGTAAGTAAATACTTGATGAGAAAAAGTGGCCCGCCCACATTTATTCAGGCCCACCCGAAACGCAGTTTCTGCCTTCGCTGCTGCTGCAAAGCGGTGGAATGCTTTGCAGCTTCTGATAAATGAGTCGTGACCGGAGATTTCGGACCCAGTCTGTACAGAACTGTGAACTCAGCAATAACCTTATGTGCTGCGTTCATTTTGATGTTGCGCCGCTGTAAGTACTGAAAATGGATTGCTGTCATTTTCGGCGCTGGTGTTCGAATCCAGCCATGAGAAAGCTTTCTGGAAATGCAGTATGTTTCGTGGTCTCAGAAAGGGCTCTGTTGTATTTCTGAGAGGAGAATGTTGAACTGATCTGTGGAGCTGTGGCCAGTTCAAACCCACTTTGCCTCTGTCTGGAAGACCGTCGTACTGTGATAGCTGGATAATGATGGCGTATGCGGCTGGAATTCGAGATGTCAGCCTCACTTGCTCACTGAGGCGCAACCGTTGGTTCAATGGTTCTGTGTAATTTCAGTGTGCCTTTTCAGATGCTTCATGACGTGACATTACAATCTCTAGCGTACGCTAATACCAGAGTCCACGCTCACACATAAACAATTCTTTGCATTCTGTGTGTTTTTCAATTCTGTATGTGTAACATTTATAGTGTTTTGGCAGTATGTGTCTATGAGTATCATGCAGATCAGAGGAATTTTCTTGAAAGCAAAAAAAAAAAAAAAAAAGGGGGGAAATCTGGTTTGGAAAACAGCTAATTGAGGTTAAATTAACCCTTTAATGAGGGATTAGAATATGCTAAGAAAGGCCTCAGTGGAGGGAACCCTATTTTCTAGAAAAAGCCTAGCCTCCTTTGGCCTCTAGTGACAGTAGTAATGAAATATTAAAACCTGTGGCATCATTTGAGTTCTTTTGCTCAGGTCGGAAGTTGCCCTTTGGTCCACAGTACCTTGAAGTTGTGTGGGAAATCCATAGTGGTAGATCACCAAAACCATTTTAATATTTTATACCTTAACACATTACATTACATTACATGACATTTATTTGGCAAAAGCTTTTATTCATGGCAACGTAGAGCAACACCTAATGAGACTGGACCTGGATCTGTAGTTGTCTGGCTTTCGCGATTGAACAAGACCTCAAACTCTGCTCAGGACTTCTGTCAGTAATATGGGAAATACCATGGGGAAATTACACTATTCTTGATTCCGCTGAAAATGTAATAAGTAGAGGAAAGGTTACAGAATGGAAAACCCAGTAACATTTCGCGCCTCTGAAATGGTGACGGGATTTTTTGGCCTCGTCATTCCTGCTCTGATCTCATCTGTGGGGATATTTCTTTGCCTCCCGCCTTTGTGCCAAAAAAATTCTGAAATGAGTCATGCTCGCTCGCTCTCTCTCTCTCTCTCTCTCTCACACACGCACACATACTTGTCCTCTCGCAGAAACACTCAATTTCTCACACTCACATGCATACACAACACGCACACTTTCTTTAATAGTAAGCACTACTGCACTCCGGCATATCCACGCTCAGTCGTTGTCCCAGCAACATAAACTGAAAACACACAAATTTTCTCGTCCGTGTCCTAATTTACACACCTACACACCAACTTGATCTTCCTGATGTATAAAGACTCGCAAATGTACATAGATATGAGTCATGTAGCTATTACACATTTATTACACATTTTATAACAGATTTATTAGCTAACAGCTGAAAACTCAATGATAATTGCACAGTATGGTGTGTATGTGAGTTTCTTAACCATTTCCTCCACTCTCTTCACAGTTACCCTGCTGTTTGTGACTTCCTGCAGCACAATAACTTGTTATCGGTGATTCGGGCACACGAAGCACAGGATGCTGGGTAAGGACAGTCCCTCAGCCAACTGATCGAAGCTTTCGATAAAATAACACCACGGGGAAAAGCCTGTGCCAAGTGTCTGCTCCATTTGAAATTCCTCAGAGGGAGATCAATTGTTGAGCATATTCAATCTGTCAGTCCGTCAGATTGTCAGTCATTTAATTAATCGATCAATAAATCAGCGCTGAAAAAAATGTTTCATGGGATAAACCTAAAATGTTTAATGCAACTTCTCTGTATTTTATGGTTTTCTCAATTGAATATTGTTGGATATTTAGTCTCCAAGTGTTGCCAGCTGCAAGGAATGCTGGGTAAAAAAAAAAACAAGAAGAACCCAAACTTTTATCGTAGTTAGCCCTTGGGCCAATGGTGTACATGGGGCGGGGCTTCAGGTTTAGACATGCGCACAGTGAAATAAATTCAGTGAACTCATAAGGAGTCATATTGGATCCCTCTCTGTGTCCAGAGTGGGCTCAGATTGAGTCTGAAAGAGTTAATTAGGCTCTTTCAGAGTTGATTTAACTGAACGTTTCACTGCGAGGCCCCATCTGAGAGTTACTTAGAAGTGCCAGCCCCCTGTGCTGTCCTATTGGTCCATAAACTAGCAATTCATTAGGAATAAGATACCACTCCCTTTCTCTCGAGTCCCTTCTCCTCCGGTAACCCTCAGAAAATGAGCTGCCACCTGCGATTTCCTCAGTAAACATCGTTATTTTTGCGCAATGATTTATGGTATTACTTCTGCTGTCTTATGCTGAGTGTAGGGATTCTGCATAATGGCCAGATTGTCTCTCGGAATATCTTTCCCAAAGCAACACCCCGAGCGGCAGCGCCAAGTAGTTTGACTTCCATTACCGAGATGAAATGGCCCATGTGCATTATGGGTATCGGTATGCATTGCCTCCCTCCTGCGGCCCGTAGAGCACCGCCGGGGGTTGGAATGTGAGGGGAGTTTTGCATTAAAAAACATTCGCGAGCCAGTCGGCTGTTCCAGGATCAGGGGTTTCGGGGGTTGCCCGCGGTCAGCCGTTTCTCCAGCTGTGGTCTGTCATTGCAGGTATCGGATGTACAGGAAGAGCCAAACCACCGGCTTCCCCTCACTAATCACCATCTTTTCTGCTCCTAACTACCTAGATGTGTATAATAACAAAGGTAAGCCTTCTAAAATTGTGTGTGTGTGTGTGTGTGTTGCTATGTAGTACAAACAATGTGTGTGCGTGTGTGTTTATGTGTGTTTGTGTTTGTATGTGTGCGCGCGTGTGTGTGCATGTGTTCATGTGTGTGTGCGTGTGGGCGTGTGTGTGCATGTGTGTGAAGGGTGCCAGCGATGCTGGGTGCGACCATTTTAAATCTGACACACAATATTTTTTTGGCCTCAGCCTGAGAATTGATGGCTGCGGCCCTGTACGTGTGGTTTTGTGTTTGTGTGTGTCTGTATATGCGTGTGGGCTTGTGTGTTTGTTTTTTAGTTCATCTGTAGGTGCGTGCGTGTGTATGTGTGTGTGTGTGTGTGTTGTTGGGTTCTTGTGTGTGGCTGTAAGAAGGCCTGAGTTTGTGAAGTCGTTTGTCTTTGTGTGCGATCAGTTGATAGTGGTGCACTCTCTCTGTAGGCCTGGGAATGAGGTGAATCATTAACCATGACAAGCTTTGCTCTCCCTCAGTCAGATTTTTTAGTACTGCTTTGCCCAAGGTCAGTCTTGGAGAACTTCTGTCTTGGAGAACTTCTGCAGAACAAATTCTGTCACCTCATGCTGCATCTCCACCATTCTTTTACTGAGTTGAGCTTCTCCTGAAACAAGATATTTGAGAGCTACATGAGTATGCCCTGAACTATAGCAGGTCTGCAGTTTTTGAATGGTTGTGGATCTCGAGTTCTCTTGGAAGTACTAGGATTATAGCACTTGCCAGGGTACTAATTGTGTTATACCATGAACTCAACAGAACTCCACTGTAGTCGGGATCCTCCTGAGATTTCTTCCCACTGGGGAGTTTTTTCTCACCACTGTTTGAGGATTTTTCTCCCTACTGGGAGTTTTTTGCCTCATTTGCTGTAGTGGGGAATAGGCTGGGCACTGCCCTTTCATTTATTTAATCTCTCACTGTAAAGCGTCTTTGTGACAGTCTCTGTGAAAAGCGCTATACAAATAAATTGAAGTGAATTGAAGTTGATATTAGCTACAAGGATGTTCTGAGAATGTAATTTGTTCATGAAACAATGGTCTTTTTCTTCAGTCAAACAGATTCTCCCTCTATACTGTACTGCAGCTGGATTCTGCATTTTTAAACATGAAATTCTCCAGCTGACAAACCAGTCAATGTTCTTTGGACTGAATTAACGGACTCGGCACTGGATAAAACAAACTTCATTGTTATGAAAACTTTTCTCGTTCCACGCCAGCCTTGTGAGTCTGAAGCCAAGAGGTTTGATCTACACAGGCTTTGCATGAAGGATAAACGAGTCTGTCCTCCTGTGAGAGGCTCAGCCGGTCTAAGGTTTACAGTCTCTGTCCTTCTCTAAGTCGTAAAATGGGGAACCTCTATCCAATCTGGTGTAGAATAAGCATTTTAGAATCACTTCTCTTCAATTTGCACCTCTTGAACCGTATGCTTTGGTCCAGCTTAGGTGGACTCCAGGGATATTTTCAGGGCCAAATGATCCAAGTTTATGGTTTATATGCTCAGAGGCACATTGCATCAAGTCAGCAATGTCTTATGATTGTGTTTGTAGTCCATATGTCAAAAAACATTCATGGATACACCACTTGCAGGTTTAGCACCCCCACCCCCAAAAAAAGTAATTTACTATGTAGAAGTACCACAATAGATGGCGTAGGACCTTGTCTTTTGACAAGCACACGATTAAAGCTGCTTTCCAGATGTTTATTGAGCTTGAGGATTTTATCCTGTTTTGGAATTTTTAATGTCTTTTAATCTGATCAAAATCCTGCAGGGCTTAGCCAACACTTTAAGGTAAAGAGCTTAAAATTGCTCTCCTGGCAGAGCAATAGAAGTAAGCCAATTGCTTTCCATCATTCAATCATTTTGCTGCAATTATGCATATCGTGCGGTTTTTTAAACTCGTGTGGGTTTAGCTCCAGCACAGCAGTGAGCTTCATGCTGTTCTAGTTGAAGCGTTGATTTCGTATTTCTCGGCAGTGAAGTGTTTATGCTCTGGATTTATGGGAGCCCCAGCTCTCTGACAATTTCAGAATTTATTTATTGAGGCTCCGGGGCCGTAAATTAAGCCCATTGGACGTGTGCGGATCGATGGGCCTTGCGGAGCGAAGTCCTGAATGAGAGATATCAATCTTGCTCTGCAGCCTCTAATGAGGCGGCCATCTTTCAGCAGTGGAGCGTGCTGGCGTAAAACCCCTCCAGGCCTTCGCTGCAAAGGGGAGGGACGCAAGGAAATCTAATTTACATGGGTCAGCAAAAAAATAAATAAATGGATCGCAGATATTACGGGTTCTGCTGAGTCAGCTGATTAAAGTGAGCGTTTCGAGCGCGCCAGCTTCCGACTGCAGTCACGACTGAAATCCCTCGGGGGCGGGAGAGGGAATTATTGTCTGGGATTTTTTTTTTTTTTTTGTTTTGTTTTCTGATTTTCTTTTCATCGATCAGGTAGCCATTTTGTTTTTCAATCCCGTAACAAATCATTTTGGCGGCAGCTGGGGACCAGAGAAACTGGCAAGTGTTCAACATGTCTTTTGAGTGCTAGCGCAGCACGGTCTATTGGGGAATGAAGACTGCATTTAGGGTATATATACTACACTCAGACCATTCAGACAGTATTAAGGCTTTAAGACTGCATTAATGATAAGTGTATGACAGTCAGACCATTTAGATGGGTATTAAAGAATTAAGACTACTGTTTTTGTACGCATACTACACTCAGAAGTGTTATAGAGTCATATGGTATTCAGACTGCAGTTATGGTGTACACTAATACTCCGAAGTTTGGAATCACTTCTTTCATCAAAAGTAATCTAGTCAGTAAGTGTTAGCATAGAAGTAAAGTATGTGAAACAAAAACCAAACTGTATTTACGGTGTTTTATTTTGTATTTCAAGTATTTAGGGCAAAAAAATTAAATGATTGATAATAGTTACTTAATATGGTGTTAGCTGGGCACTACAGCTTTTGAGTGGTAGTTTGTATGCTGCTCCCAAACTATAAATATGGTTTTTAAGGCATAATGACTACAGTAATGGTATATACTCCATACTACAGTCAGACCATTTGTACTGATATTTAGGCATTAAGACTGCTGTTAGAGTATATATGTACTTCAGCCAAAGGCTGTTAGAGCAGTTATACAGACATTAAGCCATGACATTAAGTCTGCAATTAGAGTGTATGTACTTAAGTCAGACCATTGTGCAGACATTAGGGCATGAAGTACTTGGGGCATTTATCAGCTACAAAGTTGATAATGTTGCAATCCTTAGTGGGGGTATTTGAAAACCTTGACGCAGTACAGCACTGCAGAATGTTGCAGTTATTTCAGGTGATTGCAATCACCCGTTTGCCTCTCAAGAAGTATTTCATGGATTACACAACACGAATACATGCGTAGATGCAGTTAAGAACTTGCAGTTCCTTACAGAAAACATCCAGATGCTGTTTACAGATTACTTTTTAAACATGCTGACCCAATTCAATGTAAAATCGGTTAAATTGCATGTCTGATAACTGAAAGTTATGGCCAGCAAACATAATGTTAGCAAGTTTAGCATTAGGTTTGCAAGTTAGCATGCCTCAGCTGGCAAGATGTGAGCCTTGCTGTCGCCTTGGTAGTGTTAACAGTGAACATGTAGTACCATAATGGTGATGTCAGTGTTATTATTGTGACAAAATGAGAAAATTATAACATAACTATCCACTTGGAGAGTATTATTAAATATTTGTGATGTTGACCAACTAGCTGTCTGTCCCTCGCCAGTATTCTTTTTTTCCCTCAAGAGTAACATGTCATTGCTGTGAGAGAAGATAGTGACTATACTTCATTGCTGCGACAGAAAGTACTGACAATTCCTCATTGCTGCAACAGAAGGTCTCAAACTTGCAGAGAAAGCTGATTGGGCAGCGACAGCCTTCATGCTGGTGGCCATAGGTCACATAGTCTTTGCCTTCGTCCGTCCATAGACATGTCGATCCATGACTTCAGTCGTGCGTCACGCCGACTTCTGACCCCCCCCCCAACACACACACACACACACCTGAAGCGGGTCTAAAAATGTGAGTTCAGTGCCAGTTTTTTGTTTCTCTGGAAAATTTAATCAAAATCACACAGAACCTCGAGAGACCCTGAGAACAAAGTTGCCTTTGGGGCCGGCACACAATATGAGCTGCTTCTGAAACCTCGTCATCTGTTGGAAGTATAGTTCTTGCGTCCTAAGAGTACAGTCTGCATTGCAGTAAACCCCATTCAACTGTTGGTCCTGCAGGCTCTCCAAAGGGCAGTGGCAGCTTCAGTTATCACTTGTATGGTGGGTTCTCCTCTGATCCCACACCTTTACTCCGTTTCCCTGCTCCCGAATGCTGTCCAGGGCAGGACTCTGCCCTTGTCTGGACTGCACATAGTGGGAACAGGAGGGCCTGTGGGATAATGTTGGAGTATTGCTTATCATCTTACAGTCCTGTTCATCTCTGGCGTGCCAGGAAAACCTCTCCCTTCCAAAACCAGGCAACCCCCTGTCTCTTGAGACAGCTCGACTTGATTCACAGCGGCACAGTATTGGAGGGAGGCAGCCTGGTGACTTCAGGGTCAAAGGTTGACGAGGGCTTGTGATGCTTTTCCTCTCCATTCTCCGCCTGTGGCATCATCTGAGGCCCATGGAACTGCAGAATAACTGGCAGGATAGACATATGGATGAGTGACTGAATGGATAGATGTCAGTCGGCATAGGAAGAAAGATGAATGACAGGATAGACAGATAGTTGACAAACAGGATAGAACGAGGGATGATTGACAGGAGGGGAAAACTAGATGACTGGATAGAGCGATGAGTGACAAGACGGACAGAAAGAGGGATGGCAGGATCTATACCTCGATGAGTGACGGGGTAAATGAGTGACTGAACAGGCAGACAGGGGAACTGCAGGATACAAACTTGGATGAGTGACGGGATGGATGGGTGGAGGAGTGACGGGATTGAGAGAAAGATGAATGAGTGGATGACGGATGGATGGATGCAGGTAGCAGCTGAGGAGTCTGACCCTGACCTGACCCTTCTTTCTTGTTCTCTTGTTGCCGCCGCACGCCACCGCCCTATGCTTCCCCCCCTGCCTGGGGCGGCTGTGGGGGGTTTGTAACTTGACCATGGATGACTTTTTTGGATGGCGTGAATGTCAGTAGTAAATACAGTTTCAGTCAGACAAAGATGATTGTGTTCTCTGGAGCCATATTGGCTACTGTTTCCTCAGTCGAGTTACAGCATTCATATGGTTGTGGACCCACCTGTTTTTTTTTTGGCACCATTGCTGATTGCAATCAGTATGCATTTGCTTGGTTGCATCTTTCTTCACCTGATGACGTCTCTCTCTTTTTTTTTTTTTTTTTTTTTTTTTTTTAGAGCACAGGTGCCTGCACTTTCTCCAAAACAGTGTCTTAAACAGTGTCTTTAGCAAAAGTTTATTATGCCTATTACAGTGTTGGATGATAAACGACAATACTTTGGAGTGTGTTACGGTCTGTACCTATAACGATGTATAAGCCATGTCAGAACAGGCCATTCAGCTTAACCTGCCTGCCGTTTACCAGCGAAGTGAGCAACTAGCACTTCAGTAAGCCCTGTCCATTTTCTGTACAACACCCTGTGAGCCTTTGCCTCTCGTACAAAGGCCCGCAGGGTACGAGGCACAGCATTGCCATCGCATGGCACCGAATAGTGGCTTTCAGTGAGATCCAGCGTACTGCGTTTAGTCAGCAGTCGGCTGCCGCCCTTTACACTTTTCACTCCGCTCGCCATGAAATTTGTTGTTTCAACAAAAGCGAGACACGTACAACAAGGGGCCGTCTTTCACGAGGAAGATGACTGCCTGCTAGGAGAGAATGCCTCCTCGCCAGCGGGCGTGGGCCGCTGGTTTGCCTGGCTACCGGAGGGGGAGAGATGCGGACCGTATCAGTCGCTAACGCTGCAGTGGAATGGCTCTGCGGAGTCTGGATTTATGAGCACAAACAACTTGTGCAGCATTCGTGCTGATTCGGCCCTCTCCACAGCTCGTGACCGTATGAGAAAGGAAAGACCCTCTGGGTGGAGCATTATGGGAAAGGTCCTGGTGGTCGAGAAGGTTTCCAGCCATACTGGTGGTAGAGTGTAACATCGAAGACTGTGATGGTTGACTGTCTCTGCATGAGGTCCTTGCTGTGAAGAATGCCAGGAAAGACCCTTGTGGTGGGGTATCATGGGAAATGCCCTCATTGTAGAGTAAAGTGGGAAAAAGCCTCATGGTACAGTGTAGTGGGAACTACCCTTGTGATTGAGCATGATGGGAAAGACCTTTGAGGTAGAGTCTGTGCTGGTAGAATAATGCAGGAAGGACACTTGTGCTCAGTTTACCATGAAAGACCCTCGTGGTAGAGTATTGTATTGAAGACTCTCATGGCACAGTATGGTAGGAATAACCCGTCTGGTAAAGTATGGTGAGAATGACTATCCTGGTCGAGAGTGGTAGGAATTACCACTCTGGTGGAGTGTGGTGGGAATGATTTTCCTGGAGGAATTTGGTTGGATCGGCCCTCCTAATTGAGGATGGTAGGAATGGCCCTCGTGTAGGAGTATGTGAGGAAAGACCCATTGTGTAGAGCAGTGTTTCCCAAACTTTTTTCTCTCGCGGCACACTGTTTACTATGAAAAAATCTCACGGCACACCGCTATGATATTATAGCTTTCCGCTCGCGCGACTGAGTGACGAGACAACCACTCGAGCTTTCCAACCAGGTTTCAGGCTTTTATGCAATCATAAAATAAATGACTCTATGCAGTCTTTCCAGTTCAGCCCCCACTTCTCCAGATACTCAGATGTCACTCGAAACACTTCCTCACCTGTAGTTTTCTCCAGCAAAATTTGGTAAAAAAAGTAATTTTCTTTAATTGTATCCCCGTCGACTTATCTGACGTTAGCCAGTAATTGTGCATGCCCACTGACATCGGTTGTTTCATCCACCTGCAGCGCAAATTTCCCACTCCCTTTTATTTTCTCCATTACAACGTCCTCTATATCTGCAGACATTTCTCATATTCGTCTGCCAATTGTATTGTTTGAGAGAGGAACCTTCGATATTTCATTGGCAGCATTTTGACCCAACATGGTCCTGACGATAGCTTTGCATGCTGGCAGGATAAGAGATTCGGCAATTGAGTGAGACGTCTTTGATTTTGCTTCTAGTTCTGCGACCAGATAGCTAGCTTCTAATGCTTTTTCTGACACTAGCGATTTTCATCATGAAACTAGCTTGTTTGTTCGTCTGGCTTCTCAACCGCATTAAATATTCACGGTCTTTTTTTTTTTTTTTTTTTGAGGAGGGTGTTTGGTTGAAAGGTGTCTTTTTAATTTATTTGGCACCATAGCTTCGTTCGCCAGCTTTTCGCCGCAAGCAAGACACAGTGGTATTGGGGTAGCGGGATCTCCGGTGAATGTAAACCCATAAGTCAGATATTCCTCACTGTAAAGTCTGTTCACCGCTTTGATTTTCTTTTTCTGGCCAGCGCAGCAAGAGTGAGGTGGTTCAGGGTCTTAGTCGGACGGCCTTTTCAAGGTTTTTGTCAGGAATTTATCCATTTTCGTTGTTTCGTTTCAACTAGCCTACACTGCTATTTTAGCTGAGTTTTACCGGGGAATGTTTAATTTTTCGCATTAGACGTTGTGTGATTGGCCAATCACGAGAAGGAATTGTACAGTAGAATACATGATGCGGAAATATCGAGAAGGAATTTTAAATAGGCATTTTAATAAACTGAATTGAATGAATTGATAATGACACGAATTGTTATTTTTATATCCTGTAAGTTCAGCCGTTTTATATTATTAGGCTATCAGGAAAAAAACAGTGGGTTTTCTCGCGGCACACCTAGGAAGATCTCACGGTACACCAGTGTGCCGCGGCACACAGTTTGGGAAACACTGGTGTAGAGTATGGTTGGAAAAGATCTTCTTGATGGTATGATAGGAAAGTCCCTCATGGTAGAGCATAGTAGGAAAGATCGTCTTGGTAGAGTAAAAAAGACCCTCGTTGTACACTATAGTATGAATGACTCACATGATAGAGTATGGAGAGAATGACCCTCATGGTAGAGTATAGTACCATGATAAGAAAGCCTCTCGTAGTAGAGTACGGTAAGAAACACTTGTGTTGAATTTTGGTAGGAATGACCCTTCTGATAGAGTATGGTAGGAAAGACCCTCATAGTACAGTATGGTAAGAATGACTCTGATGGCAGACTATGGTAGGAATGACCTTTGTGGTAGAGTATGGTATGAATGACTCTTGTGGTAATATATGGCAGGAATGACCCTCATAGTAGAGTGTAGTAAGAAAGACTCTTGTGGTTAAGCACGGTAGAAATGATCCTCCTGGTAGTGTATGGTAGAAAAGACCTTCATGGTTAAATATGGTAAGAGTGGCCCTTGTTGCAGAGTATAGATGGAAAGACTCTTATGGTAGAATATGTTGAGACCCTTGTGGTAGAGTATCACATGAATGACTCTTGTGGTAGAGTATGGTAGGAAAGACTGTTGTGGTTGAGTACAGTTGGAATTACCTTCATGGACGAGTATGGCTCGTGGAGTCCTAGCTGCACTCTCCCTAGAAATGCTCTATGGGCCAGCGAATATATCTGTCTTGGAAGAGAACCCAATGTGCATATGTTAGCACAGGTGGTTGCATCAAGTAATCTCAGCTCTCCTCGAAAGTTTCTCTCACTCTTTCTCAGCCTTTCTCTCTTTGTGGTCACATGATCCTAGCGTTCCCTGGATGTTTTGTCATGATTTGGAAAGAAAATGAGATAGTTTCCTCTACACAAAATGATGAAAAAAAAAAAGAGAATTTTTAATTCGTTTCGCAATAGAATGTCGATTTCTGATTGTGAAGGGTTACTTTTGAGGTTTCTTCCTTGGAGTATGACATTCATTAGTAACCCTGTCCAGAAATGTTGAATTACTAAGCCAAAACAATGCCCTGAGGCTCAAAGGAACACTATTTGATGGAGAATCCATGGTTGAGACCTAGGGGTGAACTCAAGGCCCCTAAGGACGCTGGTTACAGGGTAGACTTGGTCAGCAGCCTTCTGTATTTATGAACTTTTTAGCTCCGCTGTGACGATAGTCAGCTGTCAGCGGAGCTTTTCTAGTGCTGAGCTGTCCAGCGTCTGTCTGTCTGCCTGCCTGTCTAGAGTCAACTTTTCACTTCAAATTTGAATATCTCAAAAACTGTCAGATAAATTTCTTTCTAATTTGATGTGAGCCTTCCTCATGATATTCTGAATATTCACTGTGAAAATTAGACAATTCTACATCCTGGTTTTTGAGCAATTCAGCATTTTGGACTTAGAAAATCAGTGTTTGTGCTCATTTTTTCAGTCTTTCATTAATATCTCAACAAGAGGCCTGTCGGCCTAGAGAGCCCCGCTGAGGATGACTGAAATTATCATATTGTTCTGGATCATGTTATTCTGCATCATGTTGTTCCTCAGCATTGTTCTGGATCACGTTGTTCCAGATCATTGTTCTGGATCATGTTGTTGCGGATCATCGCTCTGAATTAATTGTTCCGCATCATATTGTCCTATGACAGTGTTAGAAGGATTGTGACTGCTATATTTGTGATGTACTGGGGGGGAAGGGTATTTGTTGGTTGTTAGTATTGCTTGGTGGTAAGATGATTGAAATAAATGATTGCAATTTGCAATTTGGTTCTGTTGTTATACTACATAAATTGAGACACCAAACTGGTTCACAGTATATTCTGGTCACCAAATGTGTCATATGTATTCATATTGCAATAGTTTTCAAGAATTTCTGAAATTAAGTTATGACATGGACATTTCACTCATCCTCAGTGGAGCTCTCTAGGCCGACAGGCCTCTTGTTTCTTATTTCTTTAGGAAATTTGAATAGGATTTACTGCCTGTTCTGTCCTTATTAAAAAAAAAAAAAAAAAAACTCCAGAGGAACCAGGGCGGTTGAATGTCCACTGAAATGTTTTCTGATCAATAGGCCCGTGCTCTAGCCCCTCGCTGCTCCCTGAAACCCCTCAACACCCACGAGGGCTGGCGTTTCTCGTGCCAGTGACGAGCGGCAGTCCTCATCAGACCCACATGCTGAGCCAGGTGTTTCATGGATCTGAATTCCTCTTAAATCATCTAGAGGAAGGAGAGGGGGGGCTCTGGTTGCGAAGGCGGACTGTGATCGATACGGAGGTCTCCTGCAGAGGAGTGAATGATGACTGTTTAAATTTTTTTTCTTTCCTTTCAAAGTTGCTCAGAAGTTTTGCGTGTTCGATGGTGCGGAGATGATTTTTTTATTGTTTTGTTTTTCCAGGTCACTTTTTGAAGTACGGCGCAGATTCTCAGTGAGTGGGTGATGAAATAAAACTCCTGTTTTTCCCGATTCTCTCTCTTTTGTGCTCTGCCCACACTCCGGCACTACCCCCCTCCCCGCCTCCCCCCACTCCTCGCACAGCTGCAGTACTGAAATACGAGAACAACGTCATGAATATCCGGCAATTCAACTGCTCCCCCCACCCCTACTGGCTTCCCAACTTCATGGATGTCTTCACGTGGTCTTTGCCGTTTGTTGGAGAGAAAGGTGAGGCTCACCTTGACGCTCTAAGCCTGGCCGAGAGCAGGCTGCAATGCACCGTGGGATAGAATTCAGTATTTGCAAAATGTATGAAGTAGGCCATCGTATGAAATTCTTATAATTAAAAAAAATAATAATAATAATGAAGTCACATGCTCTCAAGCTGTCATTATATTGGTACAGTCCCAACAAAGTCAAGTTTCCCAAGATACACAAGTTGGAAAAAGACCCTGATCTCCTGATTCTCTGCCCCTGTATCAAACCGAAGCTGGCCAGTTTATTGAGAATATGAATGTCCATTTGTTATCTTGGAAGACAGGTCTTTATATTTCAGGCATTTGGCTGGCAATCTTATCCACACCAGCTTACTCTTAAGTGCTGACCTAACGGGTTTGGCGATGAGGAGCGATGCTGCTTACTCCGCTCTGTCAGAGCATATATCTACCGTCATCGGTAAAATTTACACCGTGAGGTTAAGAGCTGCAGTAGGCACCGGTGACAGATTGAGGATGCTGCGATGTAAGTAGCAAATGGGTCTTGTTACGATATTACAAGATATACAACCTGTTAGTAACGGCATAGTGGCAGAAACGTTTATTGCGACAAGTTTAAAGCTTGAGCCAGTGAGCGTGTGCACAGCCTAAAGGGAGGTGTGGGACATCGGTGCAGATTCTTGTGCCGCACCAGCGCTGTTTCGCTGCATTATTAGCCCTCGGCTTCTCAATCCTAAGAATTGCAAGTTTATCAATCTGCCCGTGTCCATTAACCCGTTCAGCGCCGTGGGCAACTGATGTAAGATATCAAAGTCAGATGCTGCTGAAAACCTATCATGTGGCAACTTGTTTAAAAGAGCTCCCCTGCGGGAGCTCTTTTAAACAAGTTGCCACATGATAGGTTTTCAACAGCTCAGTGTAACTACATTTTTAATTCCTTGACAATGTATTAGGCGCTCAAAGGGTTAACCAGTCCAGGCCAAGATGTTGACAACTTCCATAAATGTTGCGAGAGGTCGACGTCTTTGTGTTCTCGATGTCTTTGCAGTGTGGAATACCTGGACTATCTGGTCAGCACCAGATATCTCATTATGCTATGGGCCCTTCCCCTTAATGAATTTTTAAAGTTCCGAGGTAAAAAAGCGGGTAAGCAGGAGAGGGTTGCCACAGTAGCCAGGAAAAACACACCACTTGTGGTGTCCTAGGCTCTGTGTGGTTATAATTGCGCCTCTCGTTGACTGAGAGTCCTTTTTTTAGTCCTCTCTCAGAGTTAGGGTGTAGGAGGCAAGGCATAACCCCAAATCCTCCAACCCCTGAGAGAACTTCCCGCCAGTGTCTCTCTGCATCTTTACCCTTTTTACCTCACCATGGCTCTCACACACACTCACCATCTTTGTGCTAAGTTCTGGTTGAACTTCATGACATGCTGCACTTTGTTACGGTAACTCAGCCCCGAGAATTCACTGGTTTCACTTATGCATGAACCAAAACCACAAGACCAGGTTCAAGTCATTTGTAATGCCATACCTCTAAAGGTTGAAGCATTTTACTTATAAAACATCAATTACCAGCAATGCGCAGGGGAAAAAAATTATGATTGTCCATCTTTGTCAGTAAAGTTTCGTTATTCACTCTTGGCGACAGCGTTTTCAGATGTGTCTGGCGTATGAAGTATTTAGTATTTAATTTAGGAGATGGAGATGCTATTTGATGGTCACTGGCCTCTAAAGGATCACTCTTTCCTCTCTCCTCACAGTCACTGAGATGTTGGTCAACGTCTTGAGCATCTGTTCCAATGATGAACTGATGACCGACGAGGAAATGGACGGTAAGGGACAATCACCAGTCTCCGATGTGTGTACTTCCCACTACTGGCACACGATTCAGGGGAATGTGCTCATGGGCCAACCTTGAAATTTAAATACTTCCACAAGAGGGCACACTTTGCATGAAAACTACTGTATATTGCAGTTAAAAATGCTTCTCATGACTTGACCAGCAGTGTAGCTGGGAACAGGCTGCTTAGTCATCCTTGCTGTGGGGGTCAGGTGCTATGACCGTTTACTAAAAATACTTCCCTGGGCCAAGAGGTGCCCCCTAATGCAGTCCACGAGTGTCCCGGGTGACCTGGAAATAGAGTAAAACAAGCTAGCCACTGTCTGTCACACCGCACCTCATGTGCTGCTCCTGGTAAGAAATCAAGAGTCACAGAGGATGAGAGAGTCTGGCTGGCAAGGCGATGCTGCCCTCTAGCGTTAAGTGCTGGTAGTGCACCACTTTGCAGGAAAAGCTTGCTTTTCACCTGCTTTTCACCTGCTTTACAACAACATGGAAAATAAAGCAGCCTTTCTGTCAAGCTGGAATACAAATTCTGATCATACGACAAAATCTGGAGCAGTTGCATAAGAGAAGAGGAATGCATACTTCCTCAGATTTGATCAAGGCACGTGGGAGGCGAGAATTCCATTAACTTGCTCCCAACAGAACTGTAATGTCACCCTAAACAGAAATATCCTGTTGGATCACAGTGCAGAATCACACCAGAAATTATCCTACACGTCTTGGCTTTTCGTCTAACATTGGGGCATTAATATCTCATGATGTCATTTCCTCCGTTTTCGCTTGTTTCCTGTCCTCTGTTTTCACTCTGATTATGTTGACTCCATTTCCATTGTGTTGCTATTATCTGTCTCTGTTTCTTTTACATTTGATACCACCGTCTAATTGGTTTCTCTGTTTCTCGTTTCATTTAGGCATTACTTTCTTTTCCATGGGCGGTTCATTTGCCTCCTTCTCTCACTGTCTCTCTCTCTCTCTCTCTTCCTTTTTATAATCCACCCATCTTCTCATCTTTTTTTCCTCTCCCCTGGGATTTTCTTGAGAAGGACAGCTAATTTATCCGCCTATGAAAGGTACAATATTACCGATGTGTCACCTGAGTGTTCTGCAGTACGTACCGTCGGGTATAACCCTGCACATGTAACCCTCTGCAAGCAGCTGGGTGATGCAAGCCGTGGGAAAGCAGTGATGATGTTTGTACTGACGGTTCCGTTGGACGTACTCAAGCTTGCAGGGATTCGTAAGCTGTGTGTGAGACTTACCTACATTTGGCTTCTTGCAGTGCTTCTAATGGGTGGTGTTCTAACAGTCAGAACCTGAAATATGTTATTCCTGTGGGGAGTTTGTTACTGTGTGGAACATTAATGTTGTTTCAAGATAATTTCATATTTAAGGTGGCTAGGTGGTACTGTCAGTTGTTCTGATCCCTCAAAAATTGACTGAAATTGATATGAATCCAGCCTGTGTATTTTTTTTTTTTTTTACAGAGTTTGCACGTTTATCTTTGGATTTCTTAAAGACCTGTACCAGGAAAATCATGACAGAGTAAAACCTATTTTATTTTTAAAAGTAGTATTTTTTTCACATCAACTTATGTAAAATGAGATGGCATATGTCAGCAATCTAATATTGAAAACATAATAATTTATTTGTTTGTAAACATGCTGGGAGGTACTAGCTTGTGTATTTTGTTTGTGTAAGCTAGTTCACAAAAATTTGTGAGGCTATCTTTGGAAATTTTGGTCATGTGATTTCAACCATGGGTAAACCGTATGAATGATGGTGACCAAAACGAATAAAAAAACAAAAAAAGTCATTTTTGAAACTGATTCATCTGGAAAACATTCCAGAATAGAGCACGACATGGAACAAGAAAAGATGTATATTATGGAAGACTGGGAATTTTCAGTTGCACTAAAAGCAAGGAAAAATTCGGAAACCCATTCCTGACTTGTTGGATTGTTAAGCAGACTCATTATCATTCAGGATCTTTATTCCATCTACTAATCGTGTCTATGAGCACTATTTATTGTGTGGTCACTTCAGAGAAGCAAGTAGTTAATGCCCTTACCCACTTTATTATTCTTCTGCCTAAATTTTGCCCTCTAACTCCTTCCACACCGGTTAAGCTAGTGACGCCATTCAGACTTAAAAATGTTCACCATGCTCTGTTTTAGAGTGCTCCTGAAAAACTTTTTGATATTATTTCTATTTTTGAAAACTAATTTTAAAATTTTTCACCTCACTTTAGCCATGACATTTTTGAAGCGTTATGACTCATGGTTTATTAGCAGTGACCTTTTGTTTGCAGGTAGTTTGCAGGGAGTTATTTCAGTCCTGTTGAATCTATTCATTTCTTCAGGCATTTTAAAACTCTCACTGCTCTTTCAAACTTTCAGCTACATACCCTATTCCACTTGGACAATGTTCAGCTTACTTAGAACATTAAGAGAGTAGTTAAACTTTTTGATTTCTTTTATACTTTGAAATACTTGAGACATGTGAACTGAACCACTGTTTTAATAACTATTAATAACTGTTATGATATCTACTATCACATAACATAGACTTCTTCAACTACCTTAACAACTGCAGATTCATTCTTAAACTTTTCAAGCAGAAGCAAGCACACAAATTTTATCTAGAAAATGCTGCCTTTTATGGTTTTGTTTGTTCACTGAATTTTTCCACCATTGGTTCATCAACACACCGTGATGTGACGTCATAGATTTGTGTGCATATCGAATTTGGCTCCACTCCGGAAATTTGAAAGACACCTTGGGTAAATTCTTGGTACCTGCCTTTAATGTTTCCCCTTGAAGATATGCATGTTGGACTAAAGGGACACTCTAAATTGCCCATTGGTATGAGCTATTCAGTGAATGCCATGTGCCCTGCGATTGATTGGCGAACGTTCCATTGTGTTATCTAACCTCTCGCTGGGTTGGGCTACAGCCCCCAGTGACCCTAACTGGGAATGAATGGGTTGGATAACAGTTGGATTAGCGAAGTTAATGTAGTCAAAAGATTTTACTCAGGAACAGCATTTGAAGATCATGATCATTTTCAATGTTCAGCGTCAAATTTGATTGTTAGTTTCAGCTATCGTGTGTAGGAATCGGCATCTTGATTTTGCTGTCAAGTATGCATAATATGTGCTTCACTTTAACGCACGAGATTAGGTTCTTGAACTCAAATTAGCTTGAACATTAACATTAACTTGAGCAGAACACTAATGTGATAGAATGATAATTTTACTTAACAGAATGTTAATGTTATGGACTGTAACATTAATGCAAAGTAGTGAAATGCTGATTGCATTTCGCTTGGAATGTTATTGCCGCTCTGTGGAATGTTTATGTTGCAAAAAGAAAATGTTCTTTTTGTGGAGTGGAATATTGGCTATGAAATAAACTGGTAATGTTTTGGAGTAGCACATTAACATTACTGAAGGGAATGGTCATTTCTGAGTGGAATGTTAATGCTTCCATGCAGAACTTAAGTATTACGGAGTGAAATGTTTAGCTTCTCGAGCTGACATAAATGTCCCTCAGGAGAGAGTATACAACAAATGAAACGGTTAGTGTGAGCAGACCCTTCCTGAAAGGCTAGACGGTGCATCTCAGATAGTGTGAGGGCAGTTACCTGCATGTCCTTGGCTGGACTTATAGGAGATACCTTACCTTATAGGAGTTGGTTACCCTCTGTGGTACTGAACATTTGCCGTACTGCTGTGCTTCACATTCATGTCTATCCCTGTTCATGTCTTTTTCACCTCCGTCTCCTTTTTCTAAAACCGACTACTGGGAAACTTGTTATCAATAGTATAGATCAGTGGCAGCTGGTGAACTGGCCATAGGAGAGGCTCAAAACAGTCCCTTAAAATGAATGATTGATCACGACCTGTTTTCAATCATTCATTTAAATTACCATTACAGAAACTCCGATAACTCTCAACATTATCAGGTGTGGCCAGTTTTCATTTATAACGCATACCTGTCAACTCTCACGCATTCGGGGTGAGTTTAAGTGGCATATTCTCGTTCCTCTGCTGTAGTCAGCAATTATTCCATCAACGCGTATCTAAGAGATTCTCGCGCGGAATCCTTGTGCATGGAGGGGTTGGAAGTAATGGACTTACATAAAGACGTTTCAGATGATCTTATCTCATTTAAACGATCATGAAATACGTGCATTGCTTCCAGTTCCTGAATAAAGAAAAGCGTGAGAAGTCCGGAGTCGTAATCGGTATTTCGTAATCGGCGTTTTGCGTGTATTCGCGTCTTTGCATTGACTTTGAATGTAATCTGTCATCTGTCAAAATTTTTCGCGTCCGGTGTGAAAGCAGGGGGATGATGTCACAGTAGGTGTGGTGAAGTGTGCTTGTGGGCGATAGAGGTGCTGAGTGAAAGCAGGTCGTAGGGCTCCTGTGTGTCAGTGGGCTGGGTGTGTGATGTCACACCTCGCCATTTCATTTTACGCGTCTGCTCCTCCCTTCATCACAGGCGCCACCGCGTCCGCACGCAAGGAGGTGATCCGGAACAAGATCCGAGCCATCGGGAAGATGGCCAGAGTCTTCTCAGTCCTCAGGTAAGGGTCGCTTCTTACCGTGATCCCTGTACGATATAACGGGGCGATTTTTGACGGGTCACCGCAGCACCTGATGCACCACAAAAGCTGCGCTGCGACCCGCAGATGCTGTTTTCCTTCAAAGCACAATGAGGGCCTGTGCTGCCTTTGATTTTTACAAGAGGGAATAGCCTGCTTCTCCACCCAGCTAAGAATCGCTGGTGGAATTTCACAGAGGCCGCTGTTTTTTTTTTTCTTTCTTTCTTTCTTAATCGCATGCACGATATTTTTAGAGCTCGTGTGTCCGTTTCCTTCTGGAACATTGTTTCATTTACAATGTTCAAAATACACTTCTCTGCTGCAAACAGGACTGGGGCCGCGCCTCGCTCAACGGTCCCCTGGAAAATGTGACCATCTTCTTGAACTTTAATTTGACCTTGGGAGTAATAAATTACTGGAACTGATTTCTCCGAAAGATTGTTGGGCCCAAATGGTGAAGGCTGTGGTGGATTTCCTGTCCTGGTTCATTGCCTTGGCCGGTACTGTGTTTGTGCTGGTTTAAGTATATCTGTTATAATTTCAGGTATTAAGCCAGATATGCTGAAAAATCTGACCTACCCGGTCAAGCTTTTTTTTTTTTTCCCCTTATCTATATCTCTGATGGACTTCTAGGAGTTCACCTTTTTACATGCAGTGCTGTCACGTGTTTGCAATAACCAAGAAATGTTCATGTTTTTGCAAAGAAAAAATGATATCTGTGTACCCCATCTCAGTGTAATTGTGCTAATGTGATATTGCGCTTCCAGAGAAATGCCACTCCCATCATGTAGCAGAGTATAACTTTTCTCAGTTCTTATGGTGTCTAGTACTGTTGCTCTTACGAAGTTCAGTTTTGCTTTCATAATGGCCAGGCTATGGCTTATCCTCGAAAGTTGCTCATTAATTGTTGTTTTGAGAGATGACGTTTATTCCATGCATGACTTTGCCATTTAACTGAAAATTTTGCTCCAATGTCTTCAGATAAGATGAAAATGTTGATTTAACAAGGAATAGTTTGAGAAATGGTGCTTCACTGGTGGCTTAGCTAGCAGTTTCATTGAACAGTGCCCCTGAAACATCAGAATCTGCAGAAGATATGACTCCATGTTGGCCCTGCATCAGTCCAATTTTGTGACCCATTTAGCATTTTATATATGGTGCAATCAGCAAACACAGCATATTATGTGATAATGTCTTAGAATATGAAAATAATGCTTTTTCTGACTTAGGATTCCTCTAAAGTAAGTTCAGAGTGAAAAGTTGGCATTTAAGTGGTCAAAGTAGACTGTTATATTCCTGTTTTACTTCTCCTCCCCCCCCGTGATGTATTGAGCAGAGAGGAGAGTGAGAGCGTTTTGACGCTAAAGGGACTGACTCCCACCGGGATGCTGCCCAGCGGGGTGCTGTCAGGAGGGAGAGAGAAGCTGCAGAACGGTAAGCAACATGCCCACGCCGCGCCACTAGCCGAGAGAGCGTAATGCACATCCTGCCTACTTTCCAGTTTACCTCTCACTCAATATCTGTTACCACAGCGAGCCCGCTATCTCTATACTGTCTCTGAAGCCGCAGCGTCACGTCCACAAAACTTCACGCGCCAAATGCATCAAATTAATTTGTTTGATCTTATACTGTTTTAATGATAAAAAATCAGCAGTTGCACATATGCAGTTACAATTTTGGTGGTCTAAATTTCCATGACCAGCTGATTCCGAGGGAAATATTTAGGGTGGCACCACGTCACAATATTCTCAAAGAGTTCAAGTTTCATTTTCCTGTACGGTATTCAGCAAAATGAAAATTGACTGAGTTTTGAGCCTCTCTCGTATGTATAATAAATTGAACTAGTTAATGGTTGAATCCAGTGGTTTGTTTACTATTTAATATCAGAAATAATAAAACTAAAGAAATAAAAACTCATTCTTCTACTGTCACAATGTGAATGAGAAGACTATTTTAAACTTTGTATTTGTAGTTGTACATGATTACATTTTTTTATGGCAAATGGCTGCCCTGCTGCACGCTAATGATTTTCAAAAGTCAATTGAACAGAGACCCTTATTTTTTTAACATGTGAATAATGTTCAGGCGGTTGTTCTCTTTCGTTTGCATTTGCTGCCTTTTTTTGTTAACCCATCTGTTTTTCAAAGAGTTTAGTACGCTGTTACCGAGGCGGAACTCCGTCTGGTGATCTTTGTGGTGCTGTTAACTCATGAACTTATGATACTGCGATTCCAAAATCTTTTTTTCCTCTCTGTCTAGTGCTCTAACTCTTTTCATGTCTGCACTCCATATGTTACCTCAAATATTATCTGTTTCCTTCTCTTCTCCTTTCTCTGTGGAAACTGCAGGTATAATCTCTTGCGCAAGTATTCTCTCAGATGTTCGTTGTGAGACGAGTGTAGATTCGCCTCTTCCATTTTGAATTCCTGACACTCCTGCAGTACACATTCTGTCTCCTTTATTTCACAGAATAGTGTGTATTTACACTAGAACAGGAAATGTCTTTTGTGTTGCATTTTTCATCATTTTTAGATTGCACTTTTGAATTTTTAGCTGCTGTCTAGGCAGGGCTAGGCCTATGTTCTGTACACCCAATCAGCTCCTGAATCTTTTATTGACATGAACTGTGTATGAAAGGGGACAATGTAAGTTCACCTCACTATCCTCTATAATGGGCAGAAATCAGAATAACATCACTCTCCTGATGACATGCTTATCTGTCTCTCCTGGCTTATTGTGTCTCCCCGACGACGATAGTCGGGAGATTCTATGGTTTAATTCCGGGGCCGCCACCGCCGCAGAGATTTTATGTTCCAGGCTCTGGAAGCCACAGTTATTACAGGAATGTTTTCAAATTTTACACAGGCGAACATATATGTATGACAATGCTTGACTGATTTTCGTCAATTGCGGACGTCTAATATGGCTGCCGGTGGCCATTTTGTTCGAGATTTGGGGATTGGGGAGATACACGACTCGATCTCTGTGGTGACCGAGTTATCTAGTTCTCAGTTCCTTTGCTCACTTATTTATCAACGGTTAACTCTGAAAATATTACAGCTATTATAAGCTCCTATTCACAGCAACTTACTCAGATTTTCGAAGGATAGCATAAAAACCATTTATATAATTTTGGGTCAAGTGCTTTACTGATTGGTTCAACAGTAATGACCTACCTGGTAATTCACGCTCCAATGCTAAGATTTCAGTTACACTGCCCTTCATACCACAATGGGCAGATTTTTAAGAAGTCCTGCGTGTTTGACTTCATATAGGCCTTGGAAATGTGACATAATACCATGCTAACGGTAACAGCTATTTACAACACTAGCCAGAAATGAGGACCAACATTGTTAATATATTTAGTTGGTTGCATTTTGCTTTGTAAATAGAGCACTGTTTTTACATTGTACAGATGACATTAAAAGCATCCTTTATCGTGCAAAAAAATTCCTATTCTATAATTTATTTTTAAAGATTTAGGAAAACTGGATTCCTTAATCTCATAGACTGACAAATTTGCCTTGCCAACAAGTCGAAGATTGTGACAACACAACTTCTAAGGCCTGTTTGTAGTGTTGTTGCAGGGTACTCTAACAGCGCTTTTCCACTGCATGGTACCGACTCTACTCGACCGTACTCTGCTCAGTTTTGGTAACAGGTACTCGTTTTCCACACAACGAAATACCTGCTCCATTGTTGGCGGGATCGAACATTGAAAGTGCTGTGACGTCATCTTCAACGCAGTACAAAACACGTCGCATCACATGACACAAACACAGGAACAATGGAGGATTACGAAATGCGGCTGCTCTTCGATCTCGGTTACAACGATAAGTGGCTATTCATCTGGCCACTCATCAATTTGTCCGCTAATTGTTGATGAGGTGCTGTACATTTGATGGCTAGGCGTTTGCTGCTCCCGTTATTCGTTAGGTTATGATAATATAGTCGTCTTGTCTGAAATTTTCTATCTTGTTATGTGACCTGAAACATTTATTTTGTGCTAAATTAGCTTGCAAGAAAGCTAGCTTGTTTTCTTGTTGGGACACGCATTTAAATACTTGAGTTACATCTTAATGTTTACACTATAGATTGCGTTGCAGTGAAAATTATCGTATTCAACCATAATGTGGATTATGTTATGTATTGTGTCGGCTTGCCTTGTGTCACTCAAATGACGTTTCCCTCTGACCAATCAGTGGTCTGCAGTGCATTGATCTCATGTTTTAGTATTGGCATGGCTTGCTTGGAACCTCAGCCAAGGAGGTACTAAAAAGGTGCCTGGCCCCAGGGATTATACACAGTGGAAATACATAAAAAAACCAAGTGGAGTCGAGTAGAGCCATAATGCGAAGAAAAAGCACCGCAAAGGCCCTGTCCATAGGGAAGGCGCTATGCTAACCTTGCTTTAGCCAGGAGCCAAGGACTGTAAGCATGTCTAAGATGGAGACGGGTGATGTTACTGAGATAATTGTTGCCACATTGGTAGTATCACAGAGTGCTAGCAGCACTGGCTACCCGCTCTCCGCTCACACATGCCAACACGCTTCTACAACAATGTTGCGCCGTTTGTCATCCCTATTTCCGTATTACTTTAACCAGATTTTTATGTTTGTTTGTAAGAGTGTGTGTATGTGTGTATATGTGTGTACATGCTCCTTCTTGTGTTTTGCTTTCCCTCGTGCCGGAAGGAATTTTTTTCTTGTGGTGGACGGAAAGAATTTTTAATGATATACATACATATTTTATGTGTGCAGTAATATGTATGTATAAGGCATTATGGCATTGTTTTAACCCTCTTGTTGTGTGTGGTAAAGGTACATATTCCCGGTTATTTTTATGATGCCTGGTACTCTTGAATGGTTATCTCTATACGGTAAGTGTTTCAAAGATACTGTTTGTGTGTTAGAAGGATATACTTCTTATTTTGAGATGCTATAGAATATTCAGTGCAGGAGGCTACCAATGAAGAATAATAATACAGTACATGGAATAACTGCAACATATAATTGGTTAGAAGTTCCTTTAATGGAGGTTTTCATATTTCCTTCAGGCCTTATATGGGCCTTTTATGTTCTTCCTCCAATAAAGTTTCAGTTCCTTTGATAAAACCTGCATTTGGGAAATCCAGAGTTCTGGAGTTCTTTATACGTTGTATTACCCTCTATTATTGTCTGTTCTTTTCCAATTTGACTATGTTTCCTGACATCACATCTGACCCACTGTGGGTGATTTATTGTCTGTGGTTGTCCTTTTGCCTGAAGTAAGTCAAGCCAAAGAGAAATTTCTAGAATGGAACTGGTGTGGGTGGCTTCTTAATCCTTCAAACTGCAAAGTCCCAAAATGTGTGATTAGAGTGTTACTAAGTGAACTCTTTAGTTCTGATGTCATGCATTGAGTTCTAGAACAGTGCCTTAGAAATTTGAACCAAAAAAAACATTGAAAATAATTACTCTTCAGATGTAAATTGCTGGGAACCTATGTCGCTTTTGTTTGTGTTTCACACAATGTTTTTTTTTCCCCTTTCCTTTTTTTGGTTTAGTTTTTAAATTTTGTGACTCAAGTGGGTGATTTTGAGGTCAGGTGTCTGACGAATGCAAAGTACCATTTCCTCTGTAGTCTGTGTCCAGTTCAGCTGTAGAATAATTTTGTTTTGCAGGAATGGGAAGGCAGTCTCAACAGCTACAGTTTACCTCTGTTCTCTCCCCAAACGCAACTTGTTGTTTCTTCTTCCACTAAAGTTCATGTGTGTCGCTGTGTGTCCAAGTGTGGAGAGTGTTTACCAAGGGTTAGCACTGGCTGTCTTGCTTTTGGTTGACTTTGTTCTCGTAAAGACTGAAATCCTCTGTTCACTCTTTTCACTCGTTCTGCTACCCCTCTTCTTCTCTTCAGCTACTGTTGAAGCTATTGAGGCTGACGAAGGTAAATTGGCCAGTCCCCCTTTCTTTTGCCTTACCGGCAATGGACAAGGGCTCCACTGGGCTCGTTCATTTCCTTTGCCGTAGCTTGTACAGAGTGTGTGGGTGTCGGGCTAACCAAAACTGCACCATAGCATTAATCACATTCCTTTTTTTAAATTAAATATGTTAAAGGAAAAGACCTTACTTGTTTTAAAGGGGAACAATTTTAGAGGCTTTTAATCTCGGCTTGGAGTGTGATGGTTTTGTGTCAGTAGGCAGGTATGCATCCCTACATTGCTTCACCACACGCATTATGTCTAAAAGGTAGCATTCAACATTCAATCAGAAGCTTCATTATGTGCACTCCAACCAATCGGAAGTGGTACATTAGGTTCCCGCTTGCTCATTTTCAACAAAATTATTGCGCATTATTACTGCAGGCTAAGCACCAAAGGTGCATGTTTTCCTATAACTGTTACTTTTCCACAATAAAAATTTATGACAACCCATAAAACTGTAGCGTAAAAAGTTGTGAACTTTGGTACGCTGATAGTTACTGATAGTAACTGATGTTCAGCCCAATGACCTATATTCCAATTTAGGGGCTAATGTGTCAGGGGTTGTAGTGCCACCATCAGGCCAATATTTCTCTCACATTTCTTGTCACAACTTGTGATCATAGCGTTGCAAATTCAAGAACTGGATAACTCTATAACCCTAAAGAAGTCAAGTCCAAGAGAGTTCTGAGGTGATTGCATCACACTGGCGTCAGAAGTAAAAAAAATTCCAATTGATTTCAGCCGTAGAAATTTGTAAAAATTCAATTTTGATGTATTTTCTCATAACTTAAAGGCCATCATCGATTTGCATATTGTGTATTATATTCCCTAGTAATTATCCGTTTTACTTTACACACTGGTTCCTGTGGCAACTAGGATTAGGTTCATGCTGAAAGCTACCACCCACTGCTTTCAAACAAGGTTTAAAAAGTAAGACGACCTAACCTGGTTAGTTGGCTACTGTTCTACTTAGCTAGCTAACCTATCTAGTTATTAACTTATGTAGCTAGCTGTTGCCATTTTAAATTGGGCTAATATGTGATCTGTCTCTATGAAGTTACATTGTTTGATGAAACTTGAGGTATCCGATTGGTCGGGAAAGACTTAAAGCATTTGTGTATCGGAAATGGACTACAAACTGGACTATAAGTATAATATCTTTACATTTTTGCAAATCAGTCTCAAATTTGATGTGCCCACTTTTATCTACATACCCTATAGGTAAATGTACTAGGGTACCAGCTCATAAAATTACTTCTAACTTGAGTTATTTCGGAAATTGCCTAAACCCCATGATAAACCCCCCTTACTTAGAACTCCACTCGCAAACTAGCAATGATGTAATCACTTCAGTACTCTGTGCACACTGTGACGTCATTTTCCGCCGATGAGTTTTCCGGCCGTTTTGAATTTTATCAGAAACTATTTTTTCACTCCTCCTCTACTACATTTATTCAATCTTCACCAACAGTTGTTACTGAGATTTGTTATATTTTCACACTTTGGCCAGAAATTAACAACAGATGTGACAAAGTAACCAAAACCAGAACTGCGGTCATAACTAATTAACCCTTTATCTTATTTACACCAATTTCGAGACTTCTCTATATCATCACGTTTTGTAGCTTCCCTGAAAATTTAGTGTCAATTGACCACTTGGTGACACTGTGATTAATAAAAAACAAATTCACCACATATAGCCGATTAACATTCACATTTTTTTTGTTGACTCCAGACTTTGCAGTAGAAGCAATTATGATGATGTAATTGACTTCACCCTACAGTGCTCATGGCGCGTATTCAGTTAGACCTAAGATTTTCCTGTGTAATGCTAAAAATTGTACCCCTTTAAAACAACACAGAAAAGAGTTGTTCTTAGTTTTCATACCAAAATTCAGTTACACCCAAATTCGATTATTGGCACATCAAAATTCCAATTTCAATTAAAAAAAAAAAAAAAAAAAAATTCTCCTTGCCAAAGAATAACATTAAACCGCAAGATCAACATCAAATGCACACTAAATAGCAGCTGAAGAGCTCTGCTATTTAACTTAGAATTGGCGGAGTATTCCAAGCCGACTCTGACGGGCAGTGTGCATCTGTGTTGAATGTGTCTTTCTTTTCTTTTATCGGCTTTTCCATGTGGGTCATGTGACTTCTGCTGTGTGGCGTTCTCGACTGTGAGCTGCTAATAACCTGCCTCTGACCTGCGCTGTGCAGCACCACGATCCCCTCCCACCCCTGTTACTACTCTCCATTTGGTTTAAGGGGCAAATTTGTGCTCAGGGGGGCAAAAAAAAAATCATAAATGGCCTAATGAAAGTCAGTGGGCAAATCCAGAAAGAACGACCGCCAGAAACGGTGTAGTTCGTCTCCACTGGTTTGCTGCATGCACTTAGCAGGCTAGCAAGTGGTTAGCAACCAGCCCGTTTGTCCTGTTCTCCATGCGGCTGAACCAACTGCTCAGTCGTTATGTGATGGTACTCCTATTTTTTTTTTGTGCTCTGTATCAGTGAAATCTTTTTTACCGTTCGTGTTTGGTATCTTTTTTTGCATTTTTTTTTCCAAACTGCTTTCGTTTCGCAAATAATTATGTCATCCCTCATCAGTGGGGATGTATAATTGCAGTAAATATGGTGATTGTTGGTCATAGTGGTGTCGTGTTTTTCCAAGTGTAACGGTAGATTAGAAGAAACATTTACCTTAGCTTTAGTTTCTTGTTTCTGCTTTTTGTAGTAATGTTGGTATTTCATAGGCTTTAACTTTGTCTGTTATAATCTGAATATTGTGATGAAATGAAAACTGAATGGGTAGCTAGTCACTCGTTTGACTTGAGGGTTTTCTTGGGCTGTATTGACTGCAGTCTATCACATAGCCTTTGATCCAATTTAAAATTGTTGACCTGGCTGTATTCACAGAACCAGTGTGCATTTATTCCCTCATCATATTTAGCATTTTTGAAGTTTATACACAATGTTAATGTAGTTCTTTTTTTTTTTGGATATTAAGAATCAAAAAAACAAAAGTAGTCCTATATTAATCTTATACCATTCAATTGGTATTATATCGAAGAGCTTTCTGTTTATATAGGTCTTACATTGTTACAGCTATTGTTTGTAAAACTATTGTTGGTTTTTCCCCTGTTATACATAAAATCGTGGCTATGACTGCAATTGCGGTTGGAACAAAAGCAAGTATACACAGTGGGCCCCCCCAACCAACGTTGAGAACCACTGTTCTGAGCTTTGTTTTAATGGGTAATATACTGGGGGGAAAAACAGAAGCCTTAAGTCCTTGGATTCATTTGTATTTTTACAACACGGCTATATATTCTGCTATTTCGTATTATTATTAAAAATGATTGTACAATTAATAAACAATCCATTCCCCTCCCCTATTTAAAACTGCCCTCAGTTTTCACACATTGTTTACATTTGTCCAGAAATATGGATACCCTCTGAGTGGTCCCTCGTTCTGGTCCATGAAGACCAACGTCTGTACCCCCCCCCATCTCCACCCACCCACTTAACCACAGTTTCCCGCCCATTATCCTCACTCTTCTTCCTCTTTGGTTTTGGTCCCTATCCACAAACTCTCAGCTAACTAGTGATAGTAGATATGAGCGAGCTGACAGTAGATTGGTCATTAACTCCCTGTTGCGTCCGTATGTCTCTCTCTCCCCCCCGCTCCATCCCTCCCACCGTTCCTCTTCCAGCCATCAAGGGCTTCTCCCCGCAGCACCGGATCAGCAGCTTCGAGGAGGCCAAGGGGCTGGACCGCATCAACGAGCGGATGCCCCCTCGCCGGGACACCCTGCCCTCTGACGCCAGCCTGAATTCGTTCAACCGCGCCCTCTCATCCGAGACCAACGGAACCGATGGCAAGGGCGGACCCAGCAGCAACATTCAGTGATCTGCGCCCTGCTGCTACACTAGAGGGCGCTAGCTAGGCTAGGGGAGGGGGCGTAGGTCTTTTTCGTCTCCGACTTCTAACTTGCTACGAGGCTGAGGGGGAATCCACTTTTGGCGGGGAAAGATGGAGAAGTTGGTGGACTTGAGGATGGAGTGGGACGAGGGTTATAACTGAAAAAAGTTTGATTTGACGACGCATCACTTCCTGGTCTCTCTGGGGTTATGCCTTCTAAAAAATACTTGCAGAAATGAGAGGAGTTAGGGCTTGTTTGTGCTGATGAATTGTTGGCAGTTTTGTTGGTTATGCGTTTGCACCTGGAGAAAGAGGGAATGAAGTGAGGGAGAGGTCTTAAACAGTGAATTTTAACAAAGGCCTTCGTTCTATTACTGGATATGAAAAAACGTGTAACTTCTTACTAACTTGTACGTTTACAAAATACAGCACTAAAATGGACAGTACATTAAAAGGTTTTTTAACATATAAGGGTGTACAAACTAAATGAGGACTATTTATTGATAACTTTTTTTTTTGTTTTGCTACTCTTATCATGAAACGAGCTCTAAAATAAATTAGGCAGTCTTAAAAGAATGTTGCAACATTAAATGCCAAAAAAGGAAAGTTTTATGGTTTTTGTACAAATACGCTGACCTCAGGTTTATTTGGTGTGTGCTTTGGTCCTCTCTTCTGTTTAACGTCTAAATAGCTTGGCAATGAGTACCTTTTTCTGAGTTTAATAACTGGAATTTTCATTTATCTTTTGCAAATTTATTTTGTTTTGGTTTATTTTCGTTGGGAAATTGTATTTTTGGTTGTGGCTTGCTGGAATTGTGTATTGATGAGTGGCGACTTCCTTTTTATTTTCGTTTCAAGACTGAGAGCAAAAAACATAAGGTTTAGTAGAAAAGCATCTACATTCTGTATGAAAATTGAATAGCTAAAATAATCTGCCTATGCATGTTTTATAATTAATGAAATATAAATTAAAGTAAAATTAATTATTCAATTAACTTGGCTACAGTTACCCATTACGGTGCTGTGGTAGCTTAATGGAATATACTGGAAACGTGTACTAGCATTCTCTATATTTGCTCTATGAGATTGCTTCATGCCTTCTTTTGTAAGTAGGACATTGAGATATTTAAGTCAGAGGAGGATTCTTAATATTTTTACCAGAAGCTTGTAACTGCACACATAGTCCGATTTAGCATGTTTAGCTATTGTGAGATAAGTTTGTGGTTACATGTGGAACTCAAAATGCATGATTGCTGTTAGTGTCATATAATGGTTTAGAAATTTTTCCTTCTGTTTTGTAATGTGCCACAAAAAGTGTAAGTTTATTATTACAGTTATTATTATTGTTATTATTATTGATATTATTATTATTATTATTATTATTATTATTTGGATCTCTTGCTTTCTATATCAGTTACAAGATTGATAACTGCTCCACACTTTAAGATATTAAAAAAAAAAATCCATTCATATTTTTTAACTCCTGTTTAAGTGCCCAAGTAATTCACTACAACATGAAGCCTTGCTTTTGTAATTTGACTTCGAAACTGTTGGCAGACAAAGCATGCACTTGCAGCAATGAAAAGTATTTTATATTACTGTTCAATAAAAATGTGCATGAAATATTATCAAGTCCATAGTTTTTTACTTCTGAAGTGCAGGAGAACCACTCCCAGTTCACCAGTCTAGAAAATAAAATCAAAATAATGCTAGCATGATATAAGATCCAACTGATGGTTTGAATAAATGTTTTCGTGTTCCCCGTGAAGGAACAAAGCTGTCACGTAAATAATCTCCAACCATGACCTTTCAATCTGTGAATGAACACATCAGGAGTAAGCCAAAAATAAAGTCTTGAGGTTCTGTCGTTTGTCTTGTGTGGAATGAGTAACTTGTTAGGCTGCGGACTGTGCCTGCAGATGTAGCTTCAGTCATTTATTGCCAGAGATCTCTATTTTGGTCTCTTCTTACTATAGAACTTTATCCTATTGCAAGTTCCGGTAATTAATCATAAAATAGATGTATGAGTTTGTAATGTTTTCCTTTCATGTATTCAACAAAGGCTCATAGTTAAGTTGGTATGTACTGAGGTCAATCGCAACAAGGTCAACAAGGCCAAAAATGGAGCTCCCAGTTGGTAGGAATTGAGCAAAAGTCATAGGGGAAGGGCCAAGTTGGGGAAGCACCGTATCGGCAATTTTAACCTCGAACCGTATCCGAACTGTGAAATTATCAGTGAGACAGAATTTGGAGGTTGCGATCTCTGGTCAACCAGCAAAGCTATTGGTCAGGCATGGCTTACAACAGGAAATAAGCATGTAATGGTTTATGACCGGCCAGTACTAAATCCCTCTATTCACTGTGTCAGAATGAGATAACAATTTTGGCTTCAAGTATTGTTGGTATATTGTCTTATATCTTGATGGGGAAACGGGACCTAACGGCCCTGAAATGTGAGATGTTTCCTTTGGAATACAGTCAGAGGTTCTTTGATTAGTTCCTCGAGAAATAAGCGCAAGATTGTGCAAACAAATTAATAACTACTTGTTGTATAAAATGTTTTTCTTGGTGCTGCACACTTCATATATACTATTCAAAAAAAGTAGGGGATATTGGATTTACAAGTACCATGAAATGCAGATCATGAGGTCAGGAAGGAAACAAATGACATAAAAACATTAAGGAAACATTTGTCAATTTATTCGAAACCCTGCGTACAGTCAGTAAAGGACAGATTCTCCAGAATAAGGGTCGACACAAACACAGGGTCACACAGCAAATTTACCACCATTGTGAAACAGAGTCAGTAGCGGGTAAAACCCCTCGGTTGGCTAGACAAGCTCGAATTCGGCGTGGCATACTCCTAACGAGACGTCCCAGGTCATTTTGGGGAACGTTATTCCATTCCTGTTGCAATGCTGCAGCAAGTTCTTGGACATTGGCAGGAGGTTGTTGACGTTGGCGTAGCCGCTGTCCAAGCATGTCCCAGACATGCTCGACGGGGGAAAGGTCCGGACTGAGTGCTGGCCATGGTAATGTGGTGATATTCTGCTGCTGGAGGTAATCTGTAACGATCCTGGCCCTATGACATCTGGCATTGTCATCTTGGAAAATGAAACGGCGGCCATAACGACGTGCAAACGGCACAACATGGGGTGCCAAGATGTTGTGCCGGTAGTACTGCCCTGTGACACGTCCAGCAACAACATGCAAGTCTGTTCTGCCGGCAGCAGTGATGCCTCCCCACACCATTACAGATCCACCCCCATACGGATCATGTCTAATGACGTTAACGTCATGGAAACGTTCATTACGTCGGCGCCAAACCCTCCTGCGTCTGTCAAGGAAGTCCACAGTGAACCTCGACTCATCTGAGAACATTACGTTGTTCCATCGGCGATTATCCCAGCGTTGATGATGACGACACCATTGGAGTCTGGCCCTAATGTGACGATCCCTCAAACAGGGAATGACACGAGGACGTCGGGCGTGTAAGTGAAATCTGTGCAGACGATTCCTGATGGTCTGGCCACTCACTACCAAGCCAGTATCCCTTTGAAGTTGAGACCTTATCTGATTTGCTGTTACCATACGATTTCTCAAGACAATAGTGCGGATGAATCTGTCCTGAGCCTGAGTTGTTGCCCTTGGTCGACCGGATCGTGGTCTATCCTGAACAGACCCTGTAGCACGATGTCTGGACCACAATCTGCTGATGACAGACTGGGAAACATTCATTGCCCTTGCCACAACGACCTGTCTTGTGCCAACCTGTAGCATGCCAAGGGCACGTAACCTCTCCTCCTGTGTTAGACGGCGATGGTCTCTGTTTAATTAACGACTTCAACCACTGATAATCTGATGCTTTCTCTTCAAAATCTTCCTTTACAGTGGCTCTAACCTTCCAATTCAGAGTCATGCAAATTTGTGGCACAACCCCTTGATCATCAATAGCATCCCGTGCAGATCGTGAGAGTGTCATTGATGTGTTTGGGTGATGAATTTCTTTGGAAATGCTTCCTCAGTAAGGAACTATACAACATGGTTTCGTATCCCTTTGTATATGTGAAAATTTTGATCTCAAAATAAAATATCCCCTACTTTTTTTGAATAGTATATTTTGTCAAGTGACTATTTTTTTCTGCGCATAAACTAGGAAAGATTTGAAAATACTTCCAACGTTGAACGCCATAAAACCTCAAATGCAGTTGCTGTATTCAAACCTGTGGACCTTCTGGCCTATTTTAAATTCTAGTGGAGATTCAAAGGTTTTTAATGATCCCAAATATGTCCTGCTGATTTACGGGGAAATGTACCTTGAATGATACTCAAGATCTAGATGTTTTCAATTTGATGTAATGCTGTGGCCATAAAACATTGCATCCTGGGTTAGAATATTTCTCTCGGTATAGGCCTGATGTAGCTTCAGTGAAGCAATGCAAACAGCCAGTACAGAATATGTATGTGACATTGTCCTACAATATGGAAAAAGCTTTTTCAGACTTCGAACCTACTCAAGGGAAAACTTAGGTGAAAAGATAGAGTTTAAGGGGTTAATTAATTTCTCGCAATTCCCTTTTAGCTTTGGGTTTCCTAGTGTTTTGCGGGCCTCCAATTATTTTGCTGTTGACAATATGAAACACTGAAGTCCCAATATTAAATATTATCGGCCCCCTCCCCAGATCAAAACTCATGCGGGTCGTCAGGATGAGGACACCGCATCGACGCGAATGAGCGCAATACCAGCGCAGCATTAAGCATCGACAGCAGCAAACGATGACAAGTCCCACATTGCAAGTTGATTAGCTAATGTATGTGTTTGCATTGTTTTCACTGTTAGCAAATTATAAACCTGCTTGTGGATTTTTTTATAACTCTGTCAATGTTGGCTGGATGAATGGCTGGCTATACGGTCATATAAGCTCAGCCCGTTATTCTGAAAACGCGCACACTGGAGTTGAAGCTACTACTTTCCAGACCCTGATAACATGTTGCTCAATTAGCTGTGATCACTTGGGTAAGGTTGGCTAACATTAGCTCAAGCTCAATGCTCAAACCCTGCAAAAAATGTTCTATAAGAATCCTATACGACAGTTCAATAGAACCTCAAGTCCTATAGAAAAAAGTTCTATAGAAAATTTCTATATGAAACCGTTCCATAGAAAATCTCTATAGAACAGCTCTTGAAGAACTTTTTTTTTCCCTCTAATTTGGCATCTTCAATCCCACCCGAATCTGGAAGGCGACAAACAAAGCAACCATGTTATATTATCCTTCCCAGCAAACCCTTCCCAGTTTGCATCCCTCTAGCGCAATGGCCAGTGGTGTACTTCTCTGTCCGGGACTCGAACTCAGACCCTTCTGCTCTGCAACGGGGTGCTTTAACCAAGCGAGCTTGGTTCCGGCAATTGGGAAAATACCGTTTGTACTTGATCCTGATTAATTTGAATTGCTTTGCTGAACCCGACAGATGGCCCATTGTTGTCGTGCATCTCAGGGTCTTAGGGAATTCAAAAGGAACTGAGTGCCTTCGCTGAAAAGGAACGCCATGTTCGTAATCCTGTTAGGTGACCATGATACATGTATAAAGATGGTGGGAATAAGTCTTAGCAGACCTCAAATTGTATTCAAATTAATTCTAAATCTGTATATAATCTGCAATCACATGCATGTAAATAGAAAGGAGTAATTTGACTGAATTTTTAAAATTAAGGGAAAAGTTCAAAAGCCCAAACTTTCAACATAATTCTGTCTTCGTAAGCGAAAGAGGAAGACGAGTTTTCCATTATAGCATAATTAAGTTGTAATGCCTTACATTTATATTTTTGAATCGCTGCCGACGAAATGGAAAGAGGTCTTCATATACCGTAACTGAAATACTGCCAAGTTGTGCGGTCAGTAAGTCAATCAATCGTCTGATCAGAGAATCAATGAGTTGGTATGTGCCTGGTACCCCATGTGCTTAAGCACACCTTAAAAGGGACAAGATTTCCGTGCTACTTCAGTATGGTGGATATCACTGAATATTGCACATTTTCATACCATTAGTCCGGTCTCTGACTTCTAGAACCCGGGTACATATAAGGTAAACTGACCCTTCGACAGAGCATTGCAAGGAGTCATAAGATGTCTTTTCCATTAAGCTTTTGTTCTATTAGAAGGTCCTAAAGACCATCAAAGTCCTATAGAACAGGTTTTTCAACTAGGGTGTTCTATAGGAAGGTCTTATAGAACAGCAGTAATATTATAGGACTTTCTTTTCCATAGAGGTGTTCTATAGGTTTCTATAGCAAATTCCTATAGAACACACAGAAAATCCTATCGAACGTGCTGTTCTGTTAAAATGTTCTATGGAGTTCCATTGATGTTCTATAGAATTCCATAGAAGTCCTATAAAACATTTTTTGCAAGGAAGCCTCAACCTGTTTCTGAGAAAATGATCTGACTATGCAGCTGTCTTAAAATCCTTTTGGGCTTTTAATTGTCTCTACCTTTCAAATGCATCTCCAGTACTTACTGGGGTTTAACTACGTCTGGTCATGCAGATTTTCAGTAGGATGTCGAGGCTTTTTTGGTCAGGGAGAATATAACATCATCGCTACTGATCCAGTTCTTGCCTCCATGGCTGCAGCACCCTGTGTTTGCCCACCTATATCTGGCAACCTGGGGTGTTGAAATGGGCAGTGGGTGGGATCGCAGAGACCAAAACACAAACAGACATTCTGGGCCGGAATGGAAATTTCATAGGAGAACATACAGGGCATTTTTGTAGGAGAAGCCAATATTTCAGCTTGGCATGTTTTCAGTCTCTCATGATATATTATGGTCATTTTATGATTTAGTACAGTGAATCTATGACATATTGTGCCTTTAGCATTCTCATTACATACAGTAGTTGCTTGTATCTACTGCCTTGACAGTAGGTAAGTCTTTCCGTTCAGTTTATAAATTGCTCCTCTTCATAAGGAGGATCACTTCCAACATAGGTTATGATTTTCTGTTTATACCTTTCCCTCATAATATTGTCTAAACTAGCATAGTGGAGGCTTTCCTGCATCTCATCCATTCTGCATCCATTCTCACTTCCTGCTCTCCATCTAGATTTCACTTGTCATCAGAGTCATGTGATTGCAAGCAAGCTATTGGCTACCCACCGTAGTGCTCGTTCGACTCGAATGGGAGCAAAATGTCCCGAGCAATTTTTACTCGTGTAGTAGAGCGAAGGCTGTTATCGAGGGCGTAGTTGACTAATTGCATGTTGTTACCCGTGATTTTGGAATGAAATGTTTGGTGAGGAGATGTTCATGTAAAATTTGCAGTGTAGTGTATCTGATGACTACGCATCTGTGATCTGTCTGGGGTAATGTGCAGGACATTCACTGTGCCCCTCTTTGGTGTGGAAAAGTCCTGCTCTACTGCTGAAGTACACCGGTTCTCCTCAGGCGAGGGAGAGAGAATTTGCAGGAAAACTTTTCCTTGGAATGACACAGACGCATTTCCAGTTTGGGTTAAGCACAATTGCGGATGCAGTTAATCCATCCTCGAACCCTTGCTCAGGAATGTTCATGGAGTGCCCCTTAATGGAGAGGTGATGTGCTCCTCGTTAAAAGGTAAAATTTTTCACGCTTTCCAAAAGTCCGAACTTATGTTTGAGATTAGCAGGCAGTGCTCCAATGAACGTTCTGTGGTGGGTTGCCTTGTGGCTGTTCCACATTCCTTCCCTCTCAGTTTTTTTCCTTTTGCAAACCCATTCCCCAGCTCTAGGCAGGTCTTGACAGGGCGGGAACCAAACGGTGGGGGGGGAAGAGTTGAAGCAGTGTTTTTCAGGAAGTGTCTTGCCGTCCCATTTGAGCGGCTCAGTGTACATGTATCACAATGGCTCCTGGAAGGAAGTGGGTCGTTTCGCATCCTGTTTTGGGAGGTCCCGCACCTCCACGTTTGGGGAGAAGCAGGGCCGATTCCTCTAGAAAGATTCCAGAGGCGAGCCTTTGTCCATCAAGCCAAATTGCTGCACGATCAAATGGATATATGAGTGTGCCATTGTTGGGTGATGACCACAGCACAAACTGACACAAACTATGATAGTCGTTTCGTCAGCAATTAAGAGAGAACATAAAAAAAATAAAAATATAAAAACAATGCAACAATGTCAGAATCTAGTCCTCAGAAAACCCTTTTCTCCGATAAAGAGATTTTTAATAAAAATAAAAAGGAAAAAATAAATAAATGAACTAAATTGGGCGTTTGTGAAATTGACTTCCCCATTGACTCTGAAACAAGCACAAAGGATGTATACATTATTCAAACGCAAGAAGCAGAGATAAACGTCCGAAGGTGTGGTCCGACACACAGCAGGAGAGCTGTGCATGATCAGCGGCCAGACTGGGGGATTGTGCAGGTATGACAGGGTTAAGGGTGTCTTAAAAGATGTATGTTTTCAAATGAATACTTTTCTGGACTTTCAAGATACTTTGGAAGAACAATTTCTTTGGTATATCGAGCCATTGAGTGCGAAAATAAACAAATTGCAGGACTGCCATCCCATAAAATTCCAGTTCGGCCTCATAAGCCCATTCTGTTCTTTTTATGTAACTTCTTATAAATGCAACTAGTTCATTGTCCTGAGACGAAGTCATGCAACCTTGGATCAAATAAGGGTCATTAAAAATATTTTGAGCTTGTGAAAAAGTTTTGAAGCTGGAGAAATATTTTATGCATGCATGAAAAAGTTTTGTGTACATGGATGTGATTTGCACGATCACTCCCAGCTCTACCCAACCCTCAAAAGGCTGCTCCAGTTATCCCTGATCCGGAGCACAGCTGTGCTGTGCTGTGCTAGTTTTGCAGTTTGGAATCTTATTTGAAAAAAAAAAAATGAGTTTTTGAATTTTCCACTTGTTTTTGGTTCATCCTGTCATAGAACAACATTTGGGTATTTTTATTATTACAGCAAGCAAGCCAAAAAGACAAGATGGCACCGTCAAGGCTTGATCTCCTCTCGGAAATTGCCAGAACCTTTTCCACCATGATTGAACAGTTTGCCTTCCTCTGATTGGATTGTCAGAGGGCACTGCGCTGACTGGCTAGTCAGTGAGCAACGTGCTGATTGGCTAGTCTGCTACAGGAGTCAGATTTGGGTCAAAATTTGTGCTTGTAATATGTAATACATGAGCTTGTGACTGTGGTGCCGCATTCGCTCGAAGGAACTTTGTGTGCCTGTCTCTCACTCTTCGTGAAACTTCGCTGTTGAAAATATTCCAGCGCAATTTTTAATTACACATACACAACATATTTCTACGGCAACATTTTTTACAACATTTTTACACACGTGCAACTTAAATCTCTGAGCAAAAAATCTCTGAGCTTCTCAACTTTCATTATTTTAAGTGTTGTAATTTCAGCACAGGCAGTGTCTCATCCTGTAATGCATAAATTGAAAGATTTCTTCATTACTCTTCAGTGAAGACCGCTTGCGTCTTCCGACTGTCTTTTAATCTCCCGGAGCTTTACATGCTTGGCACACAGTCTTACCTGGGGAAGTACACTTCCATCTCTGGAATCCACTAACAATAACATTACCAAATAAACAGTGAATTGTCATAACTGCAGTGACGTGCCATCGGAGGTCAGTTAGGGGAGGCAGAATCCTCACCATTAAATAAACGATAACTCTATTACTTTGCTTGATTAGCAATCTGAGGATTGATTAACTAATTTACAAAACTAAACAGCAGAATGGCGTGCCAGTTCCATCCACGACATTATTGCTCAGTGCATTGAACTTAAAATGCTCACGAGACAGCAAGTTTGTTCATATATTTGCTTAGAGGAAGCTAACGCAATGCCATTAACAAATATCAAAACCTTTCTTATGCGGCGTTCAATGTGTAGTCAATATGTTTACCAAAATATTTCCCCCCTTAAACACGTACTTTTTAATGCCATTTTTAAAAAAGAGAGTTTATTATCTGTCTTCTTTCATAATCCGATAAACAAAAGATCAAAACATTATACGGAATTACCAAGAGAGTTGAGAGTTTTTCCTAATTAATTATTAAGATTTACTTCCTTGCAGTCTCGAATCAAAGCATAAAGGTAAATTAATCTTTTCACCACTATCACCTCTTAATCATTACAGGCTTAATTGACCAGAAAAAAGGTCAAATTGATTGATTGACAATGAGGCATAGTACGTGGAAACAGGTTGACAAAATCTAACGATAAAACAGGAGAAGTCACTGCCTCCCCTGACCGCACGTCCCTGCATAATTGTGCATGCCACACCTTTGAAAATAACACAAATGGACTGGGGAAAAGGTTTTGTGGGGTAACACCTCACATACTGCATCATCTTGGATCTCTATGAGCACAGTTCCATGTAGGGCCCAAATGTTATGATCTGGAATATCAGGTTTCTAAATTATTGCTTACTGTATCCGTACGCTACTCTGAGCCGGTGAACAAGCTACGAATTTAGAGTTAACATCCCTGCGCAAATCAGAGTGACAGACGCACCTGACGTTATTTGGCCAGTTAGCTACATACTGTACCTTACACATTAAAATTAGCAAATGTTTCATACAGAGGAGGGGGACTCATTTATGTAGCATCAAGTTTACTAAATTAATGAAATGTTATGCAATAGTTATGTTTTGTCTTAGTTTGCTCATCATGTGATTGGCTGTTGCGGCCTTCAACTCAGTGGTGTTTTCTGACCATAGTCATTTGTAAAAAGTTTTTCGGAAAACTCACCAATTAGTAAACGTTTACTATTACTATTGCTTTTTAGGCTTATCTTCCAAAAATGGTGACCGTGACTGCTTCTGACGTCACGTCCCAGTATCCTCAACCTTGGTACAATCAGACAATCAAAAAAAAAAAAAATAATAATAATTTAAAAAATAAGAACTTATTGTAGTCATGAGATTATTTTACTCTTTATTTAGACAGGGATGTTCCAATGAACGCATTTCCTTTTTTTGAAAGGTATGTCAGGTAGAGCATGTCCAAGCAGGCAGCGATTTGGAGAAACGGGGGCGAGGCGGTCTGGGCTAAGGCCTCACTCATGATGTATCAAACATCATCTCTGCAGATGCAAATCAGAATCCTTAATCCACCCAGGGGCTTGAACCAGCAACTCAACAGTTGCCAGCCAAGCAAACTAGCGCTCAGGTACTGTTGTGCGCTATTCGCAATAAACTCTATAATTTGTAATCAGACTGAAATATATGAAAGCAAATGAAACTAAATCAATATTACTGAAGGCAGCTGTAGCTGCTTTGACATATTCGTATGTACACATGGAAAGAGCTATTGACCTCTCTTCCTCTCTTCTAGGACCTTTTCACACTAAAACCAAAAGGATGGGTTGTAAATGAAATATGTGAACTTGGCAAGAAGTGCTCTACATTTCTAAATGTGCTTATCCCTAAATGGAGTATTTCCTTAACAGTACAAGGTGTGATAACCCAATTTCCCAGGCCATAGGAGGTTAGATAAGACAGTGGTGTACACACTGGGCAAGTTGTGAAGTGAAAGAAACAGGGTGGAAAGCTTTGTACACTCGAGCATGCAATCCCTCCACACAAGAGTGCCATAATACAGAGACTGAAAATTTGTGATTATTCCATGCCACCCTACTGAGTAATTGTATCTGCCCGACAACGATAGTCAGGAGATACTATAGTTTAGTTCCGGGGACACCGCCGCGCCCACAGAGATTTTCTGTTCCGGGCTCTGGAAGCGACAATTATTACAGGAATTTTTTTCTAATTTTGCACAGGCGAAGATATTTATTTGACAATGCTCAAGACCAATTTTCGGCAATTTTGGACGTCCAATATGGCTGCCGGCGGCCATTTTGTCCGAAATTTGGGGATCGGGGAGATGCGCGACTCGGTCCCTATGTGGCGACTAAGTTATCTAGTTTCCTCTTGAATCAAATTGCCAGAAAGATTCATGCCATTCTCCTGCTGCTGTAAACAACAGAGTGAGGCCTGGCCTCAACCATATACTGAAATAGTGCACCATGGAGCCCATCTACACATTGGACCAGTGTCTTAACTGATAGCAGAGAGTGGTTCTGATCCACCCTGGAACAGGGCCCTAACAGATACGTAATAGCCGTCTATTGAAGCAAGATGTCTATCACTTGAATTTATTCAATTATTTCTGCTTAGTCAGTGCGAATGAGGATTATTCCTTTGAGCGCCGAATAAATTTCCAAGGAATTAAGAATGTAATTATCCTGAGCTGTTGAAAACCATTCGGGAGCTCTTTTAAACAAGTTGACACATGATAGGTTTTCAACAGCATCTGGTTTTGATATTTTACACCATTAGGCAACTATGGTTGCCTATGGCGCTCTAAGGGTTAACCTCATAAAACCGCGACTCAACACATTGTTCTTTTTTAATGAGAGTCCGCAGTGGCTGTTCCATTGTCTCGGAGTAGTCCAGCCTGACGACAAATGCCCAAAAATATGAGAACAGAGCACAAAACATCTACAGACGGGATCAACATAAAAACATAACTGCAATGCAAAATAAAATGACCAAGCTTCCAACCAAAAGAAAATGAACTTTCTACAGGTTATCTGCATGTATGCAAGTTGTCAGTATTCTGTCTTAGTTTCTTGTCGTCTGTTATGTTCGCATTTCGGTTTTTGCTCCTGAGGCAGTTGTTTCCAATTTCACTGCCATTTTCCCTGTCCAGGTGCTTTGGTGCATTATCCCCTCTGTGTTTTGTGTTTTGCTGTTTGTAGTCAGTTGGTTAATTGACTTGTTACCTCATATTCCCCACTGAGCACTTCTTTCGCTCTTTCCCACTTGTTCTTGTTGTTCAATAATTGGTCCACGTGTTATCTTTACCTCGTGTTGTTCCAGTCATCTTTCTCTTCACCTGTTCAGCTAATTGTTCATTCATTCCTCCTGCCCTGCTGTTTACTTGTGTCTTCTTTGCTCATTAAATCTCATGTTTTTGTGTCTGTCCTGTATTCTGTCTCGTTGCGAGTTTGTCTCAGTTGATTTTTTTTTTTTGTCTATCGGCGTCCTGTTCTGTTGGCCTGTTTTGGCCGGTCAGTTTTCCGGTATCAAGTTTTAGATTTTTTTTTCTTGTTTGGGCCTCCCTATCTAATTGTTTGCCCATTTTCAGTACTTTGGATTTCGGATTGTGAGTCAGTTCTGCATTCTGCCCTCTCCGGTTTTTGACCCTGCCCGTTTTGAGTGTCCTTTGAGGATCTTTCCCTCGTTAATAAACTGATTTATGTAGTTTTCTCACCATCCGCACTTGATTCCTTGCCAGCCCTGAAAAAAATATGCAGCATGTCTTTGGTTTGAATCCCTTTTATATCCCAATGTGGTAATGCAAAATATGAAATATGAAAAATGTGAAGTCATGCTTTTGTACATAGCATGTAAAAATCGGGGTAAGGAAGCACTGTACATCCTTTGCAGCACATCCTGTTGAATATCACTCCATATAGAAACTGACGGCATCTTCCTTCCTGTGGGGGGGAGTGCTCCTTTGGTTAGCCCTGCATTTATATACATTAAACAGGATGCTTTAGTCCACTCCTCAGCATACTGGCACAGTAGTGACCTGAAACAGGGAGCCTCCCTCTGGCAAGGTCTGCTGAGAACAGCCCTCCATTTACTGACACTTCAATCAGAAAAAGCCTCTGTCCCCAAAAACTGCAGCCATGAACTTCAATATTCAAAAACTAAAGTTGTTAACAGCCTCCAACTACTGACACTTCAATCAGAAACAGCCTCTGTCCACAAAAACTACAGCCAAGCTCCTCAGTATTAAAAAAACGACAGTCATGAATACTGCCCTACAATGGATATTTGTATATGTTAACGTATTGCAGATACTCCAGTCTTCCATGGTAGGGCATGATAGCCCCCAACAACTGACACTTCAATCAGGAACAGCCTCCATCTGCAAGAACTACAGTCATGAACAGCCTCCATCTACAAAAATTACTGTCATTAACAAGCTCTGACGTGTGGCACTTCAATCAGGAATAGCTTTTATCCACAAAAACACAGTATTGAACAGTGTCCAACCACCAACACTCAAATCACTAACCCTATCCATCCACTATTACCAGGGGCGTTTTATGGGCCTGGCTGTTGGGTTGTAGTCCCAGGTCCTTTCCTTCAACTCTGGATCGTTTTTTTTAGTTCAGAATATTTAATATGAGTATGAACATTGAGCCCATATTACCGCCAAATTGTTTGCTTATATTTTAATATATTCCCATGCATGTAAGTGCGACACTTTACTTTTTTATTTTCATGAATAAAATCTGCATCACTGAGCATATGGTGATACGCGAACTTTAACCTGTCGCTCTGTCAGTCTTCAGTCAAGAATAGACTCCATGTGCAGAATCTGCAGTGAAGATGTGTCCATCCAATAATACTATGACAAAGAACAGCCTCCACCTGCCAATACTACACTGAAGAATAATGTTTATCCACTAATACTATATTTGAAAACATCCTCCATTCAATCACATTGCAATCAAGAACAACCTTCATCTAATAACACCACAGTCAAAAACAGCATCCAACCTCTAACATTACGGTCAAGCATTTACCCTCTGAGACTACAGTCAAGAAAATCCTCAATCCATTTAAGCCATGTCTTTCAAATTTTAATTTAGCTGTCCTTTTAAGACTTATGTTGTCATGAACTCTCTTTTTATTGTATACTGGACAAAGAAAGTTAGGGATCACTCTGATTTTTAATATTGAAATATGATATGGAACATAATTTGAACTATCAAATATTTCAAATTCGAAAATTGGGGTGATCCCTAATTTTCTTTGTCCAGTATAGATGAATGTATTACAAAGAAAAAAACAATTGTGTTTTTCTTCACGTACTATATCTATTACTATAAATGAAGTGATATGCAGACGGAGGAGAGCGCTAAGCTAAGAACTAGAACTGGCAGGATTCACATTAACTGGCGGAACAATCCAGCAAAAAGTCACACAGACAAAGCAACTTAAATACACACGACTCCAATCAACATTAGGGCATGAAGCACAAAAGGAAACGAGGGGTGGAGAATGAAACGAGACAATAATTAAACAGTATGGGTGACAAGAAAAGACAGCGGAGACAGAAACAATCAGGATAATAATTAGGACCTGACAGAAAATGTGTTTATTATGAAAAATCGATGAAATGCTTGCGGTAAAATATCTAATAATGAGCTGTTGTATTGTTTTCAATGTAAAACAGGTCAAATATCATTTTCAAGTCACTGATTACTTAATATAATTTCTCTACTTTTTCTGATTTTGGGTTGTAATTTAAAAAAATGCTGTATATGGAAATAGTTACCAAGAAAACTGATTATTTTTATTTTAAAACTGAAAAGTTAAATGGAATCGGTTAGGAATGAATTGGAGAGAAAAATCAAGAAGAAATCCATGTGGATCAGCTGGAGTTGACGCTGTTGCACTGTAGTGTGGTTTTTGAAAAACATGACTGTCTTTGTTGAAAAAATTCCTGCTCAGCAACTATCAAGCCAATAGGTCGCTACTTTGATTAATCTAAAATTTAAATTGTATTTTTATAGAACAGAAGTTTTTCTCTACTGTTTTTCTCATGAGTACATGAGTGTGTATATGTATGTGTGCACGTGTATGCACACGTGCTTGTGTCTTTGCTTACGCATTTTGTGTGCATGCTGTGCAGTTGCACGCTCATACGTGTGTAAATGAATGTGCATGTGTACATTTCTTTGTGTGTTTGCATATGTCTCATTCTGTACATACAGTATGTGTGTTCAGAAGCACCGTTCAATTTCTTTCTTTTTTCTTCATGGTTTTTGCCGGCAGCTATCGCAGAGGCAGATTCTCTTCAATGTGAATCTTAATATGCGATTATTAAGGGCCCTACACTGGAGGTAAAGCCTCATCTCCTGGAAACAGGGGCTGGGGAAAGGGGAGTGTATCAAATAGCCATAGCCTTGTGGCCTAAATACATCCCATTCATTTGGAAGACGCTCTTATCTGGAGTTACTACAAACCCAAAGTGCATTCTGTATATCACATTTAAGAAAAGGTTGACTGAGCACAGCAGAAACTGCTGCCACTGATTAGCAAGTCTGTATCTGGTTACTGTGGATGCCAGCTAATGGTCAGTGGGCGTTGAGCAAATCAATACTACGTTGGCTTGCTAGTGGCAGGGCCCTGTACCAAATATTTTGCATTCCCTTGGCACTTGATTCTTATGCCTGGCTTGACCTCAAATGCCCACCAGCAGGCAGCTGTTGTGCCTATTTAAAAAACTTTGGTACGCTGATGCCAAGCTAGTGGTGGGGTCTTGATATGCAGAGGTTTGCTCATTAAGTGGAGTACCAATATGCTAAAAGAAGCTCTGGCAGAGTTAACACAGAGGCAGCCATCTTGAAGAAGCTATTCTACCACCGTTGTATGAAATCTGCTGAAATGAAGGTCTAAAACAGTATTTGAAAAGGACAAAGGAACATTCAGGCAACAAAATGCAGAGATGAAAAAGGATTCAGCATTAGAAAAAAAAAAAATAAAATGTCAAAGAAGTTAAGACATAACAGTCAGTGTTTCAACTGTCCTGACTGCTGCAAAGACTGGTACTATTTGAGAGCCAATCAGCAGGGTGCATTACTGCACTCTCTACAGCGCTGAACTGAAGGCGTAGTGTAAAACGTTGATTCTGCATTATTCCGTATTCAAATAACCAAATGTAAGTCTGGTGAAGTTCTTTCGAGCCATAAACCTGCCCACTTTTTGGGCAGTTGCCAGTATTTTTAAGCAATAGTATGAACTTATTGCAGCTAGAGTTTGGTGGGAAGTTAGCCAATCAAATTCAAACAGAAGCTGTTAGGCAGAGGATGGGGTAAAGACTGTCCTGAATGAATTTGTCCAATGGGTGAGCAGGTACTTTCCTGGACTGGCCTATCGTAGCTGCTGTATCATGGCTAGTATCTCTGATTACAAACATCATCGGCTCCAGCTCTCTAATCTCACTGCGTACATCATTCATTGTTGGACAGGAAGTGCTTTTATCACACAAATAAATTCCACAAAACGCCAATGTGGGTGTGGCCCATTGTCCAGGGACGGATAATGGTGCTGTTGACTTGGATTCCGATGCTGGTCGCGACCTCTTCAACCACTGCCCAGTCATCCTTACAGCGAGGAAGTAATCCTTCCATGAATTGTGCTTGCTGGCTACCTCGTTCAAAGGAAACACCACATGAAGCTATGCGGTGTGAGCACCTACTTCAGAAACTCTCTTTCGCTGCTTCATTTCTCGTAACTTTCCTCAGGGTGCTTGAGGTAGTCCTGTTTATTGCTTGCCGTTTTGCATTTTTTTTTTTTTTGTTCTTTTTTTTTTTTTTTGCAAAGCAGCTGTGAACAACAGCCACCTGGCTTTGTAATCACAGAAATGTTTTTCAGGAGTCTTGCGCTCCTTCCTGTCACACGGGCTTGGACAGGAAGTTGGCTGTGCTAACAATTTGAAGAGAAGAGAAAGGCCTTTTGATTGCTCGTGGAGGGGGCAACCGAAGGATCAAGGTCATGCTTTTTAAGTCACATCATGAAGCAGCTGAGGAGACTGCAGTCCGTTGAGCCATGTCACTATTTTTCCCATTTTAACCTGCTTCGACATCTATTGATTATGCATATGTGAAATGAGCCGTGGAGACCAGTGAGCCATCAGACCCCAGTCTCTTCTACATGTTTCCACTCCCTGGTCCGACGCAGCATACGTCAAGAAGCTCTCCTTCTCTATGATCATATATTGTATAATGAGCAATAAGTAATATCACATGATCAATATCACAGTAATGGAACAGTCTATAAGAAATGACCACTAATAATTTCACTACATTGTACCACACATTAGAATCAATAATAAATTTAAAACAATTTAAAAAGCACACAAGGTGATAAGTGCATTTTGACATTTATCATTGTCCTGGCAACATTAATCATAAGTAATATTTAGGTTTACGCTTTTGAATCCATTTTTGTGGGAAAGAAACATTTTGGGTTGTGGATTTGCCATATTGAGATCCCAAGTATGAAAGAAAATTATTCATGAAAAAACTGTGTTGCAAAAGCAAAAAGGCAGCACAAAGTGAGGCAGAAAGTATAGTTATTAATAAGCCCTTAGGACCAAATATTTCTCCTGTAAAGCTGCTTCAACGATAATAATGCTTTGGGGCTTTTTGCCGATTGTATGTTTGTCATCAATACTGCTCTAGTTCAAAACTGCAATGCTCACTGTATATAAAAATATAAGCAATATTTTATTATTATTATTATTATTATTATTATGACTATGACTATTACTAATATTATTATTATGAAATTGACAGGCTGCCTATGGCCTTTTGGTGAGGGTTCTATAAGCTTGCACACTGCATTTTGGCCAAGCCGTGCAGAATCCTTTACATCAGGTAGAATGGATTGCATTAACCCTTTGAAGAGTGGGCTTTTTTAGAAGGGTTGAAGGTGTTTAGAATGCCCTGGATTAACCCATGCAGGGGTACTCTTTTTTTGGATGGTTGGAAGGTTTTAACCCATAGTCTGTGTTCTGAAGCGACTCTGCGTTCAGTCACGGGTACAGGTTGCCGCGTCAGCAGTAGGATGACAGAATAAAAACATTATAACTACTGTGATCTCACGCCTTTAGCACTTAAATGGACAATGGTGAGAGCACTGTTGCAGGGTCCACTGGAGACTTCAACCTTCTAGCCTCTGGACACAACCACAAACTGTGTATTTAGTTTTTCACGGGCAACAGAGGCGAACTCCTTAGTTTGCTGGGCACAATGATTATCGGCGGCATGCAATAGCCTGTTGCAGCAACTTCAAATGTGATGTTTTGAAGCAGGATGCTTAGTGTGGTTGGGGGTTAGAATTGTGGAGGGGGTGGGAGAATACGGCAGGAGAAAAATAAGAGAAAGAATCCGGCGATGGAAGTACAAACAGAACCCAGAAGCCTATTGGGAGCGGGTTCCTGTGGGCAGCCCTAGTTGCGCTCCCATTGGCTGTTCCCATCCCGCAGGAGCCAGCCAGCCAGTTTCCTCCCTTCCTACATGAGAGGAAGTGCACCGAGCGGACGGTGGAGGGGGTGGAGTGACCTGCCTGCCTGCCGACACCCTCTTTCACTCAGTCACCTCAGAGAGCAGCACCGAGAAGGACCTCGTTCCAGAATAAACCAAGCGCTCGCCCAGCCTCCTGCCATGAAGACCGCTGGACTAACCTCTCTTCTTCTTCTCTCTCTCCTGATGACCAGGACAGGTATTTTAATCTTTACTCCACTCTCTTTCCGGCTTCTAAACAGAGACTTGACATGCACTTGGGGTACCCATAGAGTGGGACCCTGCCCTCAGTGTTCCCCTGTTTCTGCTGGTGATTCTGTGATGTACATTTCTGATTTTGCATCTACAGTGGGCGACTGCGTAGATTTTTGCAATTGCTGCACCTTAAAAGCGGAATTTTGGTCTTTTACTTTTATACTAATGCTTCCGTCATTTTATTACTTGGGGTTATGGATATTTTTCATAGTTGTGTTGTCTTGTTTGGATATTATGCGTCTGTCTGATTTAATGGAGCTGTAGGTTGGGCTTTTGAAGCAGTCAAACAATTCACTTAAACACATCCTGGCAAAACTATTTGTCTTTCAACAGATTTTGCTGTGATTGAATATACAGTCAAGTAACTGGACATCCTGTAAGATTCACTGGAAGCAGCTTAGTAGCAGCTGGAAACTCAAGTCTAGGAAATTTCAGCAATGATGGTATCAATGTTTATTTTAGACAACATCATTAAAGGAGTTCAAAGAAGCTCTTTAAAAACTGGGCCCTGCTAGAGTTTGCGGAATATACGGGCAAGCAATAAGAGCTGCTGATATTTCTTCCCATTTAATGCTCCGTCTTGCTCCCTGAATCTTGCCGATGCAGTTCTCACATTGGTGAGCAGTTTACGAGGATAGCGATAAGGCGGTGTGATTCAGAGATGTGTTTTTTGGCGCTGTTGTTCGTCACTTGTATAATTTTTGGCGGCGGAGCTGGTGCTCTAAGCTCGAACCCTTGTTTTATTACATTAAACACAATGGGACTGCTTGCTGAGCGGTTGTACCCTGTCCTCAATTTTGTCTTTTCCCTGCATGATTTATATGATATTTGTACCCAGCGGCAAGGAAAGGTGATGGTGTAATTATGTTGTGTTCTTACACTGAGTGTAGAATATGGTATTAAATGGTCATTATGGCTTTGAATGGCAAGTTCAGAAAGATGCAGATATCTTCAATCGTTAGTGACACTAACAGAAAGAGTTTGTCATTCATGGGATGTATGCAAGTCATTTTGAGTTATTTATATCATCCGCATGACAGGCAACATTGGGTCAGGTCTTTAGGCTAGAATTGGATCAGATCCACCCAAGAGTGGATGGGCAATTAGTGTCGCTTCGCAAGCTATCATGAAATGTAATGCCAACATGCTAAATTAATTTCCACATCAGAATATTAGGCAGGGGTGTCCAATCTTATCCGTGAAGGGCCAGTGTGGGTGCGTGTCTTTGTTACAGCCCCAGGCTACAGCATCTGATTAAAATAATTAAGTGATCCGGGGGGTTCAATCAGGACCTTGATAATTCAGGGAATCAGGTGTATTCGTGTTGGGCGGTCACAAAAACCAGCAACCACTCTGGACCTCTCTGGATTAGTTTGGACACCCCTAACATAAGGGACCAAAGTTAATATTCTGCAGTCTGTCTTGCTTATTTCTAAAAGAGAAAAGTAAGTTTTTAATTGCTCTTAAGTCGGCTTCTATTGAAAGTTAGGTCACGATAATATAGTAAATTCAATTAGAACAGTACTTTTGGTATCTTTAGTGGCCACTTGCTTTTAGTCAGTGATAATCTCACTGAATGCTACAACATGGAATTCTGTGCTGTTCTCATACAGCGCTGTAACTCAGTGCTGGGTATTCTGTTGTTCTCCAGTAGAACGCTGAGAAACAGGTTGTTCTCTTTAGTTCCTGCAGAACGCTGATGCAGGGTTTTGTGTCTCTATCCTGTCGATCTCTGAGCCAGAGAACTTTCTATGCTGTTGTCTGAGAACTCTGTAATGCAGACTAATGTATCATAAACCTGCAGAACTTTGAAATGCCAGGCATTTTCTTTCTATATATAAGTGCAGAACATTGCGGACCTGTCCAGTCAAAAACAAGTTGAATTCCTCTCCAACACATTTGTGCTCAAAGTTCATTTGATTTGTTCAAGGTACCATAATGATAATATGACTCCAACCTCATCCAACTGTGGTGTGAATGCGCTGATGAAAAAAGGATTGGTTAGGGCAATGCCTTGCACCGCTTTAACTTTTTTTCTCATGCTAGGCAAAAGGATTACATCATCATTTAAGAATATTACAAGTGCACATGAACGAAGAAACTTTGGGAAAAGACATTGTCGACAGCAGAAACAGTAACAACAGTTTTAGTTACTGATAGTTGAGGAAGAATTTGATCGCCGATTGGATGATGGAAAAGTAAAAGAGGAGTGGCCCTCGCCTGATTGTTTATTTTTCCTGACGGTGGGCGTCGCCTGATAGGAACTGCGCTGTAATGCTAGCCTGCGGGAGCGATTGCTTCACTGATATCCGGTGGGAACCAGACCGCCCCCCTTTCTCACAGTGCCCTCAATTACTGTCCTAAACGTCCAAGAAACCCCCCTAAAGCATCCCAGAAATTTAGGAGTGAACTCCCAGTGTTTCATTAGGTGGTCATTGCAAACCCCTAGATGGAATTAATAGACTTTTTTGTTTGTTATTGTACATAATTTACATTTAACTGCTCTGATCTGCTAATAAACTGAGGCGTGTTAGCTTTTTAAATGCCTTACCCAAGCTGATATGTTCATAGGAAGCTAGAAGTTTGGTAGTGTTATGCCAATGCTCAAAGAAAGATTATTTCATTAGCACTGGTGCTACAAACGCAGCCTCTGCCACCCAGAGGATACACACATACCTCCACACGACCGCAAACAACGACTGCCACTCAAACACACCCGTAAACATCTATGCGCGGCAGAGGGGAAGGGGAAAATTACAGACTGGAGACGGCATCCGTCTTCGGCGGTGACAGTAACAGGACGTGTTTAACCGACGGTCGGGGCAGGGGAGGCCTGCGAGGCTCGAAATACCAGTGCTAAGGGTCAGACAGGATATAGCTTTGTTCGAGTTTGCACAAGTGAAAGGATGTCCCCAGCACAGTTTTAGCATTAGCTTTTGAGTTAGCAGTGGATAACATAACGCTTTTCACCTCCAGGCCACTAAAACATAAAATGCTAATGCTCTACGACAGCTGCCCCAGGAGGCCTCAGATACAAATTCTGCTGTCCTTTCAGTCAGCAGGCAAGCCTCCACAATTACATGCATAATTGTGTCTAAAACTAGCTCCAAATATTCATATAATTTGTTCAAACACTAGTATAATTTACTGTGTGTCACAGTCCTGGAGGTCTGTATTGCCCATTGGATTTCACAATTTCTGGATCCTCAAGGTAGCCAACTCCTGCGTCATTTTGACTCCAACGAACAGTTTGATTGTAGTTTATAAGCACATACCATTTCAGAGGTATATGCTGCGTTTCTGGCATCGAAATGCACGATTGTCCACTCATACGCACCACACTAAAGAGAAATAATATACAAATTGATTAAATAGGGAAAGTCAATGAAGGCCTTACAAAGACATATACAAGCAAAGGTGCCACATCTGCTTAGTGAAATATGGAGGCGTATCAGTGATGTTTTGGGGCTGTTTTAATTCCAGAGTTAAGATCTGGTTAAGATCAGTAGCTGAATGGATCCCATCAAGTATCAGGATATTTTGGCTGACAATTTGGTTGCCACTGCCAGAAGGCTGAGACTTAGCCGTTGGTGGACTTTCCAGCAAGACAGTGACCCAAAGCATACTTAAAATCCTCACACATATGGTTCTAAGACAACAAAATCAGTGTTTTCCAATGGCCACCTCAAAAATCCTCCAAAATGTGTGTCTTAACCTTGTTGATCAGTCCAGGAGAACACTGCAGTCTGTTATCCTTGCCAGAGGTGGTTGTACCTTAGTGTCAAACCAGGGATGCCATTAATTGTGAACCCTAGACTGGAATTATTAATTTTGGTTGATTCCTTTGAAATATGAATGAAGTACAGAGTTTCTCAAATATTGGCATATTTCATTTATCTATAAAATGTTTTAAGTGTACTTTTGGAGCATTTTCATTCAAGATTGTTGATAGTTTTGGAGTCTACTATAGGTCCCATCGACATTGACTGCACATCTCTGTGATCTACTAGCTTTCCTTCCACACTGAGGGCCCAATCATACTGAATATGTGTATCTGTGATCGACTAGCCTTTCACCGACTTATAGGTCCCATCCATACTGACAGTGCCTCTCTGTGAACTACTAACCTTTCTTTCACATCTCCTGCCTGCTTCATTACTTGGGCTACCTGTAACCTCAAGTCTAGAACTACTGTTTTGTCTATCTATCTATCTATCTATCTATCTATCTATCATCTACTTCGAGAAGTGGAGATAGCTCAGAAGCATTTGGGTATTGCCTCATGAAAACAAGGCTACGCACAAAGTGAAATCATGTGACTGAGTTGACCAACAGAGTTTTGTTCTGGAGTTCTCCATCTAGGTCAAGGGAAGCCCAAGTGTGCGCCTACTTGGTATCTAGTTCTTATCAGTCTCACACACACTGACTGGACATCTCTGATCTACTAACTTTCTTACCACTGAGAGTCCCCATCCACACTGACTACAGATCTTTGAATCACTTGCTTTCCATCCACTGAAAGGTCCTACCCACACTGATTGCACATATCTGCAATCCATTAGCTTTCCTTCCACGGAGAGGCTCCACCCACACTCAGTGTGCATCATTGCTGTTTCAACAGATGCCTGAGTGAAAAATAAATCACAAAACCAGGGCAAATCTTGTCTAAAAAATCCATGTCAGAATCATTCCTGACAGCCCAATATACAGAACCAGTTTATATATATATATATATATATATATATATATATATATAAATATATATAGTAAACTTTTTTTTTTTTTTTTTTAGCTGTGTCTGTTCCATTTTTGGAATCTGCTCCATTGCCAGCAACAAATTCAAGTTCAACGACAGGCAGCCCAACTGATTCACGAGATTCTGGAGCAGGTACTGGAACAGCGACACTGCCAGCCAGACCAACAGTTACCAGCGATGGAAAACCAACCTCAGAGATGTCAGGTGTGTCTGGAAAATGAAACATTTTCTTTGACAGCTGCCCTTACTTTCACAATTAATTCCTAATCCAAAAAGAAAATCTTAAATTACAGAATTATTATTATATATTTTTTTTAATCGGCATACTAGGTCAAACCCTTGATACTTTTTTTGCAGTGACAACGGTCAGTTCTGTGGTCACAAAACCCGTGACGACAACAAGCTCGGGGGCACCTAAACTTTCCTCAGGTGGGTGCTGCAAATACAATACCAGTCAATTTTAAAAAAAGCCAGGCAGGAAACCCTCCATTGGTAAAACTGTTTGTTTTCTAGCTTTTCCTTTTGCCTGTAAATATATTTTCATGCGCATTATTAGTCCATTTATTCTTGGAGCACCTGTGGATCATAAATGGGTTATGATAAACAGAATTGGACAAACAATTGTTTATGGTCTCACAAGCGCGAACACATTCACCTCTTCCGAATGACATGAGTCAATACCAAGACCACAGGAATAAAGCCGCTTTCACACCGGACGCGGAACGAATTTTTCGCACGACGGATTACATTCAAAGTCAATGCAAAGACGCGAATACACGCCAAACGCTGTATTCGCGTCTTTGCATTGACTTTGAATGTTATCCGTCGTGCTAAAAATTCGTTCCGCGTCTGGTGTGGAAGCAGCTTAAGTGGTGGCTGGCATCAGTTTCGCAGGAATCTGAACTCCATGGCAATAATTGCGTGCGTGCGTGCGTGCGTGTGTGTGTGTGCGTGCGTCGTGCGTGCGTGCATATGTGTGTGTTTGTTTTTTCCATATTTCAGAGACAAAACCAACTGACGGAGTACCCACTGTAAGCTCAACAGTGCCCTCACTCTCAAAAAAAACAGGTAGGATAGAAGCTCTTTAAAGTGCAGTTCATAATTCCTAGTGTTTCAATAAAGGACGTCACCACCAGGTTCAGGGTTGCCAGACTGAATATTTGTTTATTTATGTATTTAAAGGATCCCCATTCGCTAATGCCAAGGCAATGAGCTAGTCTTCCTGGGGTCCCCATTAAACATACATAGCACAATGTGTTATAACAAATAGTTGTTCTAGTTTATAAACCCCCAAATGTAACGCAGTCAAAAAAACATAAATTTTTTGATATTTCTCAGTAAAATACAATAGGATTCAATTTATGAGGAAAAATGTACATCTTTGAAGGATGGGGGTTATTGGCCATGTTTCAGAGAATCGGTTAAGATGTGAGATGTTATTGAGTGATTTGGGAGTCGTAGTCTCAGTTCGGGACCTAGAAACAGTGTCCAGGATAAGCCTGCACAGTCCCTGTAGTTTCAGGTCATGCTGAGTCTAATAAAAGCTGATTAACTCTGTAAAATTTTTGTTACTAAAAAGGCACACGTACAGTTAAACAAACAAAACACGACATGTATGTACAAACTTGGACATTTTAATTGACTGCACTCAGGGCTCCAGATGGAAGCAGTCATCATCTGAAACAGTGTCAACACTCTTAGCGGTTAAACTTGGCTGCGCAGCCACCAAAAGCTGGTGTAATTCTGCCGAAGAAGAGATTTTGCATCATGCTTCCCAAACTCTAAAAAAATAGTTTTGCCTTTTCCTATCTCAACACGATTTCAGTGGCAAATCAACTAGAATTGCAATTTTTCTCAACCGAATAGGGTATTTGAAGTCGACATTTTTTAGCCTGGAAGCTTAAAACGTGTTCATATTACAAAGGCAAAAAAAAAAAAAAAAAAAAAAACAGCACGCTACTGCTTTAAGAATTTTTTACAAAGTATTTCTTGTTTCTTTGAAATGTTTTTGAAGAGTCTTCTCCTTCCACAAAATTAACCGGAGAAACTGCCAGGAGTATCGTCACTGTTGTCACAGATGTGAACAAGAAAGATCCTGCAGGTAAGACCAGCGCTCGTCCTCTCAGTCGGATTAATAACAAGAGCTCCTAAGTTTGGCCAACAAAAGGTGCGTTTCCACTAGGTACTTTTTGCCCTCGTGAGCCGCTATGGGTGTGGCTTGGGAGAGAGGATCCGCCCAAGATCCGCCCACATTCACCGATAAGCGGCTCCGCGAGCGGCTCAGAAAGTACCTACCTCGGGTAGGTACTTTCTCAGCCGCTTTCTGAGCCGCTACTCACTAGTCGCTGATTGGATACCGTTGAGACGGGAGTATTAACGTCACACTCAAACTCCGTTGGTGAGCCGCTACTAAAGTACCTAATGGGAACGGAGGGCCGAGAAGAACTAAAAAGTGGGCGTAGCCAAAACACTCAGCCGCTTTCCAAAAAGTACCCAGTGGAAACACGCCTAAATTAACCCCAGCATTACTTGCATCAAAGGCCAGTATTCAGTTTGATACTCACATTAAATTTCAATCTGAATGAAATCGAATCCGGGCAACATGTATTTGTTTAGAGAAACACTCCTTGCTGTGTCCTAGCCTTGTGATGAAAATAAGTAGAAGTCAATGGAAAAGGCGAAAATTAGCTCAAGTCCACCAATATCTGTTAATGGCCATCATCAGGGTAGCATGTAGCGCTGAGTGCCCCTTTAAATGTACTAACGATATATGCAATACTATTATAAACAATTGGGATCTGTTATACTAACATTCGTGTGCACTTCAGCATACACTGACCTGTCACACAGGGAGCACATCATGTCACATCTCATTTATTAAAGGGGGATATTAAGCCCAGCACCTCCTAGAACTGGCTCCAAACCATCTGTGGAAGGGGTTGTATTGGTTGTAGATGCAAGTAAGTCTTTGAACAGCAGCAAGTAAAGCATGCCGAAGCCTCGCAGGAGAAGTCAGGCTGTCAGTGAGAGAACTGGGGTGCGTTCAAAGTCGGCAACACGTAGCAAAACGTATATTTAAACGGCAACAGTAGTGCGCTGAACACCCTGTTGTGTCACGCAAGCATTGCAACTATGGCAGCCAAGAGGGCCATACTGTGCATTTTTTTGGAAGAATTCTCGGAGCCTGATGAAATAGGTTCAAATTCGTGTTTGATTTTTAAACTTTTTAAACTTCTACTTACCACAAACATGTTGTTTGATGTCATCAACCGTGGTGAATACCAAGCTGCAAGAGATGCATTTATATGCTATCCTCAGTGGATTCATTGTGCCACTGCCTTTTTAAGATGGCGCAGTTTATATTCATGTTGCAGCTGATTGGATAACACCCCTGGCACACCCACCAAACAGGGGAAAACATACCTCAAACGCCGTTCTGCACCGTTGCACACCGGTGGAGGAAACAGTTCGTTCAACCCAGAAACCGTAACAAAACAATGTGCACCGGTGTGACTTTGAACGCACCCCTGTGCTCTGTTAGTGATGTGTGCATCCGATTGGCTGAGCATAGACACATGTCCGGATGCGAATTAAACATTATTACATGCGAGGGTGTGCTTGACCGTCATTACCATAGACATTACAGAGGTAATGCTCATAGAGATATATAATAGAACCAGAGAGAACGAGGAAGTACCTTTGCTTCAGCCAGTTAGCATGTTAGCTTCCTGCTTCCGCGTTTCCCAAGGATGCAATTTTGTGGCCAAAGACGCTGAAGCGCCATAGACACCAGTTGAAAAGTGCGCATTTTTTTCTTGCCAAATAAAGCGAAAACAAAAGAAAATGTATTCGGTAATCCTTCATTATTTTGCTCTTTGTCTGACGCTGTTCGATGTTTTCAAGAGGGCCTGTAAAATCAGAACTGCCACTAACAGCTTGATGACAGCTCGTGCACGAGTTTGGTTGTCCAGCTGTTGCTCTGACTGCAGCAGTTCAGCCAATGAGTGTATAGTGCGTGCGCGTTCCGGATTGACAGCATTGCTCGTCATTTCCCCTCGAACACATTCGCCAATCCGCACAGACGACACATTTTCTTTGCCATTTGTGCTGTGTAATCAGATTGGCAATCTTATGAAATGGTGCCGGAAATAGGTACCCATGGAACGCCATTATAGATGGCGTCGGTCAATTCCGTACCTCCTGGGCTGAAGTAGCTAGCCTAGCATCTCTCATCGAAAGTAATAGGGGTGGGACTTCCTCGCTCTCTCCAGTTCTATTATATTACCTCCATGGTAATGCTCCATATAAGCTGGTTGCCAGCCGCCATAAAACCAGAAGAAGAAGAAGAAGAGGAAGATCGTCATTATTGACACGACAGCGCCGAGGCCAGCGCTGAGTTCCATTAGCATCGCTGAAGTGACAATAATGATGGTCAAGCACACCCTCGAGCGTAATAATGCAATTATACAACTATTACCAACAAAACAAAATGTATAATCAAAATGTATTTATACTGTGGGCATTTCGCTCTCAAAATATAAAGTTTTTTCTCCCCGTTTCAGTGGAAATACATGAGATCTGACGTTAACTAGTACTTGTCAGCCAGCCAACATGGGCTTATGTTTTCTAGACATTGTGATTTCCCAAAACTGAATAAATACCGCACATAGCAACACAAAACTGCTTTGCTAGCTCAATTGTGTTGTAACTAGAATATCCGCTGGAAAAAATTTTTTTTCATGGACTGATAGTTATACTTCTGCCGACATTTCAGTCATTTTTAAGCTAACAGGTGCGTGATAACGATTCACCAGCACAGCTGATCTTTATCTACAACGAATTTATATTAATGGTTATATTTAAATTTAGGCAATGGCTTTCCAGCGTCTGCGCCGGAACAAGCATCTATTTTTTGATAAACTCACCAGCAGATGTTTCATTTCAGCTGGGGGTGTGTCACTCCAATTTAACGTTAGCTCCGATTAATGTAGCTAAGCAGCATAAGTAAATAAAAAAATAACCTGTAACATGAAGGCTGAACATAGTTTTATAATTTCAACCCCACCTTTCAGGGGCTTTAGCCAATCACATTTTCAGGCCATTATCAATTTACCTCTGAAATAAAGATGACAGTTTTCACAGATGTGTTGATTTATTAAATGTTCATTTCAATGTACAAATGCAAACAAATTGACAAATTAATCAAATCAATGGCCTAGGCAACTAAGATAGGCGGAGTAATATTTTCAGTGATGAGGTATTTTTCATTTGAGCACAGGCTACCCGTACTGTCTTGCTCATTTGAGAACATTCTAAACGTCTGATTGACCAATCAGATTGCTCGGTCGGATCTAAATGTTGTATAATATGTGATTGCTCACAATAACATGTCGTTTCCCAGGTAGCAGGCACCTCCGCTCGCTGGCTCTGTGCCGGATCAGCCGGAGTCGGCAGAGAGCCGGCGCAGATCCGGAGCGGAGGTGCTTGCTATCTGGGTTGTCTCTCAGCATTTCATTCATAAAGCTGCTTTCACACCGGACGCGAAACGAATTTTTCGCACGACAGATTACATTCAAAGTCAATGAATGAACGAGTCTCGCGTGTATTTGCGTCTTTGCATTGACTTTGAATGTAATCTGACGTGCGAAAAATTTGTTTCGCGTCCGGAGTGAAAGCGGCTTAATGCTCATGTGTGAAGTTTTAGTTGGATCTGGAAAGGCTCTTTGCTCAATCAGTGTGCGGCACATATTCGACAAGCTGTTCAGGCACAATTGAAGAGTTTGTTTCCAAAATGCAATATGTCCATTTTACTCATTTTGAGTAAATCAGCTTTTTCTATGTTGCATTTTGTAGAAAACTCAAACTCTGACCATGAAAAAATGCGCCTTATATGAATTTCGAAAGATGGATTTTTGCACCAAGTGTAAGAATCAGAGGGCTATCACTCTATGGTATTATCTCAATTTTTGTCATTTTGGCTGTTATTGCGTTTTGGAAACAAACTCTTCAATTGATTGAGCGGTCATAAAATGTTTTCTTATCCTATTCTTCGTAGAATCCGTCAATAGCACCGGCAAGAGCCAGTCACAGGAGACTGGTCCCACAAAGGAAGGTACTTCATCAATCCATTTTCTAAATGCCTCATTGCTCACCACTGCCCCTTGTGGATGTGCTGCAAGGAGCGATGATAACAAATAAAGCTGGAAAAAACAAACAGGGGAGAGAAAGAACATCCTAAAAATTGTTATTTAGCTTCTTCTGTAAGCAGAATTTGTCTATAATTTGAAGGTATTATGAGAGAAAAGCCACAGCACCAGATTACATGAGTGGGGTTCAGTAGACATGAAGTGTTTGAAGTCTAATTTTTGTGCTTATATGTCACGTTATTCCAGTGCCAACTTCGCCGAAGGCTCCAGGGCCGACAATCCCAATATCAAATACAACTGAAGGCAAGCCAGGTGGACCTTCTGCATCCCCGGGTAACTATGACCCACCCTGCTCTCAGCATACCTGAAAAATGACACTCCGCTCGGTGTAAAATGACTGAAAACTTGTCATTATACAGTCTGTTTATCTTTTTGCTTTATTAACAGCTGGAAAATCCAGGTTCTAAGAAGTCCAACCCTACATTTTGTTTCAGTAAGATTATTAGCTTGACCCTTTAGCCAGGAGGTAGAACTAATCGATGGAATTAACTGCTTTTTCATGAGCAGAGGAAACACGAGGCTGGACTTATACTTCCTGATCACTAGTGTAATGTGGTAAATAGCCACTAGATGGCAGTATTGACTTTTTTTTTGTGAAGCCCAGTCTGAAGCTAGGTTGGGCATGTCAGGCATGCCCAGAGGGAAAGTCCCAGAAATGGGAGGGGGCTGGACAAGAGTATATAAGGAGAAAAATTTAGTAGTAGGAGAAATTGCAAGAAGGATACATTTGACCAGACCTGTCAATATCCTTTCAAGACCTTTTAAGCTTTTTGTGGATTTTTGCCTGTGTTGGAGCATTTTCCTGTCCCAGGACATCACAACAGAGCAGCCCATCTCCATTACAGGGAACTGTAAATATCTTATTTTTTTTATTTTATTTCAATCTTGGTCAGTAGGGTAGAGAGTAGATTGGTTCTGTTTGTTTAATTAAATCTGTTGAACTTAAAGGATTTTGTCTGCCATCCCTTGCTGTCCGTGACGCCATAACAAATCGACGCCATAACAAATTGGGGCCATAAAAATTGGGGGCTCGTCCGGGATAGACCATTGTGCGAAGTCATTTATTGAAAATCTAAAATTTCAAATAGTGAAATTGTTTTTTGAATTTTCCTAGATATATATTGGCAGATCAACAGCAATGGATGATTTCTTGGCATCACCAACCGTAGAGGTTTTGAAGTCTTTTAAAAGACAGAACTGCTAGAAATATGCAGACAGTTAGAGCTGACAGAGGTAAAACCAGCCATGCGAAAAGCAAGACTGGCTAGAGAGATTGTTGAATATTACATTGATGAAAAATGTGTTTGCACCAGGAGATCTGGAACAGTTTCCGTTGGAAAATCCAAATGTAGAATTGGAACTTAAATTAAAAAATGCTAGAAATTGAAGAAAAAAGAAAAAAAAGGCAGTTTGAGTTAGAAAAATTAGCAAGAGAAGAGAAAAAAAAGAGGAAAGAGCAGAAAGAGAGAGACAAAGACAGAGATTTCGATTTAGAAAAATTTAGACAGGGGAAGAAAGGCTCCAAATGGAGCTACTAAAAATAAAAATTCAGGCTGAAAATAAATTTCACGCCAGCCAGGAGGTAAAGCTGGTGCCTCCATTTTCAGAGAAGGAGGTTGATAAGTATTTCCAGTGCTTTGAGAAGGTAGCTAAGAGTTGTCAGTGGCCAAAGGAACACTGGCCTCTGATGTTGCAAACTGTCCTCAAGGGTAAGCTCAACAAGCCTATTCGGCTTTGTCTGCAGATGATTCCTCTGATTATGAGGTTGTCAAAAGGTTATTTTGACAGCTTATGAGTTGGTTCCAGAGGCTTAACAGAAATTCAGAGGTCTGAAGAAATCTGACAATCAGACTTATGTTGAATTTGCTAACGAGAAGAAGGTTTGCTTTTGAGCGCTGGTGTGTATATGGAGGTCAAGGATGATTTCAACTCACTAAAAGAGATGGTGTTAGTTGAAGAATTCAAGAACTGTGTCAAGGATGATATTAAGACCTACCTTAATGAGAAGCAAGCACTGAATTTGCAATCAGCTGCCAAGGTTGCAGACTATGTTCTCACACATAAGTCCAAATTTCAGTCTAGCAGTAAAAATAGATGGTCCCAATTTAAGAAGAAAGGTAACGGTGATACCCAAGATTCCTCACCCAAAGACAAAGACAAATCTTGTGATGGTGCTCAGAAATCCAGTAAAAGGTCTGATCAAAGTGTGAAAGCTGACAGTGACAAAAGTGGTCTTTTGCCATTATTGCAAGAAATCTGGTCATGTGACAACTAACTGTTGGTTCCTTAAAGCTAAGAAAGAGCAAGAAAAGGATACCAAACCCAATGCCTTTGTGAAGACAAGGTTAGAAACCCCTGTAGTAGATGACAGATCTGCTAAATTGCCTGCTCCTTGTGAGGCTAAGAAGCCTGATACTGCTGACTTTGTGAGGGAGGAATTTCTTCCATTTGTGTAAGAGGGATTTGTGGCTCTGAATGAGCATTCTCCTCCTGTCCCCATATATATCCTAAGGGATACCGGAGCTTCTCAGTCACTTTTTGTTGATGGACTCCTTGGAGTTACGTGATGAGACCGCTTCTGGGGATTTCATACTTGTACAAGGTATTGAAGGGAGGACTGTATCTGTACCCCTGCGCTCTGTATTCTTGAAGTCAGATTTAGTTACAGGACAGGTAAAGGTGGGACTTATGTCAAGTCTACCTATCAAGGGTGTTTCTCTGTTGCTAGGCAATGACCTGGCTGGGGGCAATGTAGTTCCCCTGTTCATCTTACTTTGCAGCCGAGCACTGAAGATGGCGATGAAGACCCATCTCTGTATCCTTCCTGTGCAGTGACTCGTGCTATGGCCAAGAAGGCTCAAGAAGAAGATGATGTGGTGCCGTCCAGCACCTTGAATAGTCATGACTCAGGTGGTTCGCCTCATGACTCTGTTCAGCCTACTATGGTTTCTCCGCTTGAGGACTTATCAGACACTTTTATCAGTTCTCTATTCAGCCAGCCAGATGGGTCTGGTGATTCTGATGTGTCTGGAGACTTGTCTCTGTCCAGAAAGCGGTTGATTCAGGAGCAAACTAATGATCCTGAAATTTGTGTACTAAAAAGAGAGCCCTTCCTGATGAAGAAATAGACGCAGTTCCAGTTGGGTATTATCTCAAGGATGGAGTGTTGATGCGAAGTGGCGCCCTCCTGATATCCCTGCCAATGCAGATTGGGCAGTGGTCACAAATTGTTGTTCGAAGGTCTACAGGAATGAGATCTTAACAATAGCTCATAGTTTGCCTTTAGGAGGTCATCTTGGTGTTAACAAGACTGTTGACAAGATCATGAAACACTTCTTCTGGCCTGGACTTCGGAAAGATGTTTCCAACTTTTGCAAAACCTGTCACACTTGTCAGGTAGTTGGAAAAACACCAGTTAGACCCACCTGTAGCTCCATTGCAGCCTATCCCAGCATTTGGGGAGCCCTTCTCCAAGGTCATTGTTGATTGTGTTGGTCCATTACCCAAGACTAGATCTGGAAATCAGTACTTGTTGACAATCATGTGTGCATCTACCAGATTCCCTGAAGCCATACCTCTTGTGTTCAAGGCAACTGCAATTTCAGTTCACGTTGTTTGGCCTTCCCAGGAAATTCAGTCAGATCAAGGTAGCAATTTCACTTCTGGATTGTTTCAGCAGGTTGTGTATGAACTAGGTGCGAAGCAGATTCTTTCCAGTGCCTATCATCCAGAGAGTCAGGGTGCCTTAGAGCGGTTTCATTCCACTCTCAAGACAATGATGAGGACTTATTGTTATGACCATGAGAAAGACTGGGATGAAGGTGTTCATATGCTGTTGTTTGCAGCTAGGAAGCAGTGCAGGAGTCTACTGGATTCAGTCCGTTTGAGCTAGTGTTTGGCCATGAAGTGAGAGGACCTTTGCTATTGTTGAGTGAACAATGGCAAGAGAAAGAGCCATATCAGTCTGTTAGACTATGTTAGCAAGTTCAAGGAAAGACTGCATGCAGCTTGTGACCTAGCCAAAGAGAACTTGAAATCAAGTCAGGGAAAAATGAAAACTTGGTATGATCATAAGGCTAGAAGCCGTGAGTTTAAACCAGGAGACAAGGTCCTTGTGTTGTTTCCCTTACAGTCCAATCCATTGCAGGCTAGATTTCATGGTCCTTATGAAATTCTGACAAAACTCAATGATCTCAATTACATTGTGAAGACTCCAGATAGGAGAAAGCCAAAACAGTTGTGTCACATTAACATGCTGAAGCCTTATCATGATAGGAATGCTAGGGTTGCAGCTGTCACTTCAGATCCTCCTATGGCCGAGACTTGTGAAGATGAGGGGAGTTTCAAGATGATGAACCTAGAATTAAAGCTGAAGTTCTTTCATGTAAATTGTCAAATTCTGAAGTGTTGCAAAAATCTTGATGTAAAACTCCAGCACTTAGAACCCTCACAGAAAGATCAGTTTGAGAGGTTGATCAAGAAATATAAAGATCTATTTCCTGATGTTCCAAAGAGAGTTTCTATAGCCTCTCATGATGTAGATGTTGGTGATGCCAAACCAATAAAACAGCATCCATACCGGATGAATCCTGAAAAGAGAAAGATTGCTGAGAAAGAGGTTGAGTACATGTTAGAACATGATATTATCAGACCCTCTAACTCAGATTGGAGTTCACCCTGTGTTCTAGTTCCAAAACCTGATGGAAGCACTAGATTCTGTACAGATTATCGCAAAGTCAATGCTGTAACTAGAACTGATGTGTTTCCAATACCTAGGATTGATGATTGTATCGATAGAGTAGGGCAAGCAAAGTTTCTGACCAAGATTGATTTATTGAAGGGTTATTGGTGTGTTGCCACCCATAAATGCTAAAGTCCAAGCCATCATGGACTTTCCAGTTCCTGACAACAAAAAAGCTTTGCGCCGCTTCCTTGGAATGATCGGGTACTACCGCAAGTTCTGCAAGAACTTTGCTGAGATTGCTCTCAGTCTCACCAACCAACTGAAGAAAGGCGTGAAGTTCACTTGGGATGAAGCATGCCAAAGAGCCTTCGACGCCTGAAGTCTCTGCTGTGTCACTTCCCGTGCTCAAATCTCCTGACTTCAACAAACCGTTCCCATGGCGGTCGATGCTAGCGACCAAGCTTGTGGATCTGTGCTCCTACAGAGAAGTGACTCTGATGACATTGAGCATCCTGTGGCATACTTCTCCAGGAAGTTCAATCGCCACCAAAAGAACTATTCCACAATTGAGAAGGAGCTGTTGGCTCTGGTTCTATCCTTACAACACTTTGAGGTTTATGTTTGTACAGGGCAAAAGCCAATGACTGTATATACTGACCACAATCCGTTAATGTTTTTGAGTAAGATGAAAAACAAGAATCGGAGATTGTTGAATTGGAGTTTGATTTTACAGGAGTTTGACTTGGAAATTAAGCATGTAAAGGGTACTGACAATGTAATTGCTGATTGTTTATCCCGTGTTTGAGTATGTGTATATATATCACGTGTTTATTAGCATATTTTATTATATGTATATATACACAAGTGTCTACTTAACCATTTTTAGATTGAAAAAGAAAAATTTTTGCCTTTATAAGTCAAAATTTTTCCCTTTTGGAATGGAGGTGTAATGTGGTAAATAGCCACTAGATGGCAGTATTGACTTTTTTTTTTGTGAAGCCCAGTCTGAAGCTAGGTTGGGCATGTCCAGGGCATGCCCAGAGGGAAAGTCCCAGAAATGGGAGGGGGGCTGGACAAGAGTATATAAGGAGAAAACTCGAGTGAGAGTAGTAGGAGAAAATTGCAAGAAGGATACATTTGACCAGACCTGTCCTCCTTTCAAGACCTTTTAAGCTTTTTGTGGATTTTTGCCTGTGTTGGAGCATTTTCCTGTCCCAGGACATCACAACAGAGCAGCCCATCTCCATTACAGGGAACTGTAAATATCTTATTTTTTTATTTTATTTCAATCTTGGTCAGTAGGGTAGAGAGTAGATTGGTTCTGTTTGTTTAATTAAATCTGTTGAACTTAAAGGATTTTGTCTGCCATCCCTTGCTGTCCGTGACGCCATAACAAATCGACGCCATAACAAATTGGGGCCATAACACTAGAGTTTCCTCCTCTGCCTTTATAGGGGCCAGAAACTGCACCTTGGGTCTTTTACAAACCAGATAGACGTGTCCCAGTTGTTTTAGGTTATAACCCATTGTATTTTTTGGGAATTTTTTCATTGGAGGCAACATAACTGATAATTGGTGCAACATTGAACTTGGCCTATGGGAGAGTTTATAATCCAGGCTATAAAAGATCGATGGCTCACATCTAACTGGGGTGTGTTTGCTTGGAATGAAACCGGAACATAAACCCGCATACTCAGGGGTCTCCCTGGACCGAGTCTGACAACCACGACCACAAGAGTCTTCGCCTCAAGTGCAATGGATTGCCCAGCAGTTTAGAGCTTAGAAGGTTACCAAAGCGGTCTTTTCTCACAAAGATTAATTCATATCTTTGCGCAAGGTAAAGTTGCAATAGATGCCTTCAGTTAATCTCCTGTTTATAGGCCATTACATGTAACAGTAAATGATTCTTTCATTGCAACACAAATGTGAGTGCTGACAAAAATTATTACAAACTCAGCAGAAGTTCAGCAACTCAAATTAGTTCAAATTAGTTGGAAAACCCAGGATGCAGAGGATTGCGTCAATGGGGGCCAGGAACAGTTCACTTTGTAGGCTATAGGGGAGACTGAGCACCGATGAGCCACGGGGACCAAGGAGCCGTATCACGTATTTGTAATGAATAGATGTCACAGCTGCTTAAAACAGGCAAAATAGTGATATGGCTCATTGATCCCTGTGGCTCATTGGACTCCAGTCTAACCTACACTGTGTTGGTATGATATATCTTACCTGAAGCCTGAAATTAATCCTTTTTTTCTATGGTGCTGGATTAGCCAGTTAAATAGCAGGAAGTGAAATATTTAACAGAAACAGTTATTTAAAAATGTAGCCTAAATTGCATTGTAATTTAGTATTTACTGTTTCTTTGGAAGTCAGAGTGGAGTTTCCCACCAGTGTCACAACAACTTACTCATCGCGTGTCTGATTTGTTGTTTGATTATTTACCATTCAGCGACGACATTGGGTTTTTTTTTGTTTTGTTTTGTTTGCTGTATTGGCAAAGGTTGGTGTATTTTCACTTGTTCTGTGTACGTATGTTATCGCAAACCATGTTCCTGATAAAAATTTTTGAAGTTTTCACAGGTTATACTGACTGAATATGTATCAATATCTAGCTGCAACAGTCATTTTAACAGAATTTCGCAATCCATGCCAAATGGGTACGAAAGGACGTACATCGTTTTTACGTTGTATATGTGTTGTGATGGATTAGACCCCATTTAAATGTGGAATAATTTACAGCTGTTAGACTGGTGTTTGGAATTGGGTTATTCTATTTTAGATTTTTACGGTTGCACAAATATGAAAATATATTGAAGCTTGGACAGTAATAGGTGTTGTACAGACAAAACATATTTGGTGCCAATGTTATATCCATCTAGAACAGTTGACTAAGGATGGAAGATTTATATCCAAACTGGAGGATTAGGTGAAATTTCTGACATTGGTTCCCTGATGGAAATCTGTTGGTAAAATTACTTTATTGATTTTTCCGCTGTCAAATTTCAGCTAAAATAACTGATTTTGCATCAACGTGTATAGCCTCATATGCTCAAAAAAAAAGAAAAAAGAAAAGTTAGATTAACTTGAAAACGTTATGTCAAGTAGTTTCTGCAAAAGTGTTTTAAATAAATTCTAATTGAATTGTAAGATTTCAGGCCAGTTTGATCAATGGAATTAATTGAAAGTTACCAAATCAAATGTTTTAAACAACTTGACATAACATTTTTTAGTAAATTTTACTTTTCATTTTTTGAATTTATAATGATAACATGTTCTCTGATGACTCTGATATACTCATTAAATTATGATAAAAATGATTTTTTTGCCCAAGATGTAACCCCCAAAACTGGTCTGCTTTCCCAGTAAAACAAAGTAATTTATTGGGGCAAATATTGGCATGTAGAAAATATGTGCATTTTTTTCTAAGGCCATGTGTGTTGTACATAGGGAATAACCATTTCCTGTGCATTTTGAAAAATGTTTTCGGCCTTGAAAAATCACATTTCCTCATATGACAAGTTTGTCATTACATAGTTCCACTTGCAAAACAAGAACAAAGCTCAATTTCTCAAGAATTTTATTTATTAAATCCAGGCAGGACTGTGGTGCAAACTTTTAGATGTTGTACAGAATGCCCATGCATATTCCATTCCAATTCTGTTGGTTTCTGTATGTTTTTGTATTCATTGTTTGAGTGGCTGATGAAAGTGAATCACCACATTATATACTTAGCTCCATTAAAAACGCACGGGTGAGGTATGTACTGTATTTGCGGCAAATTGAAGAATCGATTGATTTTTATTGCTTTTCCAGTGAGGCACGAGAGGAAATAAAGAAAAAGCGCGTGGTATTGTAATCCTGACGCCAAGCATTCACGCGGCACGCGCCAAGCACTTCAGTAATAACAAACATTGAGCTGTTCGTGATGAGTACCGTGACACTTGACTTGTTCTTTTTGGTGTGGACTCCTTTTCATCTCGGACCCCTCATCTCATGATCAGTTTTGGTTGCTGTCCAGAATCTGTCATGTACAGGCTGTAACCAGATGTGGCGCTCTTGAGCTGCCATCGTCACTGGTGGCTGCCCTAAGCGGGGTCGGTCAGTGACAGTGCCTGTGTTTCATTCACGGATAGACAGCCGACTGATTGTTGAACGGTGACAGTGCAAATGACGCACCACCTCTCGGCGGCTGAGATCTGCCCGTAACATGCCAAAGGCTCTTTTTCTCTCCCCTGTGTCACAAGCCGTTGCATTTTCTTGATGCAGTAGCATTTTTCATTTTTTTTGTTGGCTTTATGTAGGCTATTGACCACACCAAAAAGAACAAGTCAAGTGTCTCTGTACACATCACAAACAGCTCATTGTTTGTTATTACTGAAGTGCTTGGCGCGTGCACGTGGTGCGCGTCAGGATTACAATACCATGCGCTTTTCTTTATTTCCTCTCGTGCTTCACTGGAAAAGCAATAAAAATCAATCGATTCTTCAATTTGCCGCAAATACAGTACATACCTCACCAGTGCGTTTTTAATGGAGCTAAGTATATTTTAGTGTTGTTTTTGTGGGTTTTACTTATGCAAAGTTAAATGACAAAACAATCGCACACATTTCCCGTATTTTCTCGGGAGAGAATGAACCACAGGGAAATAAAGAATCAGAGAGACAGCAAGGCCAGACAGAGGAGACGCCCAACCCAGCCAAGAGCAGCGCAGGTGAAGTCATTTACTGGTGTGTTTTATAACGTGCACAGCGTGAAGCCCCAAACATAAAACATTTATATCTAAATGTGTTTGTGCCAGCAGCATTTGGCTTGTGAATCTTGATCCAGCGGGTCAGTTTCTCTGGTGTGGCACTGTCACAACCCTTGTGTTTACTTACATGGTTCTTCCCGTGTTCCAGCAGTCTTGCAGGTCGTTCCTGTTAATTATTTGTCTCGTTATTCCCTTCGTGTGATCAGTTGTAGTCACTCTGATTGTCCTGCATGTATAGGTTGCTGTTCTTGTCTCAGTCGGGGCTGGATCATTTTGCTAGAAGAGGTTAATCTAGCATCTTACTCTAAATTCTAGTTTCCTTTCTCGGCGTCTCTAACAGGGAGCAAAATTATCAGCAAATTATTAGTTGCAGCGGGTTCTCCAAGCCTTCCTCCAATTCTTCCCATCTTCCTCAATATAAATGCCCCCTAGTGGCTCATCTTAAATCCTGCAACTGGCTCCCCCTCGGCCCTGATCATAACCGGCCACTGTTTCACCAAGAAAGCAACCTCTACTACTCGTCCCTCAGGATGAGAGTGTCAGCTGACTGCCTTGAAGTGCACATGTGGTGCTCGTGTGGTGTGCATCTGTGTGTGGTATGTGCATGTGTGTACAAGTATGTATGCATGTCCATATGCATATGTGAGCATGTCAGCTTACATTTTATTCAGGTTTATTTAAAGGGTGGTGTGCATGCGGACTCTTACAATCAGACTATATAAATATAAAAGGTACAGAGACAGGAAGTGTTACTACAGCAGGGGGCAGTGAAAACTAAACTAGAGACGCATGCATTTATCACAAGAGCCACTCCCTTGTTGTGGCGCATTGGGGAAAAGCTGGTCTGCATGACGTGGCCCTGGTGTGCGTTTGTGTGCGCACGCGCACGTGTGTGTGTGTGTGTGTTAGAGAGTGTTTGTGTGGTTTCAGTGAGTGTGTGCGTTACTGAGTGTGTGTGTGCGTGGTATAGAGAGTGTGTGTGTATGCGTGCTATTGTGTGCATGCGTGTGTGTGTGTGTTAGTGAGTGTTTCTGTGTCCGTGAGTGTCAGTGAGTGTGTGTGTGTTAGAGAGTGTGTGCGTGTGTGTGTGTGTGTGTGTTAGAGAGTGTGTGCGTGTGTGTGTGTGTGTTTGAGTTAGAGAGTGTGTGTGTGCGTGTTAATGTGTGTGCTTGCTAGTGTGTGTGTGTGTGTGTGTGTGTGTGTCTGTGTTAGTGAGTGTGGGGTATTTGGTCAGGCTCCATACACACCAGTCCTCCTGACAGTAACATGTCACTTTGTCCTGCAGACAAGAAGATGCTTTGGATTCTGTTGCCGGTTCTCATGGTTCTGGTAGCTGGAGTTATCTTTGTTCTGAAAAAGTACACAAAAGGCCACGCACATACAGGTAAATCTGACCGTTAAATCATTGTCTGTGCAGTTATATTTCCAGTCAAGATTAAGTCTAAATAAAGAAAATCCCATCCAGTAATCCAGTCAGTGAATATAGTTCTACACAGCATGTGTTAAAAATAAAAATTAATGTTGCTACATTTTGATGTGCGATAACTAACTGACAGTGACTGTTGCTCAAACTTCCCCATGATCTGTATAATTGTCATTATTTATCTCCCCTTAAATTGTAAAGCTTGTGAGCATATCATTGTACAACCCCAATTCCAAAAAAGATTCATCATGGAAAATACTGCAAATGAAATTAAAAGCAATAATTTAAAAAGTCCATTCACCCCCAAGTCTATTTCCAACACCACAATAACACATTCATTCATCCCAAAATTTTTCAGTTCAATGGTTTTCTTGGAAATATGCGGGCGTTTCAAATCTGATGACCGCAGCACGCTCCACAAAAGCTGGAGCTGGTGAAATTTAGGACAAATAATGATGTGGCATGTTGCAATAATAAGGTGATGCGAAGCTGGTGATGTTTGACAGGTGAGTTTATGGTGTTATAGTGTAAAAGCCTACAGAAAGGCCGAGTCCCTTAACCCTTTACTCCCTGATACCGCCTACAGTCGTGATAATTTAGGTCGCTGTGCAGGCTAGTCCCGACTACAGGCGTGATAAACACATCGCTTCTGCCGGCGAATCCCGACTACAGTCGTGGTATTTTTAGTAGCCACATTGTCTTAGGGCACCAGGGGTCAGTGGCTGCTAGGGCAGCAGTCTAAGATAGCTACTAGGGAGTAAAGAGTTAAGAGCAATGATGGATCGAGGCGCATCAGGTTATAATTAGTCACTTTGAGAACAACATTTTCCAAGAACAAAACTGATTTTGGGCATTTCAGGCATTTCATGCTCAACAGTGCATGATGTAATTGTATAATAATAGTTGTGTTATAATTCCCGGATGACAAGTCGGGGATGCTATGGATCTGCAATTGTCGCACCACGTCTTCCGCCACAGCGTCCGTAGAGATTAATTTTAAGTTAATTAAAGCATCAATTGCTGCAATTCTTCTTGCATTAGAAGTACCCCGGAGGCTTGAACAGTGATCAGCGCTTGGTTCCTGTTTCTGCTGCTCGTAAACCTTTGTCAATCAACAAGATTTACCGCTGCATCCACAGTTGCAAGTTAGAGCTTTACTATGCAAAGCCGAAGCCATACAACAACACTATCCAAAAGTGTTGCCAACTTCTCTGGGCTCGATGTCATCTGAGATGGACAGTAGCACAGTGGGAGCATGCTTTGTGGTCCTACGAGTCATCATTTTGAGGGGTTTTTGGATAAAACTGGTGTCTTGTTCACTGGCCTAGAGATGACAAGATAACCCAACATGTTATCAGCCTCAGGTCCAACAGACAGCATCTATTATGGTATGGGGATATGTCAGTGTAAATAGTAGGGGTAACTTGCACATTTGTTTGGGCACCATCAATCTAGAAAGATGTGCACAAATTTTGAAGGAAGATGTGCTTCCGTCTTGAAATGATCTTTTCCAGGCACCTCCCTGCATTTTTCTGCAAGATGATACCAAACCACACTGTTTGCATCATATATACGCAAGGCTGAGCAAGTGGAAATTTGCTGTCACCTCATTGAATATTTTCAATTAACAACTAAATTCACACATTTGGACATCAAATCATGTGTTGTTTAATTTTTTCAATATAGTTCAGTGAACTGACTTTTCCAATCAGTCATTTTTGACTTTCTTTGCATTTTCCATGACATTCCAACTTTTTTTGGAATTGGAGTTGCTTATTGTCTCCATGTGTCATTGGTTTTCCCCAGTGTCCTGGACCCAAAGTGTTGAGCTTCAGCGTACTTTCATTATTAACCCTACGCTGAAGCAGAGGAAAGATGTAACGTTTCAAACTGATCTCTGTGTTATGTCTTTTTTTCTACAGACACCACAGAGAATGGAATGGAAAAGTAAGTACGCAGTCATTATTTCTGCTTTTGTAGCATAGTAGCATGCATTTGTGAGTAAGTGCACATATAATACTACTTAGTATGTACCAACAAACATTACCCTTTATTAGTGCAAGTTGAGCATGCTAACACAAATTGGGCTCCCGGACTTTTTGTCCCTGGACTTTTCGTCCCAATTAACTTTTCTTCTCCAGACTCTTCGTCCCTGGATGGTTCATCCCAAATAACGCTTTGCCCTCTTCCTGCATTATAACACTATCCCTAACCCTGACCTTAACCCTTATAATAGTCCTCGGGGACGAAAAGTCCATGGGGACGAAAAGTCCGGGGATGAAAAATTCGGAGGCAAAAAATCCGGGGACGAGAAATCCAGGGATTAAGCTAAGTACCCACATCAGCACAAGATTCCATCATCTCCCTGTTGCAGATAACCCCACTAAAAAATCTATATATCCAGAGGTACATAACATTTTATTTCCTCCTTATCCCAGTTACTTTTAAAACAAAAACAAGCACAATTTAATGCCATCAAGATTTTCAGTATTCCCTCATATTTCCTCATACTCTGATTATTTTCCTGAGCAGTGACCCTTCACTTAGTATCTCACAAACACCACCACTTTACTTTGCAGACGTGAGCACTTAGCAACTTCAGCTGTTAAGACCACTTCCTGGCTCTCGCCCCTGCTACTAACAGTACTGCTTAGCATTCTCTGGGTATCCTGTGATTCTCCATGTTTAGATGGCAGCTGTGCTTGTCCTAGTGCCAAAAACACCCATAGTCAAATACAGTGGCCATTTATTAATATCTTGCACCACTGAATAGTTCCCATGTGAATCTACAGAATAAGTCGGCTTCCTCCGGATCTTCACGAATCTAACTGTTTCAGATTTACTTTACCAACATGATTTGAGTAGTGGTTTTGGATGCATGCAGCGAATGTCTCTTTGACTTGTTGCAATGCTTCTTTGGTCTCCGGCCCTCTTGTTGGAGGGCTGCCATCTGGTCTGTTTTTACTCTATCACGAATTCAGCTCACCTGACATAACTAATCAGCGGCCCATTAAGATCTCTAACTGGAAAAGGAAACGTGTTTTGCTTCGTTTGGAGTGGAAACTGTCAGGATGTTTGCTCTCCAGGAACAGGGTGGAGACGGCTGTACCACAGAGCTCCTGTTGTCGGCTTATATGGTGGATCATGAGGCAATAATTTTCCTTGGTAAAAACTGAAAAATACATCGAAAATTTACCTGGCCAAATAAAAAATACATTTCCTAATGACAGAGCTAGGTGCACTATCGGTCACAAAATGCAATGTAGCGTAAAGCAAACAACAATTTCTCACGATTTCTCCTCCTGATGAAAAAGAGAACTAAACTGACCCTTAATGTCCCTTAAGAACCTTGCTAGCAATTCTTGCCTGGTGCTGGAAAACTTGCAACGGAGGTACAACTTCAAATGAGACTTTAAACCACTCTAAGTACTGAGGACTTTTTCTCTGGGTCACCGGGCATTCCCAGCGGGAATAAAATTATACAGGATGTTTTTTTTTTTTCTAAGCTGACAGATGTTGTGTCTCTGCTACTAGTCAGCTAATTAACTAAAAAACTGTCTCTTGAAAATGCAGTGCTTCCTTCCAGAGCAGATCTGACAGTAATAAAGACGGGGTGATGCTTCTCGGGGTGAAGACATCAGCAGGCGAGGAGAATGGTAGGTCTGCTTTCTCGACAAATTACATTTAATGTGTCTCCTGTACCACTTTGCTCATTTGAGCGAGGAAGGTCAAGGTCAAAGATGCCCATGTGCTGAATGGGATAACACTCAAAAATTAAAATTTAGTTCTCGCCATATGGCAGTACTTTACCAATGAATTACCCACTCCTGGGCTTTTAATGCCAATTATAAGATGATAACCACTACAACTTCTTTGGTGTTTTTTTTTTCGTAGTTTTGTTGTTAGCTGCAATGTAGACATATAAAATCCTTAAAACTTTGAGCTTCGTATTGTGTTTTCTTTTGCCATTTGAGGTTCATAACTTTCTGTGGGAAAGAAAAATATCAATATTTTACCATTTGTTTCAAGAGGTATGTTTGTTGGGAGAATTTATATCTGGCCCAGGAAAACGTATATTTTGTTTTTGGAGCTATTTGGGCCGAAAAAGAGCTCTTTTTTCGCTATTGACCAATGTTTGAGTCATGTCTTTAAAAGTAAACATATTTTAGTAATTATTTATTTTGTAAATGTGAGCCATCTGGGTATACTTTCTCTCGTGTAAAAATAAACACACTGTTAATAACCTTAACTGAGATGTGATCCATGGAACATTCAATTTGGCCATTTTTGGCACATTTAGATCCAGCAGAAAAACAGTTTAAGAAATTTCACCTGACGCTCTATTTTGGATAGGGTGAAGATATGTGCTCAAACATTTCTGGAAAGATTTAGTTTTTTTTCCCCCAGTCAGTTCGGTTCGTAGTTGTGCAACACGTCCAACCGTCCTAAATTTATGTGTCTGTACATCCTATCTCATTGTTATTATCTAAATGCAATTCAATCGCAACTGTTACTTTTGCGGGCTATTCCATAATTAAACAGCTTCAGGATAATTGTAACTGTTGTAAAAACAAAACCCATGAACGACAAAGTTGTACCTTTAAATAATAAGTGAGGATGTAAGTTCAACTTATGCAATATACGTTGTATATTGCCTTACATTATGTGACATTACATTTCAATATCTATAGTATTGGGCTGAGTGAAATCAGATTTTGAGGCAGGTCTATATCTGCAAAAAATGGGCATTTTGAATTTTCCACAGGGGATATCTCAGCCAATGTTATAAGCTATGTGTCCATTCACAATGTGGAAATGCAGTCACATAACTCTCATTCATGATTAAAATGAAAATAAGTAAAAAATTTTGGAGATTAGACCCCCAAAATGGCATATTGTAAATGTGAATTCTAAAGTTGGCCCTAGTCCTCATTTACTGCATTCCGTTGAAGTCATGGAACAGCACATCTGTGTTGATGCTGCTGAGCTTTTACGTTTATGAACAGCTCATGAGTATGCAATTTAAAGCAGAATGAATGCTGAGTTTGTTCTTTTGGGTTCTGCATGTATGCTTTTTGGATGCCAATTTTAGCACTGAGTAACAAGTGGGTGAAAACAAAATGACTGAACGATTTTAAAAGTAAATGAGCTGAAACTGGTCCACTGGCTCAATTTGGTCTGAATTCCTTGAGACTTTTTTTTTTTTCCCCACCGTTCACTGCCTGCCTCGGTCCTCAGGCCCGGACGCACAGTTACTGCGGGGAAGTTTCCAGCGTTTAATGTATCGCACTGTGCGGGTGCCGTCCTGGTCCACCGCTCGGGGAAGGTGTTTCCTGAGATTTCTCTCTTCTCCCCCACCCTCCCTCTCCCCCCGAGAGCCGACAGGAGCTGAGAGATAGAAACTTCCTCGCACAAACACTGGCTATTTTGGACCGGCCCATTGTGTACCCCGGTCTTGGAAATGTCACAGTCCTACGACTAGGCAGTAAACAAACAAAGAAAAAGAAAAAAAAAAAAAAACAGAAGCGGAGAGTGGAATGTACGAATCTAAGTTTCCCTCCCTTGGCTGTTATCAGCTCTACAGCTTGTCTGTCCGTACCGAGGGAAATGCTGTCAGCGTGTAAGAATCTGCGAAAAGGAAATGGTTGTCTGAATGTTTTGATTAACACGAGCTTAGCGTTGGCGCATTACACGTCCAACAACTTTTGCTGCAGTTGCATTCATATTGTATTTCATTGGATTTATTGATTGATATAGACCTAAAACATATGAATGCCACAAAATGGCTTTCTTCTTATTTCCCGTCTTATTATTATATACACAACGGATAGTCCAGAAATAACTCATCCTACTTTAATCATAACCTGAACCATGCAACAAATTCGAGATCAAATTTTTGTTGACGGAATTACCTAAACTTAATTAACCAAGGTTCAGTGCAAGGTCTGTGGTCTCACAGGTATTTTAAAATGGAAACACTACCCTCTAGTGGTGTAAACTTTAATTACACTGCCAAGACATGGCAACCGAATTGCGTCCATGATCCTGGTCCTGGGTGTGTCAACCGAACAACAATGAAATTCACCACTGAACCACCATTGCAGTGGCGTAGCCAGAACTGAAAATCGGGTGTGCCAGGAGCATCCCTTCACAACTTCTATTAGTCCTGACTTGTTCGCAATCATCGTTCCTAATGAACAATACATTCAATCCGAAAACAATCCACACTATCAGGTGTTGCTAGTTCTCCTCATGAAGGTAAGATGACAATCATTCGTTTGGACGCGGTTGAACAATTATTGCTCCAGACTTGTTCTTAATCATTTTCCTTAATTAAAACGTTTTACAATTATAACAATACACTATTGGCAATTATAGACATGGCGTTTTTCTGAATGCGATCCAAGTGTGACAAAATAACAGGCTAAACTCAGTTCAGAACAATAATTTACTCGTAGCCGCACTCTTTACGAAACTGCTCTGGATCTTCCGCGCTACATTTTTTGACACACCAGGCGATCAAACATGCTCTTCATGATCGCTTACATTGTTTGAATTAAATCAAAGACGAAGATGAGAAACATCTGTACGCAGTTTTGAGTATGGCTGATTGAAAGGCAAAAAAAAAAAAGCGCGTCCAAACGAATGATTTCCATCTTTCACGAGGAGAACTAGCAACACCTGATAGAGAGGAGTGTTTTCGGAGTGAATACATAGTTCATTAGGAAAGATGATTGCGAACAAGTCAGGACTAATAGAAGTCGTAAAGGGATGTTCCTGGCACACCCGATTTTCAGTTCTGGCTACGCCACTGCACCATTGTACAGCAGAATGGCCAACCTAGTCATAATTCGTCTCCGCAACCAAAGTGACTAGGTAAAGTATTAACTAAACTTATCAACCGCACTAATAAAACAGCATTTTGCTTGTGTCAATCCTCTAAAACGAAATTTCCCTTGAAATACAAGGTACTTTGAAACTAGTATTCTATCTGAATTATTGTGTGATTATAAATTTTCACATCTCATGCTAACAGCATATTTTTTTTCTTTTTGGTGGCGTCCCATAATATTCATTCGACTCTCTAAACTCAGCACATTGTAGCGCAGTGGGTAGCACTGCTGCTAACAGCACAAAAGTTGTGGACTCAAATCCAGCCTCTTACTGAGTGGAGTTTGTTCTCCATGTGATCACGTGGGTTTCCTCCTAAAGCGTCCGTAGCAATGAGTGTGGCTTGGTGTTATCCTTCTGGAACAAGCATAGGTGTCCCTGAGAATAATGCCATCTGGAATGCACACATACTTTTCCCAAATGCATCAGTTTTGCTTTCACAGATGCGCAGTTTGCTCGTGCAAAGTGTACTGACACAACCCCAGACCATGACAAGCACTCTTGTGAATATGTCGCTAATTACAGTTGAGATGGTCCTTATCTTTGGCCCTGAGAGAACTCTTTGAAAGATGGATGTGGTAAACCACTGCATATTGTCTTCCACCTCCCCCTAAGTACATTTCAGATGAGCTTGAGCCCAGAGAATTTGGCAGTGGTTATGGATAATATGTGATTTTGATACATGGCTTCCTCTTGTAGCTTTTGTGTGAATAGCCAATTTTCCCTGGTATCCAACAAAATCAGAGCACCACAGCAATACTACAAGCTTGTGTTACATTGAAAATAAATGTTTTTTTTTTCTTGTGGATTCATTAGAAATAGTGACATTGTTACAATGTCATGCCATTACAATGGAATTAATTATAATATACTTCAGAGCACTGCATAGTGTACAACAGACAATGTTTTCATTGGTATGTATTGGTGAGAGAGTTTTTGAGGATTAGATTACATTATATTATGTGCAAAAACAATGGCTTGGTAGTAAAACAGTGCACTATTTATTTATAATTCACACCAAAGCAAAAAATCTAAATTTTTTGGCTATTTGGAGTGGTAAGGGGGCAGTTTATATTTGGCTTCACAGATAATCAGTAGTTCTGGTATAACTCACTTGTAACACACTTCTGCTCAATGAGTTTATAATCCAGGAAAAGCCCATACCTGGATTCAGTGAGACTTCTGCTGCATCATATTTTCACAAGGAATATGAGACTTGTGTTGGTATTTTCCCCTTAACTCCTAACATTTTCCTACATTATTTGCTTTATATTCCAGCAGCTGCAAGATAAGGAGGAACAAACACCTTAATGACTTGTCCAAGGGATGGGCAAAGACTCGACAAGGAAGAGAAGAGCTCCAAATCTCGTATTTTTGATTATCTACCTTTTGTATCACACTGAAAAAGCAATGGGGCAATTGTGACCACCTTAGCAGGAGTTTAAACCTTGGATTTAATGGGACATATTCCGTAACTGCATCAGTACAGGAACAGCTGCCTGTATTTTAAGATAGGCAGTGGCTTTTCCACATAAATATACCTCGCTAGTCCAGAGGCTTACACCCCTGCTGAGTTTTTTTGGGCCATTTTAACACTTGTCACACTAAATCGATGGCGCATAAACAACCATATTGTGAGTGATATGCCGATGGAAATGATGTCACTGGGGAATGAGATATATGCAGCTGGCTTTTTGGTGGAAGTTGAAACATTTGAATTTTGGGGAGAGTTTCTTTAAAAGAAAAAAATGAATGGAAAGTATTGGCTGCATACTGCAGTGTGTCAAAGTCAGCTACAGGCTGTGAATGGGTCAGTGGAGATGTAAAATACAATGACACCTGGTCAAAACCAAGGCGGTGAGCCATAAGCTATCCGTGGAACTTTGAGTGATAAAAAACAAAGTTGACAAAACAATCTGGAAGTTTCTGTATCTGTGAGTGAGGCGGGTGCAAAACTCGAGAGGACAATGGTGAGTTTGAGGTATGAGGCTTTCTGCGACTAAGAATGTCTGTTCACAGTTCCATGGATATCGCCTTTTAAATTTCTGGCCTCTTGGGGGTGCTCTTTGTCTTTGAAAAGTAAAAGGCCAGAAAATTCCTCTGGCACCTCGAAACTGGCCGAAATGCATCATGAAAGAGTCAATTTGATACATTTTAGAAGTATAATTCTCTGATTATCTTGATTCAAATGTGAAATTTTTGAATCAATTTTTTTTTTTTTTTTTTTTGTCAGTTGAAGGTCATTTCATGGGGTCCGTGAGTGCTTACTACCGGTCATACGGTATATTTGAGTGCTTACTACCGGTCATACGGTATATTTCTTTATTGTTTCCACAGGTTCTGTGGCCGATGTCATTTTTATGGCGTAAACACCACAAAATATATTGAACTGGACTCTCATCATGTCTTATTGCCAATTTTGGAGCATTATCTAGACCTTCAATGTTTTATTAAGACCAAGAGAATCTCCAGAGGACCTGATTTAGAACACTCATATCTCAGGCCATAAATTGAAAAAAATACGTGTATATATATTTTTGCTATTTCCTGGTTCTGAGTAGGACCTAATATGCCTAAAATCTAGCATAATTCCTTGTCACAAGCAAGTACACACACACACACACACACACACACACACACACACACACGGGCGCGCGCGCGTGCGCACATACACACACATACACATACGAAATATGCGCACTCATATACAACCCACTTGCACATCCATTTTCACACAGCAGATCTTTGCATGCATTCATCTATTTTCAGTGGACAAAGCTGTAGCACACTGGTGAAAATGTATATTTTTAGATGTTGCACAAGCAGAAGTATTTTGAGCCGTGAAATTTCTTCTGTCTCTGATTACACACTGTTGTTGCCACTTTTTTTTTTTAAATTTGGCTGCAAGAATCAGTTCTGAATATATGCACTCTATGCAGTAATAAATATTATATTCATTTTCTGATAAATTCTGTAGTTGTACAAATATTCATAATGGTGACCTTTTGTTGTTTATGTCGGTGTAATCACCAGTCGAAATTAATCCTAACCCATAATTTGTCATAAATTGCAGTTGACCGTGAAATCCTTGAACCAGAGTCAAATACTATAGGAGATGTTGTAGTCCACATTGTGAGATATTTCAAATTTCAAATATGAGGCACGAACTGGAAACAGCGTTATATTTTATATCCCAATACCTATATTGGCTCTAATGAAGGGTTCATGTGAAGGGTTCATTTAATAAGGTCAAATGATTCTTGGATAAAAATGACTGAGGAGGTATATTCATGCTGTGTGCACTGTTATCATTGGAGATTATTGTTTAGTTTAACGCTAATTGCACTGTTACCATATGCCACACCACATTACTTACTAATAAATCCTCTGTTCCATTATTGCTCCTTGTAAAAGGAGTTTGTAAAATAGTAACAGTAAGTAAGTGTATTTACCTTTTTAAATGCTTAATTCTGAGGCGTACATCTTATTTGGCACCTCTCTCACCAAACTGCAAAACACACTACCACTCAGTAGTTTGGAATCACCATTTACTGATGTTGTTCTTGTTATTTTTCAGTATTTTTTTTTTTTTTAACAATAGAACAATATGTAAACAAGCACGTTTTTTCAGTTGTTTTATTTATTATTAGAATAATTTGCATTTTTGGGGCAAAAAAGTTTTAAATGATGACACAGTTATCTACTTTGGTTCCCCCAGCGTGATTTAATTACTTCTTTGCAAATTTTAGGAATTCTGGATATTTATTTTTCGAAGGTATCATTCCACGTGGACGGCAATATTTCCATGATATGTGTCTTTGAAGATGGGCACATTCCACACCTTTATCAATCACCAGGTGATTGAACAACAGCTTTGTGGGGTGTAAATGAGAATATTGAGCTGGAAATTCCATATTTGGTAATTATCTTTAAAGAAAGTCCCTGCAGAGTTTTGATGTGTGTGAAGAGTTTGTGTCCAAAACACAATATATCCATTTTACTTATTTTGAGTAAATCAGCTTTTTCTATGTTGGTGCCGATTGCATTTTACTGAAGAATACAAACTTTGACCATGAAAAAATACTCCATATAGCATGAATGTCTAAGAATGGATTTTTGCACCACGTGTAAGAAGCACGTGGCTATTGATCTATGGTATTATCTCAATTTTTGTCATTTTGGCACTTACTGCATTTTGGAAACAAACTCTTCATATGTTGTGGGTCATTTTCTTGCTGTAAGACAGTTTGTCCCTTGTAATCTGTTAAAAAATTACTTGTGATTCCAGACTTTTGAGCACTAGGGTAAGATGTATGGTTGTGATGTTGAAAAAATTCTATCTTTTTTTTAATCACTTTGTCAATATCGGTCAAAATTTTTGTCACTGCTGTTTTCTTTTTTCGTTGTCTAGTGTGTTTTCTCTGAATATTTGTGAATGTCTTTTTGAAACAAGTTTTTTTTTGTAGACAACAAATACAGATATGTTTCATTAACGTGTCATTATTTTCCAACAATTGATAAAAAGGTCTCAAGCATTTCAAAATGGTGTATATCATAAATTATGGTAAGGTGGGCCCAATTCTTCAGTCACTCTGAGTTACAGTTAATGGCATCTTGCTGTAATCCATAATGCTAGGTTCCCACTATCACGATTCGCGGCACGATTGAAATCATGGTCTTAATCATGGAGTAATCGTGGTGATCCTATCAGATCTTATCAGATCTTGAGGTCAGTCGTGGCAATTGTGTTGATCGTAGAAAAGTTCTGGATGGTTCAAAAATTTCCTACAATCAACACGATTAATTGTCAATCGCGATCATCGCATCACCTCGTAGCCAAACCTGAAATTTTAAGCCGCTTTCACACTGGACGCGAAACGAATTTTTCGCACAACAGATTACGCGTGTATTCCCATCTTTGCATTGACTTTGCATGTAATCTGTCGTGCGAAAAATTTGATTCGCATCCGATGTGAAAGCAGCTTCAGAGAAGTTCCACGATCAGCTACGAATGGCCAATCGTACGACAGTGGGAACTAAGCATTAATGCTGCGTTTACACTAGGCCACTATTGCCACAATTTGGTCATTTTTTGAAAATCGTGTTAGAATCGCAACTCATCTCATAAAGCGTGAGAGATCGCAGATCCAAATCGTGGTGATCACAAGGGATCTCCATGATCGTGAGGCATCTTTATGACTGGAGCAAAATTTTAAACATGTTTAAAATTTGGCCACGATTGTGCCGATTTTTTAACAATCGTTTCAGAGCGTAGTAGAGAGCAGGCATCGGAACAGATCGTGTTAACACGTGGACGAACGCAATGGCGCGTGGCAGGCTAATCGTATTACAACGTAATAAAGCGTATCAGATTTATATATATATATATATAATATATAAAATTATTATCGTCCAGGATCTATCACGATCTATTGCGCTCTCTTGTGCCGTGACCCTCTCTGATGCATTTGGCATGCTTTCCTATAAAAGGTGTCACGCTGCCTGACGAAATTCATTTTGATCCAACTGAAAAGCATTTCACAATATATAATTTGATTCGATTTCTTTATAATAACATAAGAAGATGCCACCAAAGAAAGGCTCTGAGGGCAAGGGGAAGGGAAAGGTTTCCAATTCAACTCCTGCTGTCCCAGAACCTCAGATGGAAGCAACCAGGGCCAGTATATAGGCATGCAGCAGATGAGCAACTAAGCAATCTTCATCTGTAGGACATGCATCCATGTTTCCTCGGTGGAGTCACTGGACAAACTAACAACATGTAAAATCTACCTCCTTTTTATACCATTCTTGTCCCAATCATGTTCAATTGCCCTTCTATATCTTAACAAAAGTGTATGAAACAAAAGTGTATGAAATCGTAAGAGATTGCAGACCCAAATCATGATGATCGTAGAAGATTGTGACAGTCATAGAATCGTAACAGACCTTCATGGAATGGTAATCGGATATCCAATCGTGGCAGATATTGTTCAGGATCCTAACGAAACGTATCCTATCCTTTTAGAGCGTATGACACCGTAAAAAAATGTCAAAAATGGGAAAAATAAACAAAAAGTTCCACGATCACGAAGATCTACTGCGATCTTTGATTCGTATCAGATCGGCATAATCGTGGCTCTAGTGTAAACGTAGCATAAGTAAAAATATAAAATGGGTGATGAACTGTAATTCATGACACAGCCTGACAATGGGATGTGCAAACTAAACCTATAAAAGATCACACAGGACACTATCACTTCCAAAATGGCTCAAATTTTCCATGACGTAACCAGTAGAACTGCTATTTGTTTTTCGTGATATACCAAATTTTTTCATAATTGGGAGATGAATTTGAATTGCATTACATCATAAGTAGCTATGCATGCCATGAACAATAAACGTTTCACATTTACCTTAAACCAAATTGGAAACAACTGCATAGAAAAACGAAAGCAATCAATTGATCAATTGAAAGAATCAGTTGGCTTATAGCTGGTGAAATTGCAGACTGAGAGTCACAAAAACTTACCATTTATTTGATTTTAATAATTTAAAGTAAAGAAAATGATGATACATCAAATCTGTTTGATTTGCTATTTTTGTGTTATCAAAGTCTAGAGAAAAAAATCTTACAAGAACTTATACCCTTTTGTTCAGCAACCTATTAAAGAGCACATTCAATCAGCTCAGTTTTCAATTTCATCAGTTTAAATGTTCTTGCCTCTTTCGAAATGACTTCTCATATAGTAAAATAAACACAATACAGACATGGGGTGCGTATTGTATGTGGAATTCATAAGAGAAAAGATGAACACCCCAAAACATAAAATTCTCTTACGTCAAACAAATGCACAGCTTTCAAAAATCTTTGGATTACAATAGAGGTTGAAATAAAAAGTAGTATACCGAGAAGTCACCCTGGACCTGGTTTGAAAGCCGCTGATCTAAATCAGCAGCTCCATCTTATAGACCCAGTAAGACACTGAAATCCTGATGAATGTGGCCTGAATCAGTAACCCTGCTGTGCATTATGGTGAAGATTACATATATGCAAATGGTTCAAAAGTAAAATGGTCTCTTGCTTTAATAAGCAAAGTACAAATGGAAGTCTTTTACCATGTTCCTTTTGATTCTTTTAGCATTGTGTGTAGGCCCTCATCCTGCCTTTACTCTAATGAAGAGTAGGGCTTTGATTCCGATAATTCACCAGTTCTGCAATCCGTCTATCATTTTCTCACCGCATCCACAGAGGTCTGAATTTGTTTACATTAAAATTAATGGGGCTATTACTTATCAATTCTTGTCTACCGCACTAATAGGAAGTTAGAATGAACATCCATCAAGCCACTGAACTGCGCCATACATAGTCTTTCACCATGTGTTGCAAATGAATGCGAAGCCAGACGTCCGAAAACTTGGCAACATTTACGTGGAAATGTAACTTAGCCTGCAGGTGGCGCATTGCATCGCAAGTGAGCTGACCCAAAATTATTATGGAAAGCTCAAAATCGCATTAATAATATACCTGTGGCCTGTTGTTGCTATGGCAGCAAACCATTAATTTGAGTTCTTTCAAAAAAAGTTCTGAAATAAAACCTCTCTCTCTCGAGCCCTGAACATTTAACAGAAATCCGGAGCAGTCTTGAGCGAAGTGCTGATGCAGTCTCATCTTTCTCAAGTGTTTTTCAGTGACCTTCTCTGACCGCCCCTTTGCCAAAGTGGGAGGTTCCATCAACTCAGTCGCTGCAGCCTCACGAGGAGGACCGACAGCCTCCTGCCAGGTTCGGCCTTGGTACCTGATCCCAATTTATTCCAAGTATTGAGTGTCAGGCTCAAATGCCAAGGCAGCCATCGCCATTCAATCAGAAGACAGCGAGTTTGAATCCCGGCGATGGCTTATGCTCTCGTGCACGTTTCCAACTATGTCAGCGGCAAGAATTACCGGGCTCAGGGCCAGCAGTGGAGACCAGCACGACTAGATTTCAGCTTTGGGCTTCTCGTAGGCCCTATTCACTTCCACCGGACGTCTCAACATTTATACTCCTCGAGCTGCACTCTCATATCACCTATAAACTTATTTCATATGGGGATTGTGTCTCATCTTTTAATACTTCCGAGGCGCATCTCGTGCATGTTAGCAAATGAAAAACAGGCAAAAGTGTATGTAGCCTAGCGTAAGATCAATGCATTATGATTATTACTCGGGCTACCTGTAAGGCAGCTCGAGTCTAGGTCCACCATTTTGTCTATCTCCAGTATCTATCATCTACGTCAAGAATTAGAAATTAAGCAGAGGCGTTTGGGCATCACGTCATGAAAAAGGCCACGCTCAAGGTCACTACCCGTGTCCATCTAGGTCAAGGGTGGCCCGGCGTACGCTTACTTGACGTCTAGTCTCGATAATAATGAAAATTGACACAGACGTTCTTGCAGTGACATTTAGCAGTAGGCCAAGTACACAAACAACTTTGCGAAAGTAAAAAAATAAAGTGGAATGATTAACCTCCTTTTAGTGAGCTAAGTCAAAAGTAACAAAAAGTTACTGAAATCCTGCCAGTGATGTCAGCGCACATGATGTCAGAGGTGCAGGAACAATGCACTCATGTAACAGCATATCACAGCTTTGGTCTTGAGGAAGTCAAGTTGACGAGAAGCAGGGATACATTTACAAGAAGCTTAGTTGCTAACTGAGTTAGTAACTTGCATAGTTTGCATCGGAGCCATGTAGAGAGAAGTATAAAAGTTGCTAACATTGTTAGCTACTAAGCTTTTGAGAAAAGTACCCCAGAGTAGGAGAAACACCACCAGACCTTCAGTCCCTCCCCCTCGCCCCCTTCTCTGGGCTTGTATTTAGTAACACAAAGCGCCCCCGCGCCCCAAAGTGGCAGATGGAAGTTTTAGTGGGGAGAATTTGGCAGCGTGTTGCGTTTCAGCAGAGCTGGTCAGTGGGGAGCACTCTGGGATTTAAGGGGTGGGCTAGTTGGGGGGGCTCTGTATCGCTGCCATGATTCATGCACCGAGTGCAGCTGACAGAGAACTGCAGCTACCATATGTCCTCTGTCCTACTGACCTGCTTTGGAAATAAACAGTGCTGCGGAGTCTTAGCTGCCCACCCACCCCCATATACTTAATTTTCCAAATTCCCGCAGCTGTTTATGAGGTATCAGTAATTACATCTGCATTTTATAGATCAAATGTGTCTGCTTGTGCACGCTCAGTGTGAAGGCACGTGAGTGTGTGGGCACATTGTGTGGGAAGATGTGGAGAGGTGAGTCGATTTGCAGCGAGAATCATTATTCATCTGACAGCGATGAATTTTTTTTGTTGTTGTTTTGGTTCTGTTGGCTGAGTCAGTCAACAGATCTGAATTTAACCCAACATGCACTGCACATGCTGAAGAGGAAACCGCAAGCAAAAAAAAAAAAAAAAAAAAAAAGAGTACGCAAACCAAATTTAGGGGGTGCAAAACTTGATATTCTGCAAAAATTTATTTAAAGGGTATTGCATAAACTTTGTACCAAAGCATTTGAGATAATTATAGTTACATAAGGTATTTTACTTGGTATTGACACAATAATGAAATTTTACAGATGTACAGCAACACACCATTGGGCAGCTCCACTCAGATCACTCTCAACTGGGCATTCGTAAGAATGCTGCGCTCCATAGAGGGCAAAATATCTAAAATCTGTTCATATGTTTGTTTTCAGAACACTGTTTTTGAACCTTTCAATGATTTTCTTGCGCATTTGAGGGCACATCGGTGACGCTCGGCCCATGCAAGCCGCAAGGATGTCATCATGAGCTGAAACATTATGTAATTTTAATCTCAAAGTATGTCAGAAGCTGTCAGAATCTCCTCTGTGTCCTCTGTTCAGGGTCGCTGGACGGCTCATCCAGTGAAGACACAGTCATTATGCATGCACAGGCCTCATAGCAGGGAACGGATTCTGGACTGCACTGTCGGGCTTGAGATTCTGACTTGATCTGGAGTGATAAAGTTGGGAAGAACTCTGCCATTGGGCCCTTAAGCAAGGCCCTGATCCTCAAAATAACTCCAGGGGCCTTACCCCTGTTTCTCTCTATCCCTCTTTCTATTCCTCTTCACTCGCAACTGTTCTATCTAAAATTTCTCCCCAGCCACCGTTGGAATGAGAGAGATGTTTTCAGTGGAAGTTCCCTGGTTAAATAAAGGTTAAAAAATAAAATCCAGTACGGTGGTTTACAGTCGGCTTCAGCATTTCGGGGTTCAGATGGCCGGGAATGAATCATCCTACCGCACACCAGCGCCCCCTTTGGGGCATCGTCAGACCAGCTTCTGAACTGCCATGTTATGAGCAGTGGCTTGCTGTAATTTGGAGGAGAATAAATGGTCTTAGACATTCACACAGGTCAAATAACCGGCAGATATGAATGAGTGCAGTGGCATGGGAGTGGTTGGCTAGTCCAAATTTTAGCTATTCCCACTGTCTTTGTGGTCCGCAGGCACATTCTGTGGGATTGTTTTGGCTGTTCCACTGCTCACTAGTTTGGGAACGCAAAACTCACACAGCATTAGAGCCACAGGACAAAGCAGGACACTGACCCAACAACGATAAAAAGCATTGTCCACTCCCTTCAGCCAGCTCATCTGCAGTAGGGACAGTCTAGCAGTGGGTGGGGGTTTTTCCACAATGTAAAAGAAATGTACTCGGTCCACCGTTTTCACTCTCACCTTTCAATATGCACTTTCAGGAACTTCATCTTTCACGGAGTGAGGTCACAATATTACAAAAAATCTTAACCCTTTGAGCGCCATAGGGTATTATAGTTGCCCAAATGATGTAAGATATCAAAATCAGATGCTGTTGAAAACCTATCATGTGGCAACTTGTTTAAAAGAGCTCCCGCAGGGGAGCTCTTTTAAACAAGCTGCACGATAGGTTTTCAACAGCTCAGGATAATTACATTTTTCATTCCTTGAAAATTTATTCATCGCTCTAAGGGTTAACTTGCATTAACTTGTTAACACTTAATAAACATTTAAGGACTGAAGACAGCGAATGATTAAGTGTTACAGGCGCAATTTTATCCCATTCTCACAGCAAACAAATAAGGCGGGTCTTCAGTGTGGCATTTTGAGTTTCAAGATGAACCACACATTCTCTATTGGGGACAAATCGGGACGATAGGCAGGCCAGTCCAGCACCCAACCCGCCATTAATACTGCCATGCCCTTGTAATGGCTGCTAACTGCATTTCTGCGGTGGTCCTGTTGAAAATGTGCATGGGCATCGCTGAAAAAGATATTTTGTTTAAAGCAGCATATGTTGCTCCAAAATCCCAGTGTTATTTTTATCATTTAATGGTGCCTTCACCGAAGCGCAAGGTACTTTTTCCAAGGGCACCGACATAACCCCATTCCATGGCAGGGCATGGCTTTTGAACTTGTTGTTGGTAACAGTCCGGATCGTCCTTTTCCTCTTCGATTGAGAGCACGTAGCATCCATTTCCTCTGAAATGCAAAGACCTGAAATATTGATTCATCTGATGACAACACACATATCCACTGTGTGATGGTCCATCGTAGATGCCTCCAAACCCAGAGACATCGACGGCGCTTTCTGTTGCTTTTCTGTAGAAACATTCAAAAGTGTGTTATTGTCCCATATACAACAATTTTAATGCCATGAAATGGCCTTAGGAAAGAACTATAAAATGGCCGCCAGATACCATAGGTTGAATTTTCACACTACCCAGCAAATTGGAATTCTCAAAATGTTGCTGCAATGTTGTGGCAATTAAATGTCAATGAGTTAATATTACTGAAACTTTTTGAAAATATTTTATTTTAGCTGGGTATATGCACCTGCATTCCTCTGGGTAACAGGACTGCCCATCATAACATTATGCCCCAGCCCCACCACTGCTCTGGATGGAAAGTGTTAAGATTGTGACCTTATGGATACAGTGCCCTGTGCAGTTTCCTTGGAGATAAACACCCTGCAGCAAACACTTAGCCAATCATCTCCTGTCTTCAGAAGATCCGCGGGTGCAGGAAGATCAAATTACTTTTGTTGTCCTTCTGTTCTGTGCTCCCTCATGGCCGTCTGCATGCGGCGGCTGCTGATTGGTCAGTAAAGGAGATTTGGGTCAACAGGTCCTGCTGCTCCAGTGGGTTTTCTTCACATTTTTAACCCTTGGGTGGTGCTGAGATATAAATGACCTCAAATACTATTGTATTTAAGACCTGCATATAAGACCTTATATTTTTATACAATAGAAATTATCCTTTTTTTTTTGCCTATGCTGCAGTCCTGATTTATTATCTCTGAGAAACTAGCAGAAATGCATGTTTATTGATAACACAAGCAGCGGCCTAATCGAAAGATTAATATCGCTAACATGAATGGAAGACAGTGGTTAAGCAACTGTCGCTGGGTGATTCCTGAAAGATTGCATATCACCTCATACTTCATTTGATCTTCAGTCTTTCTGGCACCTATCTGTGGTTCTTGGAGCGGTACGAGACAAATTCCCAGAAAAGTGAATATATATATATATATACAACCCCAATTCCGAAATAGTTGGGACAAAGTGTAAATTGTGAATAAAATCAAAATGCAACGACTTTCAGATCACATAAGCCAATATGTTATTTACAATAGAACATAGGTAACATTTCAAATGTTGAAACTGAGACATTTTACATTTTAATCCACAAAATGAGCTTATTTCAAATTTTTTGGCTGCAACAGGTCTCAAAAAAGTTGAGACACAGGCAAAAAAGGACTGAAAAAGCAATTAATATATAAGAGAATCAGCTGAAAGAACATTTAGCAAATAATTAACTGGCATCAGGTGTGTAACATGATTGGCTATAAAAGGGATGTCTTAGAGATGCTGAGTCTCTCAGAAGTAAAGATGGCCAGAGGCTCTTTAACCGGTGAAGGCTTGTGTAAAAAAATTGTGGAATACTTTAAAAACAATGTTCCTCAACGTCAAATTGCAAAGGCCATCGACAGTGCATAACATCATCAAAAGATTCAGAGAAACTGGAAAAATCTCTGTGCGTAAGGGACAAGGCCGAAGACCTTTACTGGATGCCCGTGATCTTCGGGCCCTCAGACGCCACTGCATCACTCACCGGCATGATTCTATCATTGTCATTACTAAATGGGCCCAGGGAAACTTCAAGAAACCACTGTCTGTAAACACAGTCCGCCGGGCCATCCACAGATGCCACCTAAAACTCTATCATGCAAAAAGGAAGCCATTGTTGAGCATGATCCAGAAGCGCCGTCGTGTTCTGTGGGCCAAGGCTCATTTAAAATGGACTGTAACAAAGTGGCAAAGTGTCCTGTGGTCAGACGAGTCCAAATTTGACATTCTTGTTGGAAATCATGGGCGTCGTGCCCTCCGGGCTAAAGAGGAGAAAGACCACCCCTCCTGTTATCAGCGTTCAGTTCAAAAGCCAGCATCTCTGATGGTATGGGGATGTATTATTGCATATGGTGTGGGACACTTGCAAGTTTTAAAGAACACCATGAATGCTGAAAGGTATATAAAGGGTTTAGAGTAACATATGCTCCCCTCCAGACGACATCTATTCCAGGGACGGCCTTGTGTATTTCAGCAGGACAATGCAAAACCACCTACTGCAGCTATTACAACAGCATGGTTTCGTAGTAGAAGAGTCCTTGTGCTGAATTGGCCTGCCTGCAGTCCTGATCTTTCACCGATTGAGGACATTTGGCGCATAATTAAATGAAAAGTCTGTCAAAGGAGATCCAAAACTCTCCAGCAGCAGGAAGCCTGTATTAAACAAAAGTGGGATCAAATTCCAATGGCTAAACTCAAGACACTTGTCTCCTCAATGCCCAGACGCCTCCACTCTGTGTTAAAAAGAAGAGGGGATGCTGCACCATGGTAAACAGGCTCCTGTCCCAACTTTTTTGAGACCTGTAGCAGCCATCAAAGTTGAAATTAGCTCATTTTGTGGATAAAATTTTAAAATTTCTCTGTTTCAACATTGGCTATGTTATCTCTGTTCTATTGTGAATAAAATACTGGCTGGTGTGATTTGAAAGTCATTGCGTTTTGATTTTATTCACAATTTACACTTTGTTCCAACTATTTCGGAATTGGGGTTTTGTGTGTGTGTATATATATATATATATATATATATATATATATATATATATATATATATAATATATATTATATAAACATATTAGGCATTTGCTGTAAGATTAATGACTGAATGACAAAAACCTGGAAAACTTGACGATGGCGTAAAATTCTTAAATGTTACAATGACAGCAACTACCTCAAGTGCAGGACTACACTTTATATTGGTTCAAAGATACCAGTATTATCTTTGTCAGTCATTGCCTTATCTGGACTTTGAATCCAAATCCAGCCCTGTTTTTCTTTTTTCCCGCAGAATTAACTCAATGACTGTGCAATCAGAGCTTCTGATTGGTCATACAGTCTCTACACCTGACTCCCAAGTCAAGGGGGAGTGGAAAACCTGTAGTTCTGTAACCTCCTGGGCCATGATTAGATGATCCCTGATCAATCTGTTTCATAAGATTTTGAATAGTGCGAAGTGTAGTCATCTTCATTTCCAAAAGTTATATACTGCATGTATTCTCTGAGGTTTACAAAAGTCCAAACAGCATCCACGGCACTAAGATGTTAAGCCTAACTTAACCTGTATGCATGAAGGTTATATCAGCTCTTGTTGCGTATAAATTGGCATTACTTTATAATTTTCACACATTGAATCAGTTGGCTAACCCACTGAAAACCTACCCTGACTGTTATAAATAGCCTGCAACAGCCTTGGCTTCTTCCCCCTACTGCTCATGCTGGCATCCATCAAGAAGTCAAAGACGGCGTCCTTGCACTTCACTCAAACTGCAGTTCACTATCAAAATGCTGCGCCACAGCCAAGACTGTGACACACATTTAAAAAAAAAAATATTAAAAAAACTGCATTTGATGGAAAGAATATCTACCCTATTATTTAGTCCATGAATTAGTGTGACTTCGTGTAATTTATTAGGTAAAAACACAAGCATACACAAATGGCGGTTCATCATGTCTATTTCATTCTTATCGTCAAATGTAGTTCCAAGACAGAGAGATATGATTATCACACATTAATTAGAACGCTTGCACATTTTATTGCTGTTCTGTCAGATTTTGTTCATTGAAGTGTCCACGTACAATTTTTCCGTTTCGGAGAATTGAGCGACACCCTGTGGACACTAGTAGTCACAAAAGCTATTCAGCTCCAATTTGGAAAACAAACTCCCTCCGCAATTTGTGCGCGTCAAGTGCATTTTTTTTTTTTTTCTAAGAAGATAAACCAGCTGTAGCACATTTGAGGATAGATGACTGCCAAGCGGCGACCAAAATGTTGTCTGAAATGGTTATATTGCAGAACATAATTTATGAGATGTTTTCTGGACTTTGCATGCTTAAGTTATTCCGTGCGTGCGTTGGACCTCGGCAAATTACAAGCTCCCGAGCTCGGGATGGGCCTGTGCCATCAAATTTTAATTCCGGGCAGGAATGTCGCACGCAACGCAACTTTAATGAAAAACCATTTAAACTGTTAATTTTTAAATATTGACACATTGGATGGATGTAATGTTGCTGAAAAATGACAATGCGCGACGGTACCGCATTGGCCTATGCCATTTTTGAAAATATGAAATAATAATAATAATAATAATAATAATAATAATAATAATAATAATAATACGCGATGACATTTGAATTGCTTTCTCTCACGAAGAAATCTCTCGAGAAAGTTTGCTTTGGAAATATGTATGGGCTGATGTCTCCACTGTGTATTAGTTACAGAGCCTCCGAAACTCGAGCCCACACGAACCCCATTCCTGCAGGGCGTTTTTACATCAGCTGTCCCCCATGACTCAGACATGCAAACATACAAACAGGCGAATGCACGTGACTGTGAGTCTCGTGTACCCCCGATCACTGAGGGAACCTCAGAAATTTTTATTTGAGGTCAGGATGCACTTCAAGCAAGGGGAGATTGGCGTGACTTATCCACTTTATGCTGAAGACAGCGGTAACTACAATATTTTACAAAGCACTCGTGATACAAAATTTAGAGCAAAATAATGTAGTGATTTTGATCATCATCTGATGTTTATCGGCATTTTTAAATTTTGTTCATTTTTTGCCATCACTGCCCTCTTAGTTTAACTTCCCTTTGTCATAAAAAATGTCCCTTAAAAAAGTCAACTGACTCAAGTAACAATCTGAGTGAAAGTACAGTATTTTCATTATTTAACATTTTACATGTCTCCTGAATGTCTCCTGAAGCACTTAAATACCCATGAATGTATCATGGTAGATATTGCAAATATAAATATTCAATCTGATTGTGAGGAATGCCTTATGAAGAAAATATCAGCCAGGTTGTCTTGGGGTATGATGCAGCACTGAGAACAATCTTTCTAACTAGTAAACAACAACTCTTTATCATCAGTCAGAACTAAAAGCTTCACCAGGGCAATTCTTAAAACAAGTTACACTTCACCAAAGAACTAAATAAACTAATGAATAAACATTACCTATTTCATGGAAATGTAGCTTGGACATACCTTTCCGGTCATACAAAATCAGTTTGATGAGAATTTGATCTTGACTTCATTAATTTTTTTTTTTTTTTTTTTTAAAGTAAGGGTATGTTTTTAACACATTTAACGCTGTTAAAAGTATGGGCCCACTGTCCTTTAAAGATGGCAAGGAGACCTGTGTTCCCTGAAGTCTGAACTTTAATCAGAAGAAACAGAATCAATACCTGACTAAGATGAAGCCTGAGTTTTCAGAACTGCCACCCAACTGCATACATTCAGGATGTGAAATTAAGCATGCTTCAAAACAAGGCCTTTTGAACATGAAATGCACGTGCAGTGCAAGCCAAAACATTCATGCAAATGTTTGGAGTTCAGGACTTGCCAGGGTTCATTTTCATTTTGAATTTGGTGGTGCTTAACTTTTGCCCAGGAGTGTGCATGAGTCCAATGACCTTCTTTCTATCAAGGCATCTTGTGCTTTTCATGGGGTCTAAAGATCACTTCCTTTCTTTTCCGGGCCTGTGTCATCACAGTAAAGTAATGCAATTGAGGATAAATGAAACACTGTTAGTTTTGTTGGACAATGTGGGAGACTGTGGATGATCATCGGGATCGGGAATTAGACACAAAGGGGCCGCAAAAAAATGCAAGCAGCAGTTTCTCATTTTAATGATGAAAATCAACATTATATGAGGATAAACAGATTCCATTTAATTTTTACCCTTCACATGAATTTAAAAAATCAGTTATTAAAAGGAGGCGTCTTTTCGGGCACAGTGCACAAAGGATGGACATTTCCTTTTTTTTTTTTTTACTCCTTTACGGAATTGTACGTTTTGACTCTTAAATGGGGGAAGATTATTATTTGTTCCTTATGACATGAAGGCCTACATTCGTTAAAGCCTGTCTTTAATTACCTACATGTGATACGTTGTATATGAAGGTCCATCTGACCCTATAGACGAGCTTCCACAGGACAACAGAAAATTAGAATGACCTTCAGCGCATTTGCGTGATGTGTCTATAAATATATAAAAATCCCCAAAACAAGCAAGAACCCAGGATACCTACTGTAGAGGCCAGTCAGAGCATCACCAGGGATGATACCCAGCAACTGGTGATGTCATCACATGCAAGGGATATGTGACCAAATGTTAAAATGATTGCTTTATTCCTTTGTATGGTATACTGTCCATATTTTTTCCCCCCAGTTTTTCCATTTTTATATGCCTGAAAATGGGGAGGGCTATTTATCTTCCAAAAGGTGCTGTCATCTCCAAATAGTTGATTTGATATGAATAAAAACACCCTAAAAAGTTGATAGCCTGCACTTCAACCTCATTTCAATTGTATCCTTTCAGACTCAAAGCGCAAGAACACAGAAGCAAATGAACAAGACTACGTCAAAATCTACTAAAAGGCTGGAACATTTATTGTCTGTGTGTGAAACTGTGGGCAATGAGCAATGGCCAATGGGGAAAGTTCACTCACCCAGCTGACCAATGGTGTAACATCATCAGTCAGTCACTCACTCAGCCCCGGACAACCACGGATGTAGGGCCAAACGTCCAAAAATGTGTTGCTGTCCAATTAATTGCAGTGCTCACACACACACACACACACACACAAGCGCGCGCGCGTATACACACACGCACACACATATGCACGCATGGAGATAATGATTAACAGGGTGCAGAGTAACAGGGTCCTTGATGAGACAGATTATGGCCCCTCTTGTCAAACTGGATGAGATGTGAGATTACACAGGCGTTTTGTGGTCTATAGTATTGTATTTAAGATAAGGTGGCCAGTATAATGCAAATGATCAGCAGGATATTACGAAATAAATGTAACTTTCACAAAGTATACAGTCATGCGACTCCAAGCTTCATCTGAACTATGCATGAAACTTCTAAATGTGCAGATGAGCTTCAGGTATCAAGTAATATGACAGAAAGGACTGCAGTGGTTTTCAGGGACATGGTGCATCATTTGATGTGATTAGACTCTGATACATTGTGTCTCTAGGAACCATCTAATTGCCCCTGACATTTAAACAGCAGTTTTTGGCCTTGGGGAGAAAAGAAAGGATATAAATTTAAAAAGGATTTTCTATCTCATCCTGAACAAACCATTGCAATTATTACCGATGAATTTTTGATTAGAAGTTAACAATTCCTACCCTTTTATATCAGAACTGTAGATATGTTTTAAGCCTATTTGGAAAGTATCTTTGCCCATTATACACAGTTTGTTTTTATGGAATAGTCCATACAGTACAGAAAATTTAGTATAATTTTCTTATATGATTTAAAAGCTTTTATTTTCATAATACCTCATTCAGAACATCAGCATAGCCAATAGGTTTTGGCTTGTTGATTTTATTTTTCTCTCTTTTTAAGCAGAGAGAAAAAAATAAGGAATCTCGTGGATATTATGGGCTGGATATGACATTTAGGGCAGCGTTTCTGTCATACGATTTTGCTCAACCAGTGGCTGATTACAGGCACATTTGTTTTTCTTCCTGCGCTGACACAGAAATAAACGGGTTGAAATACAATAGTGTCACAAAAGAACATCGACAAAAGAACAAACAGCGGTTAAGTATAAATTATCGTGCCACCTGGGTCTCTATTTTCTTGGTGAAGGACAAAGAGATCTGTTCTTGCAAGAAGAATTGGGGAAAGGCAAGATAATAGATAGCAACAAAAATAATGTTCGTCTGTAATTGGCTGCAACTCTGTGTAATACAACCAATCATGTGCCTTGAATCTAGCAGCGTTGCGCTTAATGCTAGTTGCCTAGTGAGAATCTGGCCATTTCTAGAATGTTACGCCTGCTGGGATTGGTCGAGCTCCTCCAGTCAGCTGCAAATTAGGGGACTATAAACTTTCGCAGCTGCAGCTGACGGTGCCTCACTTTGTGTGAATGTGGGCGAATGTAAGAGGGTGAACGGGTGAAGCCTGAATGTGTGCGTGTGTGTATTTAAGTTTGGTTAAGCGTTCATTGAACTTTATTTATTTTAGGCCACACTCATTTTTTAAAGGTAAGCAACCCCTGATTTTGATTTCATTTTGACCAAGACATAGTTTGGTTTTAAGTAACGTTATTCCGCTGGTTAGCGACCTTAAGATCTGCATTGTCTTAGCTCACTTGAGCCTGCTTACTTGACTGAGTAAAGCTGCTTTCGCACTGGACGCGAAACGAATTTTTCGCACGACAGATTACATTCAAAGTCAATGCAAAGACGCGTCTTTGCATCGACTTTGAATGTAACGTTAATCTGTCGTGCGAAAGAATTCGTTTCGCGTCCAGTGTGAAAGCGGCTTTACGCTAAAATGGTTTACTACCCAGCTATTGGCAGTGCGTATGTCAGTGTTGGCGAATTATCTTCATAAAGCAGTGCTTTAGTGGCTAATGTTTTAACGGTATTATTTTTTTCCCAGTCTCTTCAGGAGCAATGTCTTGCATCAAATGTCACTAACATTAACGGCAGCTCTTAGATCCGCCTGCTGTTAACAGACTGAAGACGCCGAAAACTAACGAGTCGATTTCTAAACTTCTTGACTCTTTTAATTCGCAGTTAAGAAGGGCAGCAGTCTTACTGAAAATCGCACAATGGTTGCAACAAGCACACTGAAGAACAAAAACACGGAATGCTTTTCGGAACTGATTGACCGTAAGCACGATCAGGCTTGCATCGAAGACGGTAAGTGTTTGCTTTTTTTGTTACAATTAACTTTGCTTTGATATGCGATATTTTTTGGAGAACTTCATTATTGTCCTTGAGATCTCTCCGTGGTCTTTGTGCAGAAGTGGATATTTACCAGTCTTGGTGCAGAGCCATTGCGCAGATAGGTGGCGGTGGGAGGGGGAGCGAAATCAACAGCGATGAAGTCATCTGAGCACAACTTCTGTGGCGAGATGCTGCAGTACGGCTTTGCCGTCAGTCCTGGGAGTCCAGTCTGTGTTTGCGCTCGTCCTGACTGCTTTGCCAGATTGTAGTTACTGTCTTCGTTATAAACGTGCTGTCCAGCATTGACTTTGCGCATTTTACTGTAGTGAGTGGATTAGACTCCGAGCGTGTAAATCACCGGTCATGAGTTTCCCCCCGCCTCCTCCTCCTCCTCGAAATGACTATGGAAAAAAACCGGATCAGGCGTCAGGTTTACCGGTCGTAATAAAGACATGGTTTAAGTTGTGCGGGATTGATATTGGTGCATATCGGATGAACATATTAATATGTTGCATTACAGGAAAAAAAAAAAATCCATTATTAGCCAACAAATGTATAACTTCTCTGTGACCGCTCGTTCCACATGTTTATTTTTGGGGAGTGACCAGGAGATGTCAACTAAATTTTCTCACGCATTAACTAGGGGGCACTCAGAGAGCACATACCTCCACCAGCAGGTTTTTGTCCACTAGCAGTTATGATCAGCTGCAGAATCTGGATCTGTATCTCGACTGGTGTGGAAATTCGATCACCTCTTTCCATTAATACTGTCCCACTTCTCCTGGAATTTTGTGGTAATCTGTTGAATAGTTTTTGAGTAATCCTGCTGGCAAACACACGCATAATCACACGCAAGTGATCGCAATACCTGCTGACGGAGGTAATTGGCAGACTAGCCTGTGTGAGATGATTGACTCCACCAGGCTGTGTGGTTCAGAAGTGTATCTGGAGCTCACGCCTAAATGTTAACCCTGTTGATGGTGACATGTGGGAGTGTCTGTCTACATTTTAAATGTTATTTTTTGTTTTCCCTCTCGTAGAGTTGGACTATTGGGATCACAGCTTGGCCGAGCCGGCGCTGAACACGGAGGCGGCGTTCGAGGACCGGACGTGTCAGCAGCTGGTGAAGATGCTGGAGAGCTGCCTCTCTCGGGCGAAGAAGACCACCCTGAACTGCTCGGAGGTGCTGGTCCCGGAGAAGCTGACGAGACGGATAGCGCGGGACGTGGTGCGGCTGTCGTCGGGCGAGCCTTGCGGCCTGCGGGGCTGTGTCCTGCACGTGCTTCTGGAGGCGGAGAGTGGGTGCAAGCGTCTGGAGCGCGTGGCGTACGACCCCAGCGTGGTTCCCACCTTCGAGCTGACGCTGGTGTTCAAGCAGGATGGCAGCGGCTGGCCCAGCCTGAGGGACTTCTTCCTCATCGGCACCTGCTTCGCCCCCGGCTTCCGCCACGCGCTCAAGCTCAGCCCCGGCTTCCGCCTCATTAAGAGGAAACTGTACTCGTCCTCGGCTGGCACCGTGGTGGAGGAGTACTGAGGAAGGGCTTGGAGGGGATGGACAGGGTGTTGGGTCGGACGGGCCGATGGGGCGGTTTGGGTCAGACGGGATGGACAGGGCGGTGTGGCGGTTTGGGTCTGACGGCTTTGGCAGGTTGAGGTTATGTTTTCAGGGCACAGCGCACTTCACTCCTACACTTCTAAAGTACCTGAATGTAAATACTCCAACTGAATGTTCAGTTGTGTCCTGTGTTTTGTTTCTTTTTTTAGTGGGGAAAGATGATGGGGGGGCAGGTCAGGTGTTGGGGTGGTCTGTGTGTTTACCAGGTCTGTTGGGTCATTAAAATGTACACCAGGGTTGTTGGCTTTTGAAGATGGGGATGTGGGCGATTTCAGGGTTTTAGTTTTGCATTCTCAGTTAATAAAACTTTGTTTTTTTTTTTTTTTAAGCCCATCTTAAATTTGGAAAATCCAGAATCCCTCCTGTTAACACATTATTGACTGATGGCAACCAATCTATTTTGAGGCCTAAAGTTTTCTTTGGTTCAGTGCGTTGTTCTTGCACACTTATCTCTACTTTCTTTTTTTTGTTTTCAGTCAAAAATGGCAAATGATCATACCTTGGTTTACTGATTTATTTACCTTGTACATCAGGAAAAGTGTTTGCCAGATTTTTCCCCCCCCAACATTTCGACTGACATGGGATGTTCTGATCCAGTTTTGTCCATCGATGTTCTGTGAAATAATGCCATCAGATTTTGGGGTTGGGAAGGGTGGAGGGGGTTAAGAATTGAAGTCTTTGGGGCCATATTCTGGATAAAGAGCTGTCGAAAGACTGCTTCTTTATTTAATTTCTTTTTTTTTTTGGTAGCTAGCCATTTAATGTCTATCTTTACAGACATGCTGCTTTTTGTCAGAGGGAAAGGGATCTCATGAAGTCTGGTTGGGCACCAGAGTCTCAGAGGGGTAGATTACGAAGCAAGTCCAACATTCGCCAGGCTTTCTTTGCGTGAGCTGGCTTGACAAACCCTAAACTAAAAATCAGAGATTCTGTAAATTACCCTGGCAGATTAGAAGAGAGCCACATTGACATTTTGAAAACCCTGGCTTTAGGCTGAATGTACCTCGCTAACCCACTAATCTCGCTATGTGATACACCCCTCTGGGTGCCTTTTACTCGTAATGAGTGGAGCTGTTATTAAACGAGCAATCATTGGCTCGCTTCAACCAATAGAAAGTTCTTCTACTGGAAAACTACAACTTGGATCAGATCAGCGAGTCATGGATGGTGCTGATGGCTTCACCCATCTTGGGAGATGAATTTCATGCGCCTCCCTGAGCATAAACACACACACACATGCGGGAGTTGTCAACGAACAGGAATGAGGTTTCATCAGCTGGTTTAATGTGTTTGCTCTTTGCACATTTGTTTCCATTTTGTTGGAGATCATTGCACTACAGGAGTTGCGCGTAGGTGTGTCTGTCCGGTTTCAAACGCTTAAAGCGGAGCAAAGTGTTTTTCTATTTCCTTTCTCCATGTTTTGTCATTTTGATGCCTTTCTTGAGTGTTCAGAAGCAGCAGTGCTGACTGTCAGCCACTGTTGGTTGTTTTTTTTAAGCAGAATTCCTGTTACAGGAAGTGGAAATCCTTGTCTATTTGACAATAAAATATTTTGTAAACGTCATTGTCTGTGGTCATTTTTCAACTTTTAAGTTTAATTAGTGGGTCGATGGAAACTCGTGTTGATGAAATCTTGGGATTCTTCACAATTTTTCATGGGCATTCATTTTAGCTGAAATGTGTTTCAATATTTTTAATTTGGGGAGAAAAGCCTAATGGCCAGTTTCACTCTTGATTTCACTCTTAGTTGTAATGGCAAGAATTCCAGCTTATCAATGAGGTGTTCATTGTCGTGACCAGAGTGAAAATTGAAGGACTAGATTTCAGCTGAAACAATCGAGTAGTCGATTAAACAAAATTAATTTGCAGACTATTTTGATAACTGACTAATCTTTTGTCGCTTTTCGAGAAGAAATGTCAAACCTGCTGTTTCCAGCTTCTTAAATGTACGTGTTTTCTGCTATACGGTAGTAAATGAGGAGTCCCTTGGTTTTGGACTGTTGTTGGACAGAAGAAGGAATTTGAGGACTTCGCTTAGGGCTCTGGGAAATTGTGAAGATTAGTTCTCACAATTTTTTTTTGACATTTGATAGGATACACGATAAATCGAGAAAACGGTCATCAGATTAATCTACAATGAAATAATTGTTCACATCATCAGAGATGAGATCGGGCCACCCTGCAACAGTGGATTCTCATTTGTCCTACAGTGATCTGTAACCTCACTGCAAACGGTGGTATTTTTCTGGGCACTGTGGGCAAACGGGCAAAGATTCAAACCTAGTTAAAACTCAGGCATGACAGATGCCATCATTTCTCAGTCTACCTACTGTGCACACATCACAGTAATGTACCTGTACTGCGAAATTTATTCACCTGTGGTGTCTGCATATGGCAGAGTGAGTGTGAATGCATGGGGTCTGGTCTGGCCACTGAGGCAGATGCTGATATTGACTTGTGGATGTTCATTCAAGCCTGGATGCCATAACAGGCCACACCGCGACAGGACAATGTGGGCTTTCACAGTCAACACAAGTGCTCTATTAACGCAGAAACAGAGGCGACAAGGGCCATTCTGTTCTGCTGGTAAACACGGGCAGTGGACACAGCTGCGAGTCACGAGTTGCCTCTCGGTATCCCATCATGCCCTGCGTGGGAAAACTGACAGCCTTGTGGGGAATGACACAGACATACACAAGGCTTGAGATCGAAAGATGAGTTCATCAGGGCTCGACCTTCACTGCCTCTCCTCTGTTTTAATTTCAGTGCTTGTGCATTGAGCGCTCGGTAATATTTAGGGACAAAAATGCATGTTTCATCGTGTGGCTCCAGTCCACAGTTTTAGTCTTTATGCGACAAGCTCAAATGTGACTTTTATTTAAAGTTATTGTATATGCAGTGATCTCCCCAAGTATTGACCCCTTTGGTTAATATGAACATAAAGTGGCGATGAATTGATGTCTTTATTGTTTATCTTCTACATATTTAATTCAAAATATTAACTAAACGTATAGCCTTTAATTGAAATAGAATGATTGAAAGAGAAAACGATAGTCGTAAAACCAGTATTTTTCTCAAAAGCGTGTGTGACATTCACTTGGTCCTCCTCGTTTAATACTGACTGTTGCTTCCCTTCTCCAAGATAACAACCCTGAGTATTTCCTGTAGTGTGTAATCATGGTGGAGACCACATGACAGGCGGTCTGAGACTGTGGGTGCGTTCGAGCGCATCTGCAAGTAAGCCGGCTGCGCAAGATTCCCGAAAAATTACGCGAGAATTTTGCCGAAGTTCCGCAATCTCGCACAACCGGCTGACTTGCAGACGCGCTCGAACGCACCCCGTTTCTCCGTGCTTAGTCTCTCCAGATAGTTTGAATTCCTAGGTTGACATTTATAGACACTCCTCTTCAGCCTTTCTCACTGATTTTCTGTTGAGTTAAGGTCAAGGGACAGGGGTGGCCATGGTAAAAAACCTTATTAGGTGGTTGGTGAACCATTTTTGTGCAGATTTTGACACATGCTTTAGATCATTGTCCTGTTGGACAATCCAACCGCAGCATAAATGAAGCTTTCTAGCAGAGGCAGTCAGGTTTTCGCTTCATAACTGCTGCTGTTCAATGGAATCCATAATATCACATGTGCGCGAACAAGTTGTCCAGGGCCTTTGAAAGAAAAAGAGCCCCACAACATCAAATTCTTTGTTTTTACACCAAACCCACCTCTGGCGTTTATTGCCAAAGAGCTCTGTTTTGGTCTCATCTGACCCCAGAATCCCATCCTATTTAAGTTTTTGTCCCGTTTTGCAAACTGTAGGTGCATGAGTATATTTTTGATGACAACAAAGGCTTTATCCAGCGGGCCTCCCAAACATCTTTTAGTTGTGAAGATGGTGTCTCATTATAGGTTTGGAAACTCTCAGACCCTGACCATAATCAATGTCTTCAATTCTCCAGCTTGTGACTGGAGTTTCCTTTACCACTTGAACCATTTGCCTCTCTGCGCATGCTTTCAAAATAGGCACATATCCTCATCCAGACAGATTTTTAGCATTGCCATGTCCTTTAAACTTTTTAATTATCGTCCTGATATTTTAAATGGGTATTTTCAACTTTTTAGCTATTTCGTTGCATTTCTACATTTGTGAATCTCAACAACTTACTGTCGCACATCATTGCTGTATTTTTTTTTTTATCGTAACCATTGGTGATGGGAGGCTGAGGTAATTTGGTGTATCATGGTGTGTTTATACCCAAGGGACACAGGATGTCATGAGGTGGCATTTGAATTTTTTCAATTGATATGGAGAACTTAAAAAGTAAAATAAGAATGGGAATATAGTACAATTAGATTTTTCTCATAGGATTTTCGAAGGGTAGCAATATTTGTGGCACTCATATTTTTGGAAAATATATTTATTTAAGAATAAGATTTTTTTTCCTTTAGTTATTCCATTTTAATGCGAGGTTAGATTTTTGTAAATATTTTGAATAAAAGATTTGGAGGATTAACTGCAACCTCATTTTTTTAATAGATAATTTTAATTAATAGATTTTTTTGAGATAATATTTACTAAGGATGCCAATATTAGTTGAGAACGCTTTGTTTTTCTTTTAAACTAGTTCAAGTTATGGTAGTTCTTACCATCTCTTAGAATGCATTGATAAATATGTATCATTCAAAAATCTACATCTGGCTGCTGAGAAAATTCTAAGAGAATAAATCTATATATCGTGATAGAACTAACTCCATACATTGTTCGTACAGACGTGATGAATAGAAGGAGTGTCATAATTCAACAAGAGAAGCTTTAGACAGGGTTAAAAAGATCAATTGATCAGGTTCAAGTCTTCTACTTTTTTCAGTTTTTTTTATTGATGTCAGGGCAGCCTGCCAGCAAATGCTCACTCATTTTGGCTCCCCGCACCAACCTCTTGTCGGTCAAAATAATATGGCACCTCCATTCCTCAGTAATGCCTTGGAAATGTAATTATTTTATAAGCAATTACAGGTGCTACGCATTGAGAAAAAAAAATAAATAAAAAAAGACGCTGAAATTGCCGTTTAAAAAATCTCAAGAAGCGTCTGCATGAAGAGTGTAAACGGCACATAACGCCAGCCTACAAATGCTAATAAGGGAGATTTGACCGAGAAAAGGAGATAAATATCTGACTTGTAAGAGGGAGAGGGGCGGATGGCTTTGTGTAAGCGTGAAAGAATGTCACAAAACCGAGGCAGGGGAGGGAGAAAAACAAGTCGCCCCCTTTCATTTACATTCTGAAGCCTGTCTCTGGGACCTGGGGGCCTCAAGGTTAGCGGAGAATAAACACTTCAGCAGGCAGAGATTTGCTGGGCCTTTGTTTTTCAGCTGCCAATGAAGCCACTCCAAACAGTGGTTCAATAGAAAAACTCCTCCTTGGCTCTCAATTCTTAAAGGGGCACAGGGGGAGGAGATGGGGGCAAGGCGTTGGGGTTTGGGGGTGAGTGGGGGTATTTGTAATTAATCACTCAGGCAAGCAATTGACTGGTCTTCTGCATGCACACTGAGCCAGGAGTCGATTAATTGAGCGCACTGTGCTTTCTCGCTCTCGGTCTAATGTGCGCGCAGCGGCGACTGAATATGCCTGCAAAATACCCTTGGGCTTCAGCACTGACCCAGCCGCCAATTTATCGACGGCGTGCTAAAAAACAGACGCCGTTCTCAAGAGCTCACATCAGAAGAGCAGTATTCCCAACTTTGACATAACACTACACTGAGGAAATACTACGCTGGTAAGAAACAGCCACTGGTATTTGTGCCGGCTTTGTTTGTAGAGGCCGAGTTATAATTACACCCTGAATAAGAAATGACAATAGATCATTTAGACCGAATGTGTTGGTGGGCCAAATTAAGTGAGTGCTGTGTTATACTGTTTAAGCTCTACATTCCCAAAGCTGAAGACAACATCTCGCCACCTCCTTATTACCAAAGAACATCGGCGTAAAAATCAACAATCACTGGATGCAGCCACCTAATGAGGTTTAACAACTTGAAAAATTCAATTCTGCTGGGATTGACATCGCTCCAGTTCCTCAGTGCAATCAATCAATGGCTGTGTTAAATGTATTTGCTGACTTACTACCTCTCTGTGCTCAAGTTTCTCATTGGCTCTTTACTCTCAAGGTCAGGAGAATAGTGGTCCACAAATTGCAGTGCATAAATGCAGTAGAAAATAGCCTCTAGCTAACAATTTTCAGCCATGGGTTAATTTGCACGATTTAGCATTTTTATTAAATAAAATGTCCATGGTTTAGGAAAGTGGACAGGCATTTTATGTTTTGCTCAACAAGTTAAATTTCATTTATTTACCCCTTAAACTCTAAGTTTTCACTTAAGTTTCTCCCCTAAGTGGGTCAAAAGTCAAAAGTCAGAATTAGCATTTAGCATTTTTTTTTTTTTTTTTTCAAATTGTAGGACAAAGTCACATACTTATTCTGTATCTGCTGGTTGCAGTGCCTCACTGCAGCTACATCAAACTTTTACTGAGAGAAATATTCAAACCCAGGAAGCCATGTTTTTATGGCCACAGCGTTATATCCAATGGAAAATGCCTAGATCTTGTACATCATTTTATACACGTTTCCCCGTAATTCAGCAGGACATATTTGGGATCATTGGATGCCCTGGGGTCTCCACTAGAATTTAAAATAGGCCTGAAGTTCCACAGTTTTGAAGACAGTGACTGCATTTGATGGAACCATACATGGGTCCTCAGGTTCTAAGTGGCTAGTGACATAACTTTGAATTTTTAAGTTATCACACACTTTTACAAAGTTGTTTACATGTTGCTATTTGAGAACTACAATGCCTACAGTGGTTATGCTACATGCTCACAGGCTGGTAGGAAACTGAAGTGTAATTCCAGCAAAGTGACTTGTCAGCTGTTTGTCAGGATGGATTTGGGTCTAAGTCAAAGAGAGAAGATATAAATAAACCAAAGTTTTTTCAACATGAACACTTTGGACTAACAGGCATTGGTCAGTAATGAGCAGTATTAAGAACCTAATCAGAATTAAAAATTGTAGTCAAAAAACAGGCCGTAAATGAGGCAGGCAAGCTGACTGAGGCAAGTCTAAAATCAGGGATTAGGGCAGAACTGAGTGAAAAACTGGATGGACAGGCAGGTGCAGCCTTTTACAATATTGGGAGCAATTAAACAAAGACGAATTCATGGGACGACAGAGAAGCAAATGGGAAAAAATGCACTCGAACAGACGAGTAAACAAGAATCAGGTGTATATTGGGGCGAGAGGAATGCTAGAAGGAAGGGGCGAGGAACGAGGAAATGCAATAATTGAAATCAATCGGCGAAACAAAACCGCAACTGACGGAGACAGCCGGAATACAAGGAAACTAATTAGACAGTCCGGTCTCTGCGACCGCATGGGTTTACCGCCCGAAAACCTGCTTCTCCCCTTTTTTGAGCATTATTCCACTAATACTGTCGCCATGGCAACCAAAATCGATAGGTGTCACGATTTAAGTATAACACATGTCCATACCAATTATGAAAGCAATTGTCAAAAATTATAGCCTGTGCAGCATCCACAAGGAAGTGTACACGGATGCGGACCCCGCGACAGCAGCGGTGGAGACAACAAGCATGAATCGTCCGGGGGCCACAATTAATGGCAGACATGACGCACGAAAAGGAAAGGGAAACAGAAGCATGCAGGCATGGGAAATAAGAACGAACACAAAGACAAACACTGAAATGAAGACAAACAAGGGAAATGAAAATAAAACATCACAAAAACATTACACAGATTGTTGATTCCCGACAGCTATTTGCTTTTTCAATGCGCATGGCGGCTGCAAAATCTATTGTTCAGACATGACGGAACGCAGTTTAACTTGTTGAGCAAAACGCCTTATTTTAGTAAGCTTACATCAAACAAAAACCCAAATCAAGAACACAACAGAAATTTGGCCAGGGAATTCCAAGCAAAAGGACCTGCCTGGTTTACCACCAAATAAACATTATCACCGTGGCTCTACATTAACATCTTCAAGTTCTGTCGGCAATATTATACCGTACGTATGAGTTGCACTCATATAAAGGGCAAAACAAAGTTATAATTATTGCTCTTGAAAAACTCATTTTTCTATTATTTGCCAAGTTGAGGCATTTCAGGGGCGAGTCGTCAGAACACAAGGGCAAATCGCTATCAGTAACACTCATGCAGTATATTGCTATTTTATTGATGTTATATTCTTTGGTAGCATGTTGTGTGCAGTTATTTTATTTTTACACACACATTTTACTCACATCAGCTATTGCAGTTTGCATTCTTTGAACTTACTCACCATTAAAAAAAATGCTTTCATTGGGCGTCATTTTTTCTTGTTTGTTTCGGACTTGAATGCTCGGCATATCATAATTACAACTTCCACACGCTGAAGTGAGGACTTCCAAAGAGCATATGAAGGCAGTAAATAACACTCTGCTGACAGCTGAGTGCTCATTCTACGGAGCAGAGGATTATAACTCCAGTGCTGAGGGCTGCCTCTCAGTGTTTTTGTGCGGCTCAGTCGCCTAGAGTGATGAATTTCAGTCATTGATTGACTGTAGAGTCCAGGACACACCTTATACTTGCGGCTTAAATAGGCTGCTGATTGAATTGTAAGGACAAATACCTTCAGGCATTGTGATACTTCAGGACTAGAGTTTGACACCCTTCCTCCAGCAGCAGTGTAGTTTAATACATTTAAATGGGAATCAGCAAAATATCATTTTAGCAAATATTTACCTTGACATGCTCAGAAAAAATGGACCGAACAGGTAATAATTGACCAGACTGCAAAGACCTTATTCTTTTTTTTTTTCCTGTAATAATTCTCAGAGGCAGGTACAGTGCTGTGTAAAAATATTTGCCCCCTTTCTGATTTCTTTTCTGTTTTTGATTATTTGTTGCTTTTAAATGTTTTAGACCATTTGAAAAAAAAAATAGCTGTTTTATTACCTTTGACCTTCCTTCACCTGTAGGCACTTATTTGAATGACGTGTAACCACTAGTTGTCACACGTATGATTAAAATTGATTTAACTCTGCGTAGAACATCTTTAGGACACAAGTTTTGCATTTCATTTCGGCCTTGTACCCCACTCCAAAACAGGCGTAGGAAGTTGGCAGTCCAGTTGAGTTCTGGTTCACTTGACTCCTCTAGTCTGTGTTCCCTTATTCTTCTTGGAGGCTAAGCAGCGAAGCTCCCGCTTATTTTTCTATATTTTCTCATGCTTCCTCTTCTTCCATAAACTTCCTCTATTGCTGCCCCTAGAACTACATGGTAAAAAGGTTTGGAATTTGGCAGACTGAATGGGGGGCAGTCTATTGATTCTTTTGAGGTGCTTTTCATTATGCTAATATGTCTCCTCCCTCCCCTCACTTGTGTCTTTTCCTTGCTTAGCTGCTCCCAGTGAGGGAGGAAGGGAGAGAGAGAGAGAGAGTGAGTGAGAGAGATAGAGAGATGTGTGGAAGAGATGCGAGGACAGAGCTGCCGAAGCCGCCAAATGAAATATCTTCAGTTCCATTAAGCAACTTCATGAGGAGGAGTGGCTTTCACATGTTATGACACTTAATAAAGGACTTCTACGTTGGATGTACCTGTGTGTTTGTACTCTAGGCCCATCCAGAAGTCTCCTCTCTCCTCGGATCTCGAGTTGCGTTTAAGGGATTGGAAAATCTCCCATGAAAGTGGAGGGGGAAAAATGTCCGGACCACGGGAAGAGGGAGGAAGCATACGTAACCAAATTGGAAAGCACCCCAAATGTTTCTGATTCAAGCTCTCTAGCTCCTTCAAATGGTAAAAGTTGGACGTGTGTTTATGCTTGTGACTTTTTGTCCATATGCCTGATTTGTAAGTATGAGGTACTGCGGGATTCCTTGTAACAAGCCAAGTTCAACGCACCTTCTGACATTAATTTTCCCTAAATTGGATTTTACACCTTATTAGATTTTTTTTTTTTGAATAAGTTGAAAAATTCTGCACAGGGTACACATTTTATCCACTTTTCACCGAAATTGGGCAAAGATGATCTTCAGACCAAGCCTCGCAAAAGTTGTCAAATGAATTTTGGATTTTTTAAAGCATTTGCTCGTCAAAACCAATCAAATTCGGCCGTGAAGCCGCTAAACAGGAAGTGAGGTCATATCTCTACCAGACCTCAATGTCTTCAAACTAGTCTTAGTTCATGGATTCAAGACCCCATTTCGAGGAGGTACGAAAAACCTTGTATCTTTTGGCTACCAGGGGTGCTGCTATTTGCAAAAATGTGTATTTGCTGATAACTGCTGCTGAGTTCATCTTGAAAGAATAATTCTTGTATCAGCTTAAACTGTGGATAGAGCCAAGGCCAAGACATGGCAACTTGACGTGTCAACCAAAAATTGATACGGCGGGAATATTTGATTTTATAGAAAGGTTTAAAAATTTTTCACAGGCCAAAAATTTCTTTCCAGTTTTCACCAAATATGCTACAAATGATCTTTGAACCAAACTTCATGAAGTTATCTATATTCATTTTTGACTTTTGGAAGCATTCGCCCATCACAGTAAATCAAAATTTGGGCAAAGCCGCGAAACAAGAAGTGAGGTCATATCTCCGCAATGCTTTGATGTATCAAAACCAAACTAAGTACATTGACATCGGGACCCCATTTTGAGTGAGGACAAAAAATTGAATCAGTTGACTTCTAGGGAGCATTGTAATAATCAATGTGTTTTAGCTAAAAATAGTTGACTTGTTCCCTCAAAAAAATAATTCTTATCTCTGGTAATACCACGGGAGGGCCTAAGGCTAAGACTTGGCAACTTCGCCTGTCAACCTGATTGCTATGGCTGCCATATTGGATGCTATTGAATGGTTAAAAAATTTCTCACAGGCCGCAAATTTTGTCCAATTTTCACCAAATTTGCTGAAGATCTTCAGACTAAGCCTCACTAAAGTTATTAGATGGATTTCAAATTTTTGAAACCATCTGTCCATCACAGCCAAATTGAAGGTGAACGACGCACGCAGGCCATGAGCTTATATCTCAGTTACATCCAATCTTTGCTCAACTCATGTTAAAAATTTGCCAACAGTGTTCATTGCCATGCTTTTAACGTGATCACATTAAATTGTCAAAGCAACTCTGCCCTGCTGGACTGCTTGGCCCCCTCATCACTGCTTGCAGCTATGTTTTCATTTGTATTTCTCCCCTTGAAATTCAATGAACAGTTGTGTCATGAACTTTTGCTTCGTGTTTGAATTCTACACCATCTTCCAAGAGGTGTTTTGGTTCACCTCCACCTTTTGTTTTAAATATAAAAAATTATTTGCCTCTTTTTATGATATTTTATGCAAATTAACGTACGTGCTATATGTTCACAGAAATATTCTTCATGGCATGCATAGCTACTTCTGACAGAATGTGATTTAATAATTTTAATAATCCCACATTAAAAACTACTCATCCAAAAATACCCCTGGCATTGTCACTGCAGTTGGAACAAAAGCCGGCGTACAGTTTGAGAACCTCCGGCGCAGCCAAATACAGAGAAATCCACCCCATAAATGCTGTCTAAACACCAGTGTTCACCCTTAGATTATTATTTTGTTAAAGTTCAAGGCTATGGGATATTTTCCAAGGATAACTGTTGCAAGAAGAAGGCTTTCATTTTTTCATGACCTCATTGTAGGCTTATAAAGACTTAATTCATGCCAAATTTTGTGAAGGCATTCTCAGGCTGGAGAATCAGAGCAGAAGGCGTAGCATGTGTTAGTAAACTGTACCACCACAAAATTTATAGCAGGTTTGAGAAAAGTGGCTTAAACTTGACATAGTATCAGTTGGCCAAGGAGACACTGACTTCAGATGAAACTTACCGATGGATGTGATAAAGTTTTAAATGCTGGTACATTAGTTTTGATACATCGTTATTTATTATTTACATTATTTTAGAGATTTATTTCTGCTTACTCTTGATTTGCATAGCTAACAATAAAATCTGGCTTCATGTTCAATAAGGTGAACTGCACTGCTGAAATAAGATTATTGAAAACCAGTAATAACAGGTGTCAGAATTTTGAATGGCATATTGTTATGAAACTAATGAATTGGTGATCGGATAAAGAATCAGTGGTTCTCTCGTATGGCTTCTGGTGAGTGTTACTGCAGCTGTGAGGACATGATATGTGACTGCATTTGCAAACAAAGGAATAAGGCTAACCCCCACCGATATAATCACTCCCAGCAGCTCCTGGAGTGCCAGCAGTTTTCCCCGTGAAAGATGTTATTTCTCTGCCTAAATGAGTCACCATGAGAAAAAATTATGGCTAGCTTCAGTTCCTTAAATCTCTACCCACCACACAATTTCACATTTATCACGCATACCCTGAAAGCCAGCAACTCCTGTGACAATTCTGGCTTGAAGACTGCACTGCGGTGCCAGAACTAGTTCAGATTTGGTTCAGGGTCTCTGATGATTTAGATAATTCTTTTAACCCCATAAAATCTCCGGGGCCACCATAAAATGCAGCTGTTGTATTCAAGCCTGTGGAACTTCAGGCCTACTTTTAATTTCAGTTGAGATCCCAAGGTTTTCAACAAACCTGAATATGTTCAGCTGAATTACAGAGAAAATATGAACAAAATGATGTGCAAGATCTAGATATTTTCCATTGATGTACAACTTAATTCTGGGGCCATAAAAATATGGCCTGCTGGGTTTGAATATTTCTCTCGATATAAGCGTGATGTAGCTTCAGTGAAGCGCTGCAACCAGCGTATACAGAATATTTATGTGACCTTGTCCTACAATATGAAAAAAACATATTTTTCCTGACTTTGAACGAATGTAAGCAAAAATTGCATCATTGAATATATCAGACCTATTCACTAAACATATTTGCCTCAGTAAAATTACCATTGATTGCTTACATCTGAAGACCACAATGGAAAGATGATCACATTCACATTTTCATATTTTCACGTTGTGGAGAAATGATGAATTAAAAATTCAAAATAATCTTAGAAACAAAGAACTGAAAAAATATGAAAAAAATATAAAATATATAAAATATTATTTATAATAATATCTAATATTATTATAAATATTATAATAATATATAATAAATAAAATATATAAAGATTTGGACTCTGATAATTTTTCCTTTGTGGTCTTCATCTATTTGGTATGAATAGGTGGAAAAGTGAGAAAATATCCTTACAACAACATGAATTTTTAATATAAAAAAAAAAAATCAAAGACTAAGGAGGCAGTACCATATTCCGAGTCTCTCAGACTGTTACTTTAAAGTTCTGACACCCGCTGCTACTATTTGGGTCAGCAATCCTTCCATCACATCATATCCTGCTCAGTCACAAGTCTTCTTCTCTGGGTTTTTTTTTAAACAACCTGGCTCTTTCGTGCAACCCTGCCTTAGGCCTCCGAGCCCAGCATCAAATATTCCTGATGCAATCTCGTGCTCCCCTCAGTAAATATCAATTTATTCCATATTCACTGTGTGAAAAAGGTTTTATTCCCCTGAGATTCATGAAAATTTAATTTTGCTTGATTTTTTTATGGCCTAAAAGCAATCTATATGCAATGCATTTAAACTTCTGAAGAGCTGTTTGTGCAATGTTTTCCTACATTAAAAAAAAGTCTCCTTTATAGAATGCCATTGCTTTCAATAACCTGTATTGGTCTTTACATTAGTATCAAAATATTTATTCAAGAACATGTTGATCACATATTTGTGATCTTACTCTTATATTGCCTCTGTATCTTCCCATTGGTTTTGTTTCCATTTTTATTTGGCTGAATGGAACAAACTTTCCAACTGAAGCGCGAGCAGCAGAACGAATCGGCGTAATGGGCAGGGCGAAAATATCTTCTAATGCCTCTCCTCGACAGTTGGCGTGGAGAAGAGTAGCAAAGCAAAATGTCAAGCCGCGCATTGGCAGCTGGGTAGACCCCATTCCAAACTCTAAAATCATGTTGCGGCCAACATTCTTTATACCTCGTCGGCAGCAGCAGGAAAACTGAGACCGAGTCAACATGACCGTACCGCGCGTCCTCCACAAGATTCAGTGCCGTTTGTGGAAGTCATAAGACGGAGGTTGAGAACTGCCACCTGTGATACCATGTTTTGCTCCTGACCTACAAGTCAAGTTCCATTCCCAGAACCAGGAAAATGAATTCCAGACCAGCTTGAGGTCTCATTTGCCAATGCAGTATCCTTGACTATTGAAATGCTACAATAAATAAACAAATAAGTAAATGATTCAACGGTAAAATGAGGAGGATAAATGATTCTGTTCACAGTTGCCACAGCAGAGTATGTTGTTGAGGCTGCATTATGGTGCTTTTTTTGACAAACCTTAAAAACCTTGCCTTATTCTCTGTTCCTCTCACAATTTCATCAAACTCTGTTATATGAGATCCTGAAAACACAGTGAAAGTCACCACGACCAATTAGTGACAAAAAGCTGAGGCAGCAGACTGTGTGCAGCACAAAACACCAACACCATACTCATTTCTCTTATCTATGTAAATATATACTTAACCCTTAGAGCGCTGAATAAATTTTCAAGGAATTAAAAATGCAATTATCCTGAGCTGTTGAAAACCTATCATGTGGCAACTTGTTTAAAAGAGCTCCCCTGCGGGTCCTTATTATAGAATGCCATTGGCATTGTAGTGTAGTTTTTTTGTAGTTGCAAGTTTGTAGTCTCTGGAAACTGAGCTTTTGGTAGTAAGACTTGCCCTCACTGCTATAGTAACAGAGGCAGACAATCTAGCGGTTCTGCATGATCTGACATGGCAGAATACGTTTCATGGAATGTGTTTTTGTGACGTTACAGATGACGCACTTTGTCGGGGACGATAGCTGACACATCTGTTTATTCTGAGTCATCCCTGCAGTGTGGATGCAGTCAATTAATGGACATTAATACATCCAGAAACCTTTCTTTGACACTTGCCATCATTCAACATTCAAAATGTTTGATTCTTCTGAGATTCATTCGTTTGTGGCGTTTGAAATGGAAATGATGTGACTTTCTCAATGTGTGTTTTTATCAGCCCTAACCTTGAACTTTTCAAATCCTAAACAATTTCTCACAATATGTGATTCACAACCATGATTCGGGAAATTTTGTTGCATTTGGGTGATCATAATGAGATGTTAAACCAAGAAGGGATTCGAACTCAGACACCTGACATTTTGCAATGCTTACCATACCTGATGGTCATCACATGAATCAGCAAAAGGAAAACCTTTTTAAGTTCTAAGTTAGAACATTGAACATAAAAACCACTTTGCGTTTTCAATGCTTCTCAGTGTACTGTATATATATATATATATATATATACACACACACACACACACACACACTACAGAGCAGAAGTTTGGAAGCAAGGTCAATACAGGTCAAAAATTTGGAGGCAACTTCAAGTTTCTGTTCACAATGCCTTTCTTAAAAACCAGTATGAAATCTATAGATTTTGGGATGTATTTACTGCATGATTAGACTTTTCTTTCATTGATATGCACCATTTTCCTCTATTTACCTATAGGTACTGTATACATTGATGTTACCAGACCATTGCTGAGTAAATGTTAACAAAAGAAAGGAGGGGCTTAGTTTTTGTGAAGATTTGCAAGAGTCACAACTTCAGTGAAAAGGTAAAAAACAAATCACAGTTTGCATTATTCACTTTATGTCATGGTTTACAGCCCACCGGATGCCAACGGCAATATGGCAGGCACTAGGACCATGGGCCTAGTAATATGGGCCTGATAATTTAAGTAAAAATGTATTCTGATAAGTGACTCTTTATATAATAATCATGTTTATTATGTTGCAAAGTATGCCAATGAAACTATTAACTTTTTTTGCACAAATTTGATCTTGCTTCCAAATTTTTGGCCTGTAGTGTGTGTGTGTGTATGTATATATATATATATATCCCGGTTGAGCATTCCCCCAACCCCTCTAGATGGTCTTGGTCCCCATAGTTCTGTAATAAAATTTTCAAATAACCATCGGCCACCAAAGGTCTGTAATCTCAAAGAAGCTTCCAAAGGCCTTGCTCCTAAAGCACGACTTGAAGCCAGAGGTTCTGAAGAGCTTGATGTCCAGGAGTTCCAGGGAATCTCTCTGGTTATTGTTTGCAATATTCTGTCAAAATCAGTGGCGAGTCCTTTCCATGGACTTCAAATCTGCATTCTTGCAGCACATGAAGCTGTCTAAGGATATTTATGTTTGCCCCTCCTGAGGCAGGCAGTAAAAGTGTTTTATGGAAATTACGGAAATGGGTGCATGGTCTTGCAGATGCATCACTGTACTGGTACAACTGAGTGACAGAAATCATGCTGAGCACAGGCGGTGAGATGTTGCTGGTGGATCCAGCAGTCTTTCATTGGTTAGATGATCACTTTAAGATTACTAGAATACTTGCATATCATGAACGTTTTTTTCTTGGGGCAGGCTCACAAAACATTTCAACAAACGCGATTCCCTGACTGAAGGCAGCGTTCCTTGTTGGACGCGAGGAGAATGAAAATTTCCGCTGCGCAGAAATGGGTTTTATTTCTGTTGATGGTGGAGTTCGGTTACATCAGCACAGTAACACTGAGAATCTACAACCTCTTCACATGCAAGCAGCACGTGCTATACAGAGGCATAGCCTACCCCCTCCTTAATGAAACTGAAAAAAGAACAGCTTTGGTCAAAAATAGGACAGATCCTGTGGGTTGTGAAGCAAACCAGACTCGTATAGTCTGGCATCCAATACAAAAACTGTTACAGTACAGTACATTCGTGAAGCAAATTAAGTCATCTGTAAGCTCAAATCAGAAAACGTGACCAACACGTTTAAGCATTTGGGAAACAATGATACTCTGAGCTCGATTGTTTTCAGTGATGCTTCTCTTGAAATCTTCCAGATGGAGGTATAGAGGAGGGAACTTTGATTGTTCTCGTGAGAGAAAGGGGGAAGTTTTCTCCTCTCTGTTGGAAATCCAAGAGAATTAGAGGTGTGGTACGGGACACTTTGCTGGGGAAAACCTTGCTATATCAGATAGAACAGACAATGTTATTATTTGAGCCACATTATTTTAGCTCACCACGGGGAATACCGCACTAAAGGCCCCTCCGTTGGTCACTGACAATCACTCTCTGGTCAATGCCTTTAAGTCAACTAAACAAGTCACAGAGAGAAGACTTTGGTAGAAAATAAGCAACATTAAAGAGCTTATTCCCAGGAAGAAACTCAAGAAGGTGCCCTGGTCAGACCTGGTTTAACCAAAACAGGACCTTCAGCTCTGATGCTTTTTAAAGCTCTCATTAAAGGACTATGGAATCTCAGCTAAAAACTTTATTTAATGTGTGCAGCTTCTGTAAAATCATTCTGAGTACTCACGAGATGTAATTCAAGAATCGTTTTGTTTACAGTCACTGCATGTCGTTTGTTTTATAGATTCTAAAAATGTTCAATGGTAAGCATTTTTATTATCTATATATTATTACCGAGCTGGCGATTTGCGTAATTTCACACATCTCCTCCGAAACCACCGTGAATAATGAGTCTGTTTTCCGCGTACACCAGTTTAATGTGTGACAAAGACGATGCGCCAGGTTTCGAACTTCGTTATGAAGTGAAAACTGCATTTTGAAGCCATTTCTGCAAGTAAAACCGGCTAATTCAACCAGCTGTTATCGTGTCCGCGCATATAGCCCGTGCTCGGCTAGGTCCCGGGAGTTTGTTAGCGCATTTCTCCTCTATTCCGTTCTTTACGGTAAATTTCCCTTGATAGTGGAGACGCATGCGTTGATTCGGGGTTGCCCAGAGTTTTTTGGCTGTGAACCAAATTATGTTGGTCAAATAAATGTTTACGAGGATTAACACTTGGGATCTGCTAAATACTGACAGGTAAAGTTGATCTTTGTGTCATCTATTCATAGAATGTTATTCCAGGACTGTGCAGGCTTTTTAACGTATGCTTCTTGGTAAACTTCTAGATTATGAGGTTTACAAATGGTTTATATCTTGGGTTAAACCCTGTATATTTACTTCTCAGTGTTATAGCCTGGCATCTGTTTTGCCAGTTATTTTAACTGTAATTTTACAATCAGTTTATAACAGAGGTTTTCTGTATGTTAACTGTAAACCACAGTTAAATGCGCGCAGGGCTCTACTTACAGTTAAAAAAAATAACAGGGAGACAATGCATTTATTTAACTGTTAAATTCAGCCAGTTAAGTTTCCTTTGGGTTTTTTGATATTAGCGCAGATATGCCTCCTTGATAGTGCTCTTGATCTGACCAATTAGTTTAGAGAGGTTTTTCTTGGCCAGGGAAGGGGGGGGATTACTTCCCCTTTTGATGTCAGGTTGGCCACATTTGAAATGGCTCATAATGGAGAATTGGCTATGCTCCTGGTGGCACAATAGGGGACCTTTAAAACTTGATGAAGCCATAGCTTGATGGTCAGCTGCATCATCTAAGAATTACATTTATGAAAACTGAAAAGAAGGCTAATCCTGCATTAAAAGACAAAGAATTATTACATGTTCTGGAAAGATCAACTATGCCAATTCATGACATTTTAAATGTTTCCACATTCTATTTCAGTGGCCCCTTCAAAACCAAAAAATCTGGGTTCTTTTTAAGGTGAAAAGTACCTTTCAAACAATCACTGCACATCAGCTTCAACTGTTTCCGAGAACCCCAGAGAATTTTGGCATCAACAAAAGTCAGTGTACTTCTTCCGTGGTCTCACATCTAACAATAAAACTTTCATTGATTCCTGTATCACTTATTTCCCATACGGTTCATTTTCCCACCCACGTTCCTGCAGAATAAGCACTCAATTCATCAGCAGTGGCATTTTAACCTCGGGGGGTCACCGCTGGTTATTTTTTCAGGCAGAGACAGAATTTATCCCAGCTGGGTGACATCACGACACCATTACCCGCTGATAGCGTTTTTTTTTTTTTTTTTTCCCAGGGTTCCACTGAGGAACCGATGTGTTGGCCCTTCCCATCCTTTCACACACAGACACTTTCCTCTACTCCCATATCCTTCCTGCTCAACTCTTCCCATTCTCTCCAGGCTCCAGGGACGCTGTCATGTCCGACTGTTGCCTCTGTCACGTACCTCAACCACCCCCCACAGGTGGAATCTTCCGGATTTCTGACTGTATATTGATTGAGCACAATGGTGTTGAGCTTGCTACTTTTTGGTTTAGGAAGGACGAGCATGTGCCATGGCTGTTTTTCTATTGTAGGCTATTCTGAAAAAAAGAAGTTTGATAAATCTTTTGAATCTCAATGGGGAGGTTAAGGTTCTGTTTGGTTCACTTCACATTGTTGTTAAATTATATTTTGTTAGGCAGTGGTCTTTATCCAAACAGTGTGAAATGAAGACATTCCAATCATTTCATGGGCATTTGTATTTATTCATAATGAGATGCTAGTGAGACAAGCAAAAAAATTGCGTGCTCAGACTTGCATTTAGACGCCGACATTTGAGCAGGCTCGCCATCTCTCTCTCTCATGCACGTACGCAGATACACACACATGCACTAACCTACACACGAGCACACGCAAGGGGGGGGGGTAATTTGGAGACTGAGAGAATTAATAGCAGAGGGCCACACGTGAGGACGCTGGCCCTTTAACAGCTTCCTACCGCTGCCTGACCCCTGGGTGAACACAAGCTGCAGACTCAGCTCGGCCTCTGCCAAAACCACAGCCTCTGTTTCTCTCTCTCTCTCTCTCTCTCTCCCCCAACCTTTATCTCTTTCTCTCAAACTGCCTGGCTCTCCTTCATATTTTATTCCCAGTTCCCTCCCCTATTTTGTCTTTTCCTAATATTTAAAAGTTAACTCCCAAGATAATCCAAGATAGACCCTGGAAAAAAATAAAGGATTTTGGCAAGAGCATAATTTACATTTCAACCCGGGTATTAACAATAGTGCTTTTTTTTTAATTCTAAATGCTCCTGAAACAATGTGGTTCAAATATTCAGAACAGGAGCCAGATGCATATGGCGGAAAAAGTCAAATAGGCTGCTTTAATTTCCAAAAGAGATTTAAACATGAGGGAATTTTTAGAGCTTTGTCAAGAGATGGCCCAGAGTCAGGCTGGGGTAGTCTGATTACAGGAGGGTAGGCTAGGCATGGGCTCAGGGGCTGATCTGAGGTCAGTAGCAGGTAAGAGGCAGGCGGACACCTTTGAACTGGGGTGCAGGTGTGTTCAGAAGAAGCTACAATGCTAGACTGCACACAGAAATAAATGAAAGTTTACTACATTACAGTTCAATGGGGACAATTGGATTCATTCTACAACCTCAATTCCGAAATAGTTGGGACGAAGTGTAAATTGTGAATAAAATCAAACTGCAATGACTTTCAGATCACATGAGCCAACATGTTATTTACAATAGGACATAGATAACATTTTAAATGTTGAAACTGAGACATTTTACATTTTTATCCAGAAAATGAGCTCATTTCAAATTTTCTGGCTGCAACAGGTCTCAAAAAAGTTGGGACACAGGCAAAAAAGGGCAGAAAAAGCAATTAATATATAAGAGAATCAGCTGAAAGAACATTTAGCAAGTAATTACATTAACTGGCATCAGGTATGTAACATGATTGGCTATAACAGGGATATCTTAGAAAGGCTGAGTCTCTCAGAAGTAAAGATGGCCAGAGGGTCTCCAACCCGTGAAGGCTTGCGTAAAAAAAATTGTGGAATACTTTAAAAACAATGTTCCTCAACGTCAAATTGCAAAGGCTTTGAAGGTCTCATCATTGACAGTGCATAACATCATCAAAAGACTCAGAGAAACTGGAAAAATCTCTGTATGTGAGGGACAAGGCCGAAGACCTTTACTGGATGCCCCTTATCTTCGGCCCTCAGACGCCACTGCATCACTCACTGGCATGATTCTGTCATTGACATTACTAAATGGGCCCAGGAATACTTCAAGAAACCACTGTCTGTAAACACAGTCCGCCGTGCCATCCACAGATGCCACCTAAAACTCTATCATGCAAAAAGGAAGCCATTGTTGAGCATGATCCAGAAGTGTCGCTGTGTTCTGTGGGCCAAGGCTCATTTAAAATGGACCGTAGCAAAGTGGCAAAGTGTCCTGTGGTCAGACGAGTCCAAATTTGACATTCTTGTTGGAAATCATGGGCGTTGTGTCCTCCGGGCTAAAGAGGAGAAAGACCACCCCTCCTGTTATCAGTGTTCAGTTCAAAAGCCAGCATCTCTGATGGTATGGGGATGCATTAGTGCATATGGTGTGGAACACTTGCATGTTTTAAAAAGTACCATAAATGCTGAAAGGTATAGAAAGGTTTTAGAGCAACATATGCTCCCCTCCAGATGACATCAATTCCAAGGAAGGCCTTGTGTTTTTCAGCAGGACGATGCAAAACCACATTCTGCAGCTATTACAACAGCATGACTTCGTAGTAGAAGAGTCAGTGTGCTGAACAGGCCTGCCTGCAGTCCTGATCTTTCACCGATTGAGAACATTCAGTGCAAAATTGAAGAAAAGTCTGTCAAAGGAGACCCAAAACTCTCCAGGAGCTGGAAGCCTGTATTAAGCAAGAGTGGGGTCAAATTCCAATGGCTAAACTCAAGAAACTTGTCTCCTCAATGCCCAGACGCCTCCACTCTGTGTTAAAAAGAAGAGGGGATGCTACACCATGGTAAACAGGCCCCTGTCCCAACTTTTTTGAGACCTGTAGTAGCCATCAAATTTTAAATGAGCTCATTTCGTGGATAAAATTGTAAAATTTCTCAGTTTCAATATTTGCTATGTTATCTCTTTTCTATTGTGAATAAAATACTGTCTGGTGTGATTTCAAAGTCATTGCATTTTGGTTTTATTCACAATTTACACTTTGTCCCAACTATTTCAGAATTGGGGTTGTATTTCTGACAATGATTTATTCAATCAGTATGGTCATAGGCTAAAATTTATAGTGTTAAAAGTGTTTTAGCGTAGTGTATAATATGTTCATGGATCAATGTTCATGAACATTTTCTGATACCAATATTTTAGATATAGATTTTTGCTTATTTGTAACGTGCAGAGGATAAACTACAGCAGCAAAATTGGGCCCTTTTTATGGCATGGGTTCATTGAACCAAATTTAAGACATTTTTGATCCCAAAGATGTGCTAACCAGGTCAAATATCAGACGAACAACAATAGCTTACGTAGCAATACTCCAGAGCACTTATCGCTGTTGATTTTATCTTGTCCATATCCATTGCATTCACCCCCAGAAAGCTCTGTGTACCTAGGACTGTTGCTATCTGCAGTTTTGATTGGCTCTTGGAGCTGTGGTGGCCAAGCAGTGAAGTATAGTTGTCAGGAGCCAATGAACACTGTCATGTGCAAGCAACTAACTTCTGCTTTGAGTACAAACAGCCTATGGCTTGCTGTTCCAGAGACAACTGCAAAGTAGTATTTTCAACATATAAGCTGTTATACCTAAATAAAATGCCATGTATTGGTTCTCCATTTGAAATTTTTTCAGCACATTTGCAGAGAACCTAATGTGCCACAAAAAAAAAAAAAAAAAAAAAAAAGTTTTGTTTCAAAATTCTGAAATTCTGCAGTGATTTTGCAATGTCTGAGTTTAAACAAAATACTCCGCATTTGCAAATTTGAAAAAAATCATTAGGTGAGTAAATGTTTCTTTGGACAATTAAACCATCTTTGACTCTCAAGAGGAGTGTCAACTAACTTGGTCCCATTCTATATGAGTGAGCCTCTCAGTACATTCTCAATTAAAAAATATATATATATATAACAAGTGGTGCCAGGCACAACAAACCCCGCCCCTCGCACATACTTTCACCTACTTGTACGAATTTCAATATGGGTCTATTCTGGGTCAGTGGCAATCCCTAAACCGAATTTGGGGTGAATGTGCCCATTAGTTTTGCCGTTAGAGTGTTAACAAACAAACAAACACAGAAACAAACCGAACCGTAGTATACGTAGTATTCAGGTGGGATGGGGTAATTATGTAGTATACTTACAAATTAAGCAGGCCTAATTTTGCATAATAAATTACACGTGATAATGCTTTTTGACAAAACAATTCAATTTGTGGTCATCAGTCCATAGATAGCACGCTCAACAGCTGCTGTAATTTTCTTCTACTATTTCAATTTCCGAAAAAGTTGGGAAATACGGAAAATGCAAATTAAATGAAAAAGCAGTAATTTGAAAAGCACATTCACCCTCTGTTGAAAACCCTTAAATCATTCATTAATTGATGCTTTTACTAGTGAATTTGATTGTCTGTTTAAAATGTAAGCTTATTTCAAATCTACATCCAAAAAAGGTTGGCGCAGGGGAAATTTAAGACTGAAAATGATGTGACAAGTCACAATAATAAGGTGATGTGAAAAAGGTGAACCTCCAAAAAGGACCCAGTTTCTCAAGGGCAAAGGAGGGTTGAGGTTCACCATTTCGCCATTAGAGGCTAGATTGCCCTACCTGCAGTCCTGCTCTGTCTCTAGCTGAGGAGAAGTATTTGGCAAGAAAGGCCCCAATACAATTGTGCGGACCTGCATGGAGGAACAGGGGAAAATTCTGCTCAGTAGACTTTTACCAATGGGTGCCTATAGAGCCCTGATACTTAAATGCTGTGATTTAAAAAAAAAAAAAAAAAAAATGGTGATGTTATGATGTTATGCAGTGGTAAAAATTGACTGTGCCTGCTTTTTTTGAACTCTGTTGCAGTCATCGCAATTTATATTTTCAATAAGCCATTAAATGCACAAATATAACTTAAAATAATGTGTTGGTGAACTGTTTTCAATATTATAGTAGAGGGTGAATGGGCTTTTCAAATCAGTTGTGTTGTGTGTTCGTGTCCTTCCCTCTCCGGATTGTTTCTCTTTATTGTGTTCAAAGCCAGTTCTGCCAGGAACTCTATACCTCGCAACTTGGGTAGATTCTATTGAAAAAAAACAAGTAACCATTTTATCGGGGATATCTCCCTTCGCTGTCAGTAGAAGAGTGGCTGGTCTGCCGGTTCCTCCAAGCCTTGGAGTTTGTGAGAGAGCACAGACCAGCATGCTGTGTACCCCCAAGTTGCTTCCTGATACTGACCTCTGACCTTTTTCTGAGTACGGGCTACCAAATCCCCTCGAATCCTTTTCACTTATCACCTGACTCGGACTGTCCCTGACCACTCTTCTACCTTGGCTCTCTTTCGCTCATATGTTTCTGCTTGTGCCAACTGCAGCTTAAAAAATCATTATTAAAGCGCCAAGAGGCTCTGTATGTGCAGCTGGCTCCTTCTCTGAAGTTTGTAACATTTCAATAATGTGCCAGCTTCGTCAGATTGGTGTTGTTCAGTCTTTCAGACCTGCGACTGCCGAAGGTAACCCGGGGTGAGCAGGGGAAGAGATAGAGAGAGAAGAGGAGGAGGGGGAGAGTGACAGACATGGTGAAATTGAGCAATGCAGCTGCAATTCTTTCAGGAGGATATACATAGTAATCAATATATGGTATTTAACGTCATTTGGTTACCAAGTGTACCTTAGCTAACCCTATTGGCTTTTTTGGAAAGCAGCCTCGACATAGCTTCGAAAGGTAATGAATGCTCCTTTTGGGGGGAAATCTGAGCCAGGATTGGTCCAGCATTGCACCAGGCAAAGTGACAAATATCTTTATCCACAAAAAAATTAAGTGTGAAAAGAAAACAATTTCTGCAATATTTTGAGTAATTCTGACACTTGGAAAACAACCCTCAGGGGCAGCCTTTCAGAAGCCAACATAATTACTCATACAGTCAAAAAAGTCTGAGAATATAATCATTTATTTTTGATGTGTCATTTTCAGTCAAGTGGTGTGACAGAAGGGGTTATTACAGCAATATTAGTTGGTCTTGTTGTACAGGCATATGTACACATTCTTTTTTTCTGAATGGATAGGGGCCTATAGCAGGATTCTGTGGAGGACCTCAGTTACTCTCAGAGTTTAATACCATTTTAGCCCCTCTCTGGTTACAGAGTGAAGGCATGCTGTTAAACCATAACTGGGTCAAGTGCATATTTGAAATTTTTCTGCTCTGAGGATGTCAGTAAAAATTTCAACCCGTGATCGAAGACGCATAGCAACCTTCCAGAAGTCATATTTTTGCGCGAAATCTGAAAGATAAAGATTCGTTTTTTTGTATCATGTATGTTCCATTTTTTTTTTTGCTATGTGTGGTGACCTTGAGTGCCCAGAAAGGTGGCATTCAAACAAAATGTATTATTATTATTATTATGTATTATTATTAAATATCAGTTTATTAAAAAAGCAATCTGTCGTCTGTGGGAGTATTACCAGTGTCGCACGAGTTGAAGTAGTTTAAACAGTCTTTTGGCCCAGGCCTGCCGTCACACGCTCTGCCTTAAAAAGCAGGCGTGACGCAGCTGATAGTCAGCATTCGTCAGTGGTGAAAGCAGAGGTCAGGCCACACAACCTGCGGTAACCGAAAGCAGAGCCTTTTCCCTCCACGAGGGAACCCAGGGTCCTTCAAACAGCTGGTGCAGTATAGTTTGTGGGTTTAGAATGAGGGCATGAGCTCTGTTAGGGAACCTCTGAGTATTCAGGGTTTTTATTTTTTCTTGGCACAATTCAAACTTCTGACTTCTTCACATTTGTCACTTTAAAGGGGTCATAAAATGCCTATTAACAAGATTAATATTTTAATTTTGTGGTCTATTTACAAATGTACGTTTTTTTGCTGAGCACCTCGTTGTAGTTGTACAGGCCGTGTTAGCAGCACCTCAGGCTTATTCAGCCTGCTTTTAGGCCCTCTCCCTTAACTCATTCCCTACGGAATACTTCTATATAAAATTGCTGCGTTTGTACGGAATACTTTTCCCGAAAATTACACAATATAAACACACGTTTAGTTAAACGTCTGTATTTTCAAAATGAAGGTTCAAACGCAAATGTTAAACTAGCAGTGTCATTTTGGGTATTTGTAACATCATTCCAATTGTCATTTTGGTTGCCTGCTACGTGACGCTGAGCAGCTCCTCGACTAGGCGCTCGACCACAACCTGTCCTGGCTCGGCCACGGCCCCTCCCCTCCTGTGGTTGAAGTACAGGTGGCCTATCACCGCGATCGTCAACTGATTTCGTGTTTTCATCGGACTGCGAATGGTCGAGTTGCTATTACTGCTGTCAGATTGGTCAGATTGACGCGATACTCAAGTACACTCATTATGCATGTTTTCAATGGAACTTCGAATGACGTCATTCTCGCCGCTGGCACCGGCTTACCGTAGGGAATGGTAGAATTCGCCACGCCGTTGGCAGCGGCTTGCCGTAGGGAATGAGTTAAAGCTCACAACTAGCCAAAATGAAAGGAATACAACTAAATATTGTAGTTGTACTGCTGATAATAATAATAACAAAATCAACAACAATAATAATAATCATCATCATAATAGCAAACGTCAACTATGGGGTCCAAGCGGTATGAGGGCAATTATTTTGAATCTGTGAAGACACCAATTGTATGAATTTTTGAAACAAATTCCAGTTCATGGCAAATAATTATCCACTACTGTTCTGTTCGTCCGTCCGTCGATTCGTCTGTCTGTACCGGAAGGTGCTTGGCCACTGAAATCAACTCTTCCTACAGTTTTCATAGGATATCCCTGAAACTTTGCACATATGCTGTAGATAGACTGATGATACACACATCGCAATCACAACTCCAGAGGGGTTTGTTGTGCTCTCAGAATGCTCTTGTTTTAGTTGTACAATGGTATTAGTTGCCCTGCAGGTTTCATGTTGATTGGTCATTGCCATGTCTGTTAAATAGCAGCTGTTACTTATATTGACTAATAGCGGCCATATTTTTTCATCTTTCTATTGCTGATTGAAAAGACTCTATGACTCTTATTCAGCGATACAATGTATAAAATTAGAGCCATTTGGTTCAAACAGTTGAAAATATATGAGCAATTTTACATTTTTGTTTCCTACAGCACTACCCATTGGCCAGTTGCAACCAAATTTTTTAGGCTTCAGCTTCTTGTCCTGTGGATGTGAATTCTTAAGTTTTGTGATGATTGGACATCACACTCAAGAGTTACACCCCAGCATATCAATACAGGCCATGCCCACAAACTATATTTGTTTAATGTGGTCACATATTTTAAAGTAGCAGTGTTCTGAATGCTGGTCTGAAGATCTTGTGCACCAAATTTTGTGTCAATTGACTGCAACATCTATGAGTAGATGAATTTCAAAGTTTTTACAAAAAAAATCTAAATGGTGGAAAAACAGCAAATACGAAATGGGAGAGGGTTATGAATCGATTTGATGGGACCCACAGAATCTGGCAAAAAGAGAATTTTGTTTCTACAACCTAAGCTCCAGAAATTATAGCATGAAACACCTTGTGCCTTCTTATACCAATTTTTTTTTATCTGAGTAGTGGGTGAACATAGGAACCAATGTACCAAATTTGGTATGTCTATCTTCTTTAGTTTTTGCTGTGCAAACACTTTCAAGGAAAACAAAAAATAAGGATTAAAATCAGAACTAAAACATTGGGGTTCCAGCACTTTGTGCTTGGACCCATAATAACGGTAATTTTGCCATTAAGAACTGCAAGTAATCAGAAACTGGGAAACATCACAGAGGGCATATAAATAAGTATTGGCTCTAAATGGGACCACACTGGACAGTAAAAGCTGTCTTGTCCCTGAAGTGCTACAGAACATCCTGATCGAGGACGAGGCAGGACTGGCATTTGGCCTGAAGCCTCTCCTCGACCACTGGGACAGCGTGACTGTCGCCGCTCCCAAACGCTGATCCTCACACCCTGTCAAACAGCCGTTCCTGGCAGTGTGTGACTCAGGCCGCGCTCCAAGGTTCTAAAAGGGACCGAGCCCATCCTCCTTCTGAAAGGCCTTGTGACCACAGCCCCTCCCACTCTCTGTAATGTTACCTCATGGCCAATGAACTGGCCGATCCTGGAGGTGTGTCACTCGGCCGTTGGTTCAGCGTGCTAAGAGCCCTCAAAAGGAAATCCTAACCAACAGCACAATGATCTTATCCTGTGTCTGTTTTACTGACAGACTTTTACTGAAATGGTTTTGCAGTTTTTAGTCAGTAGAAAAGTGATGTTATAGAAGACAGAACATGTATCCTCCATAATTTTTGAATATTGACCGTTTTGAGTCATTTTCTAAAACCCTTCGAACTGCGTGAGTTTGCTATAGGAAAATTATTTTGAGTGCAGCCAGGTCGATAGATATTTGGACATTGGCAAAATTGGCAACTTATTGGGGTTGAAGTTTAATAATGAAGTTCATAATGGTGGCTTTCAGATTTTGTTTACATCCAATACAAGTGAATGGTGAAGAAATGGCAGCACTTATTGCTCATTATAACGTTTCATTTTAAGGGGACAAACAGAAAGCGTTGCTCAGCTGTTCCATGGCCAGGTGTTTGTTCTTCCCTCAATATTTCATTGACAAATAAGCAAATAAAAGTTTGAGAGTTTTAAGAGACTTTTGCATTGGAGTCTGTTGAAGTGGACTCTCATTATTCAGTTTAAAGAGCTCTCACTGCCACTGAGGCAAGCTGTCAGTAGCAAGCAGAACACTGAAAACATGACCATCAGAGAAATAGCAATAAAACATTCGATGATGCCAAGTGAACTTGGTACATTCTTAAAGAGAAAGAATGTACTGGTGAGCTTGGGAATAAAGAATAGCCTCAAAATCATGGATGAAAACTGCAGAGGATGGCAGAATATTTCTGTCCCTGGTGAAGAAAAACCCCAGACAACTGTTGGCCAGATGAAGAAGTACCTCCAGGGGGTATGCATGTCTTTGTCAAAGTAAACAATCAGGAGAAGACTTTGCCAGAGTAAATTTAGAGGATTTATTGCAAGATGGAAACCATGCGTTAGTCACAAAAACAGGCAGACCAGATTAGAGTTTTACAAAAAAAATAAAATAAAAAAATGTCAAAAGCTTGCACAATGGTGGTTCTTAATGCCAGTCCTGAGGACCCCCTGCATATGCTGGTTTAAGTTCCAACCACATTTACAACTGATTCACTATTATCTTTAATGTGGTCTGTTAAAAATGAAAAGGACCTAATTAAGAAAAATTAACAGCTGTTAAAAATTACGACTGCAGTTGCAGTTGGATTAAAACTCAGCAAACACAGGGGGTCCCCAGGAACTATGTTGGAAGCCACTGTGATACAGAAAAGCTTGGAACAGTGACTTATGAACAGTTGTGACAATGATCAAGTGCCCTGAGAATGGAGGAAAGAGGAGAGGGAAGGGAACTGCTCATGATCTAAATAATACCAGCCGTGTGAAGCACGGTGAAGGTAGTGGTATGGTGTGGACATGTATGGCTGCCAGTGCAACTTGTGTCTCTGTATTTATTGCTGAATTGACTGCAAACAGAAGCAGCCAGATGAATTCAGAATTCTACAGGCTGATATTGTCTGCACAGGTTCAACTGAATGTTTCAACCCCCCAAATTATGTTAATTTGTCCTATTACTTTTCAGCCCCTAAATTTGGGGGGCTATGTTAAAAAATGTTTCTTTTTCCAACGAAGCTCATAACGAGATACTTTTGACAGAACTCTTTAATCTTGTTCAAGCAAGATTGTATCATTTCAAATCTATTGTGGTGACATTCAGAGCCAGAGTTATCAAAATACTAGTGAATTTGACTGCAGCTGCTTCCCCATGTTGATAAATTTCGTGCAAAAATGTACACTACGCTAAAAACCATCCATGTGCAAATATGACTTAAAGAGACTCGGCAATATGATTTCATAGGAGATGAGACATGAAGTAAAGTTACTGAGGCAGACGTACTTTCGCAGAGACGAGTTAGTGAATAGATTCTCTCTTCAGAGTTCAAGCAAGAACAGGCTAAATAAGAATCTGTAGGGGGCTGAGACTATATATTTTTCTTTCCAAAAATAATAGTGTTCTTTTGCTTTTTAAGTTTACAAGAGAATATTTTTTCAGTTCTCACATGGCCTTAGATTCATAAGTGATAGAATCAGGGCAAATGAACTTGCTTTGAACATGTCAGAAACATCATGCTTTAGTCTTGTACCATAAATGCTGAATCTTACCTTTAACTTCAAACTGCAGCTTTACAAGTCAGAGCAGCAAAGCTCACCAGGACACTGAAGGACTTATCTTATCTGCTGTGTGTCGTGATCTGAAAGAAATCTGTTCACAAGCCCTATTTTTAGTAGATTACCATTGATTTATTGTTCCTTCTGTGATTATCACAGCGCCGCAAGGTTTGTGTTCAACTCCTGCGGCAGCTCCAATCGGTCTGAAGCCTCTATGGACCAATCTGCCATCAATGTGACATTTAAATGCTGTTAGACATTCAGTAAGAAGTTTGAATAATTGCTGGGTTCACTCAAAAAATATGAAAAAAATAATCCTCCGATTCCAAAGACAAGAAAATACAACAAAGTGCTCATTCATTCTCAGAAGTAAAGTGACAGTCAAGGTACAAAGAGGGTGATAAATCAATTATGTATGGTCTGGTTGAGGAACACTTTTATGTACCAATAGAGTACCACTCTAAAGACGAGCATTTATGCTCTTTTAGGTGCTTTTTGCACTTTTATTTTCTGAGTGACTCAAACTAAACAGTAAAGACGTGGAAAACAAAGGGTGCCACAATGGAAAAAAAATTGCAAAGCTAGGCGTACATCAATTCATTTCACGGCACTCTTGTCAGAAATAAAATATTTAAAGGCCTTTAGATATGGATATCAAAAAGAAATATTAAAAACAGATCCATAGCAACACGTTGCAGGTTGCATGCCTTGAATGTCACTGAAGTTAGCCCAGTTTAACTACTGTGGCGCCCTGTTTTTTCTTCCAAGTAATACATTTTCTCTTCATTGCCCCCGACACCTATCAAGGTCAGACTGCTCTGTTTCTCCAGGTATTTAGCTGCATCCTTACCTCTGAGCTACCTGAGCAGCAAACAACTGCTCAAAGTACTTCAAGGCCATTTATATAAAAGGCAGTGTTGCTTTGTGTTCGTAATTGAAAGAAACCCGCACCAGGAGGAACTACTTGAATAAGACAGAAATATAATGCGTTCATTGTGATGTCACAGGGGATGTTTGCTTGCTTGGTCTCAAGACAGGTTACAGAGGGGATGGAGAGAAAGGTCAGGGGAGGTCAGTATAAAATATTGGCCACACAGGAGCCAGTCTGGTCCAGCCCCTGCTTGAGTTTTTCGGTACTTATTTGCCTACCTATTCTGGTGTGCTCCACCCTTTGGCACGCGGTCACTTGCGCTCCATAAAGTGAAGGTATCTGCCCGGATACGCCAGTCATTCCTGGTGTTTTGGCAGGCATGAAGGAGGCAAACAGGGGGCTCGTATGACCTGCCCAAATTCAGCCAATCAGCAATGAGAATCACCAGGCCGGGCCAAGCGAAGGTCAGAGAGCTGGCTCCCAATAGAAATCCAAATATAAAATACGAACCAGGTCGGCAGACGGGCTCCAGTATATTTGTGCAGCTCAGTTATTTAGGTCTTACTTGTAACTGCGGCTCGATAAGTGGGGGTGCATTTCCTTCGTTAGTGGAAGGACTGTCACTATCATTACATCATGCCACACTTAGTGGGAAAATAAACAGTCTCTAAGTAAAAGTAGCCCCTGGCTATCATTGGAGTTGTAAAAAAAGCCCAGTCACTGCACCACTTTGACAGCAGCAGAACTAATTACCTTAGCAGCACGGGCAGCAGCAAGAAATAGAGTACAGCGTCAACTGGGCCGCATCATTAGCCGTTCAAGTCACATCATTCCATCTGATTTAACGTATTTCACATCTTTCTCCAGAACTGCTCAAATCAGTAAATGGTTTAGATTTTTGCATTTTTGGGGTGGGATGTTTCTTTGTGAACACAGATATACTGAAGAGCACCAAAACATTACTGGTAACAGTTTCCTGAAATAAGTATAGAATGAGCCTGACGACAACTGTAATGCTGCGGCTAATCGCACACATTTACTAGCTATAGTGCTAACCTCAACACAGTAAAACGCTGGACCCACAGATTAGTTTGATATGATAAAGCACAAAAGTAACTCTTAAGAAAGACAAGGCTTTCATTTTGGTATTCTATATTTTGGCTGAGAACATTCATGCCACCGTCAGGAAATGCAAATGCGAAATGTTATGATTGATTTAAATCAGCACTTCCTGAGTAAACTCTAACAGAGACTGGTGTTCGATCAAACAGACCATGTGAGGGTTGATTTAGTTGTGAACATTTTACTGTGCACTGTTACCATAACGGACCTTGTGTTTCCACCCCTGCATCACACCTACCAACGACCACCGTCGAATAACTACGAAACTTAGCAAGCCCCTCAGAATGAACTTCCTCTTCAACACATGGACCTTTTAATATGTCAAAAAACATCATAGCAGCTGAAGAACTTGTATTGCGAAACGGAACCACAGACTGTTGACTGCAGAGAGTCAAACACTTAAGGGTATCATAGAGTGCAGTCATCCAGTGAACTCTGTAATCCTGCTTCAGTTCCCATGACTGGAAACTGTGAAAAATACATTCTGAGGAAACCCACGTACTTAATGCAAACACTATAGTTTACTTTCTGAGCAAGCATGGGTGAACTCTGCACCTACTACGCAGTCCTGCAGTTGTCACATTTTTATAACCGCTTTGACGTACCCTGTGTCGAGCAACCTTGACCTGGGTGAGTATTTTGCCAAAAATTCAAGAAAAAATAAACAATTTACGCACATATCTGGAAATGCGGGCCGAAAAATCTTATCAAATTAAAGATAAACTTTGACAAAGCAATGTCCACATTTAATGGCAACATTTCAGGACATGACACTGCCATCCAACTCATCTGGTGTCTTGGTTAACCTTATGTCAGTTCTCCAGCCTAAACATGTTCATAATGCAATCTTGCTTCCCGTTTGCAATTTAATCAGTTAAACAATAAAGATCATCAAATTGCGGCCCTGGAACCTGGAAGTTTGAGAGCTCCTGGTTTTCTACCGCCTGTTTTCCTAGGTAAAGACAGTCTGGCCAATCAGAAGCTCTGATTGGTCAGCTTATTATTGAATTACCAGGGAGAACTGAAAATCCGAGCTGAATTTGGATTCAAGGCCCAGATTTGGAGATCCCCGCTGCAGACCATTCATTTGTTCTGTCTACACATTTTCAAACCAACTTATTCCTCTTGGTGAGGACCTCAGCATGGCAGGAGCCTATCCCATAATGCATCTGGTGAGAGGCGAGAATGCCCCCTGCTACATAGATCCCTTATAGCTGCAAGGTACAATCACCTCTCACTCATAAGCATATACCTGAAGGTCGTTTCCATCCATCTATCTGTTATCTATACCGCTTCTTCCTCACTGGGGTTGCAGGGGAGCTGGAGCCTATCCCAGCTGACTCTGGGCGAAAGGCAGGAACACACCCTGGACAGCTCGCCAATCCATCGCAGGGCGCACACACCATTCCCACACCATTTGCTCTCACACTCATACCTATGGGTAATTTAGCATCTCCAGTTAGCCTGATGTGCATGTCTTTGGACTGTGGGAGGAAACCGGAGTACCTGAAGGAAACCCATGCGGATACGGGAAGAGCATGCAAACTCCACACAGAGAGGCCCCAGGCCGGGTTTGAACCCTCGACCATTTATCGCTTACTACATGTCCTAGCAATGTGGGAGATAACAGGAATTGCATTGAGCGCATGTAAAACCCCACACAGAGCCCGTAGTTTAGACTGGAAGGATGTCCTTACGATGAGGTGACAAAGCTATTGACTGCAGCACCGTGTCCCAACTTCTGTTGCACAACCTGTTTAATTTACGGCATGAGTTCCAAATTGGAAACAAGTATTAACACACACTTGGACCCAGTGATGGAATCTGGCTTCAGCAGGAGAAACTTGCACAGATAATCCAGCGGCACATAAATCTAATCAGCAGTGTGCAACAGCGCATCTGTGAAACCTTTTACGTGTTATATAATCTGATCAAACCAAAGAAGCTTTTATCACTCAAATCTGAGTAATGTTTATTTAAATTTTATCAGAGAACATTTTATTTGTTTTATTTTTAAGTTTGCCTTTGCCAAGAAGGATGGGTTCTGGGCGGCAAAATCTTCGTGAATCTGACAGGGTTGTGATTAGAAAGAGCCATTGTTTACAGTAGTGCTTCTGAAGAGATCAGAAGTTATGTTTTCATCATACTTAAAAGATAACATAATTTTACCTTTGTAATAGGCAGAAATTGTTTAGAAAACTACGATTCTCCACATTCATGCTGCCGGCACTGAGTCATTGGCTGGTATGAAATGCTAAGATGTTCACTGAGCGCCACCTTCTGCTCAGAGTGATGAATGACAAAAACTATATTACTCAGGAAATATTTATTAACCACATGATACAAAAATTAATTTGAAATTTTGTAAATTACATCAGAGCAGTAACATGACCATTTAAAGGAGACAGGTCACAAAATTAAATTTTGTGCTTTGACAAGAGTGTCATATGTTCAGTTACAGGAGGGGAAGCCACAGCGCTACTGAACGTCTTTATCAATAAGAAATCGATAAAAAAAGTCTCATCTTCACCCACTGCGCCATACTGAACGGCCCTCTTTATCAATAAGAAATCGAAAAAAAAAAAAAAAAAAAAATTAAAATAGTCTCATCTTCTTTCCTCCCACTGTTGCAGAAGCACTTCACAGTTACATTAGCATTTTCCATCCTGACTGATCCCTGTACAAACATTGGCCCTCTTGCCGCATAAATACCATCAAAATTAACTTAAATTAGTAAAAAAAAAAAAAAAAAAAGGAAAAAAATTTTATATATATATATATATATATGTGTGTGTGTGTTATATATATTTTACCCTTTCATGCATGGAGGTCACTACAGTGTACAGCTATTTAAAAGTGTTTTTTCTCTATATTTCTCTATATAAGTATGATGAAAACATAACTTCTGATCTCTTCAGAAGCACTACTGTAAACAATGGCTCTTTCTAATCACAACCCTGTCAGATTCATGAAGATTTTGCCGCCCAGAACCCATCCTTCTTGGCAAAGGCAAACTTAAAAATAAAACAAATAAAATGTTCTCTGATAAAATTCAAATAAACATTACTCAGATTTGAGTGATAAAAGCTGCTTTGGTTTGATGCAATTTTGGGCACTGCTGCATATTAGTAAAAAAATCCTGACTGAGTTTATCATAATTCATGCATGAGAGGGATATATACAAACCCAAAACCAGTGACTGTTATAGCCCATTACTCAGATTTGAGAAAAAATGCGTGAACAACTTAAATCGCTAAAAGAATGGGAAAGAGTTCTGTTCCCAAACGTTTGGTTTGATGCAATTTTGGGCACTGCTGCATATTAGTTAAAAAAAAAAAAAAAATCTTTGAACTTAAACATCTTGTTTTGCAGTCATAATTCATGCAAAGGAGAAATCATTGGATTTTTATATTTACTTTTTCACTGGTTTTGGGTTTTGTAGATATATGCTCATATTGATATCATATTTATTGCCGTGCATTACTGAACATGATCAGGGGATGAAATTGAACACCCGCAGTACATTTGTGTTGTACTCTAAAGTCCAAGTGAATTATACCTCAGCATAATAATAGAAATGCAAAGAAATTACAAAATCAGTGTCCGTTTCATGGTAAGTTTTTAAATAAAATGATACTGAAGAAACAAGACATACTTTGTCTAATCTATGTGAAAGATTCAGATATTCAATTCAAGAACAGCACAGCTCCACCTTGCTGATTTGGTCACCCGGCTGAAACCAAGCAGGTAATTTCCCTGGTCGGGTACTAAATGTGTCAAAAGAATGATATTAAGATCATGGCCACACGAGGAAAATAATACAAATGTTCTCCCGTAAAAACAAATTGTTTCATTGGGTCTGTATTTAACTTATCAAATCAATTTTCCCTCTGGTTCAATGCAGCACAAACTGAAACTGTGTGCTGCAGAATTTGGGCTGTATGTATGAAAATTAAGCAAAGTAGGTGTAAAGTGAAGAATTTGCAGCTAAAGATCAGTGCTGCATGAGATCAGGGTGGAGCTACTCATGAATAGGAGGAAAGAGGATGGCTTCCTCTCTCAGCTGGTCACAGATAGCTTTCCTCCCCATCTTATCATTTTGTACACTGTTATAAACTGACTGAATTTAACTGTTAAATTAATGCATTGTTTCCTGGTTATTTTAACTGCAAGTAGAGTCCTGCGCACATTTAAATGTGGTTTACAGTTAACATACAGGGAACTCTGTTGTAAACTTATTTTAAACTTACAGTTAAAATAATTGGCAAAAAGGCGGCAGTTTATAAAAGTGTACGCACTTGAAAGGGGAGCTTGGTTAAAATGTCAAATTATCATTCCACGTTTACATATTTTTTGTAAAATTTGAAACCTGTAAATATTGCCCCTTCAGCCTGATGCTGTAATATGCATTGGTCCCTGATCTCAGTGCAAAGGAAGATGATTTTATTTCATGAGACTACCATCGCAATGCAAGATGGACAAGCCTTTTTTGTGTTTTTTTATTCTTTAATGCAATTGAGTACGTGCAGCCTTTCACCAATATTCCTATTAACTCTACTCAAATTTACAAAACACTTAATGCTCTCTCCTGCGCAGCTTTACCCAGCATCTACCCTTGTGCTTTTTTATCTGTCTCCTGCACTGACTGTGTGTGTGTGTGTGTGTGTGTGTGTGTGTGTGTGAGGGAATTATGATGAATAGAAGGATTAGGATGCCTCATATGACAACCCTTAAACTCTCCGTTGATGGCTAGCACAGATAGGCCTGGCTACTTATCATGAAAATAAAATAAACAGACCATTTCAAGATTGGCAACAGACAAGCATTATTTTCATTACAGTATGCGGAGCAGTTACTTCATTCAGATCAGGTAATATAATGTAATTTCCGTTGATATGGATGTAATAAACTTGACTTTGACTATATTATACTCAAACTTCGCATTTATGATTTTCTCTTTGTCAACCAATAAAAAAATTACTTTGACTGGCTATGACTAGAATTCAGCCATAATGTGGAAATTATACCTGGTCCTTGTGAGGCATCATGTTTAACTGACATAACAACCTGCTTAATTTGCTGTTCGGTGTTACCTGCTTAGATTTGGTTCAGTGGGTGCAGTCATTGAATATTTACTTCATAAACTATTTTCCAAAGATCTCACAGTCTGAAAAGTACAGTGGATGCAATATTCTGGACAAAATGTCTCCAGAAATGTCCCCTGATAGTACAGTTGTGGTCTATTTAAGCACCAATATGGAGACCTTAGAATTACAGGGTTCTAACTGACATTTTGGTCAAAATTGAGTTAACTATTGCACATAATTGGTAATAAATAGTTCTATCTAATGATTAAGTATGGGTATTCAATTCATTTGTTAAATTGGGTTCAGATCAGAATTACAAAGTACCAGTTGCCTAAGTGTGCACTGAGCGGCAAAACTTTGCAAGCAAATTCCTCAAAACTTTGTAAAGGTTAGTTAGAACCCTGTAATTCTAAGGCCTTGATATGTCTTTATGAGCAAAAAAGGGGCAAAATATGGTTGGTTAGAAGTAGGCTACTATCCTACATACCCTCTACCACCATATCCACCTCAAGCGTTTGCTTTTTTTTCCCTTTTCATTTTGGTCCTTTTTCAAGCAAGAATTTTACTTGAGAACAGCTATTAAGGCTGAAGATTGATATTTAAATCAGCAGGGAGGACTTCAATTGTATTTGGAAGCCATTACCTGTTTCCACAGTGATCTCAGTAGTGACATGGCATTGTTTCCATCTTTTGTCCCCATGTATCATTGTCTGACACCTATGGTCAGTTGGTCACCAAAATGAGGAGTTGTTAATGGTCTCTGATCACCAATGAACGCTCACATTTTTTTTCTATTATTGAACTTTCTGCTCAATTACCTGCACTTGCGGTTGAGTAAAAGCGTAAGATGGATTGTCTGTCCTCTCAAGGCCATTGCAGCTCAGACTTTGAAAACCCTGACAAACTATCCTTTAAGTTTTTTCCGCCCCCCAAATCAAAGAAGAAAAAGCACAGTTTGCTGGGAAATATTCAGCAACTTATCAGGTTGGCCTAATTGTCAAGCAGTGTACCAAAATCCAAAAGCAAGCAATTGAATAAATGAATGAATGAATAAATAAATAAACAAATAAACAAATAAATAAATAAAAAAAAAAAAATCCATTAGAGCAAGTTTTTTTTCCCTCATCCAAATTTCTAATCATATGTTATAGAGCTCCCTGCTGTCTAATGCCAGTAACTACAGGCAAGAACGTTCTGAAGACATGTTTGTGATAATACAGTATATACCTTGTAGTGAAATAAAGCTTAATGTAAATAAATATGCTTCAACCCAATTTCCAAAAAAGTTGAGACGCTGTAAAATGTAAATAAAACAAAATGCAATAATTTGCAAATGATTGAAACTCTACATTTAACAAGTCAGATGTTGAAACTGATGAACTGTATTTTTTTTTAAATGTATGCTTATTCTGCATTTAATGCAGGCAACATGTTATAAAAGTGTTTACCACTGTGTTGCTGCACCTCTTCTTTTAACAACACTCAGTAAGCGTTAGGGAACTGAGGTGACCAACTGCTGTTGCTTTTAAAGCAAAATATTTTCTCATTCTTGCTTCATGTAGGATTCCAGCTGCTCAATACATCACGGCCTTCTTTGTCATATTTTTATTTCATAATGCACCAAATTTTTTCAGTGGGTGACAGGCTGGACTGCAGGCAGGGTAGTTTAGCACCCAGACTATGCAGCCATATTGTTGTAGTACGGCAAGATGTGCTCTTTGGCATTATCTTATGGAAATTAGCAAGGTCTTCTCTGAAAAAGACGCCTGAATGGTAGTATATGTTGTTCCAAAACCTAGCATTGATGGAGTCTTCACAGATTGGCAACTTACTAATGTCATGTGCACTAATGCACCCCCATATTATTGTGGATGCTGGCTTTTGAACAGTACGCTGATAACAACCCAGATGGTCCCTGTCCTCTTTAGCTCGGAGGATGCAGCATTCATGATTTCCAAACAGAATTTCGCATTTTGAGGGGTCAGACCACAGGACAGTTTTCCTCTTTGCCCGAGTGAATCTTAAATGAGCTTGTGTCCAGAGAAGGTGGCAGCGTTTGTGGATCTTGCTTGTACATAGCTTAATCTTTACATGACAGAGTTTTAACTTGCATTTGAGGATAAAGCAACAAATTTTGTTCACTGACAATGGTTTACGGAAGTGTCCCTGAGCCCATGCAGTGATTTCAACTACAGAAGTGGATGCTGAACTCAATACCTCCTCTGGCGTTATAACAGGAGCGCTGAAATCTACCCCCCTATCCGCACTATATCGACAAGCAGGTATTGCACCACCTCCCATCCGACGAGAAGTTTACTCCAGGTCAGGACTCCGAAGTTCCTACAAGAGCATGACCCAAAACACACCGTCACCAGGATATAAGAAGAAGACTCAAGTCCAGAAAGAGCTTCATGGTTGTACAGAATTTAAACCCTAAGGACTCCGCCAAATACCGACTAGACCGGTGGAAAGCATCCGACACCTTACCACCAAACGAAGCTCTTCAAAGTCCTTGCGAGCCCCAACCTCATGGTGCTCACTTGCCCGGAAGGAAATGGGTTGCCCTGAACAGAGCCAGGAGCGGAGTAGGGAGAACCAGAGATAATGTCCTGAAATGGGGACGGGTGAACTCAGCCGAGTGCCCATGTGGTCACCCTAACCAGGCCATGGGACACATTCTGAGTTCACATGAGCGTGAACTGGGTCCAAATGTCACTAATCAAGACTTATACGAAGCTAACCAAGAAGGCCTGAACTGGTTGCAGTACTGGCACAACAAGATATGAATGAATGAATGAACTACAGATCCTGCCTGTTTTTGGTGCAGAAACTCTGGAGGGCCAGAAGTTTTTACTGGTTTCAATACTGGTTTTCGGCCTTGTTCCTTGTATAGGCCCACAGAGATTTTGCCAGATTTTCTGAATCTGTTAAAAATATTATATGCCATCGAGGATGAAATCCCCAAATTCTTTGCATTTTTACATGGAGAAATGCTATTCTGAAATAGTTCAACTAATTGCACATGCAGTCTTTCACAGAGCGGTGAAGGCCTCAACGCCATATTTATTTCTGAAAGATTTTTTAACCAAATTATCTGTGAGATGATCTACCAGGTGTATTTTTTTAGAATCATACAACTTTTCCAGCCTTAAGTTTGCGCTGTCCAAACTTTTAAAAACGCGGTGGCATAAAATTCAAATTCGGCTGATTTTTTTTTCAAAAAATAATAGAATTTCTCAGTATCGGGGTGCCCCGGTGGCTCATCGGTCTGGGCACGCGTGCCATAGGGGCTGTGGCCTTCCCGCGGCGGCCTGGGTTCGATTCCGGCTCAGGTCATTTGCTGTATGTCTTCCCCCATTCTTCTCCCCAACTTTCCTGTCTCTCTACACTGTATAACTGTCAAATAAAGGAAAAATAACCAAAAAAAATCTTAAAAAAAAAAAAAAAGAATTTCTCAGTATCAACATTTGGTGTGTTGTCTTTGTACAATTTTCAATAAAATTTAGGGTTTAATAGATTTGCAAATAGTTGCATTGTTTTTATTTAAATTTTGCAGTGTCCCACTTTTTTAGGAATGGGGTTGTACCTATTTGCCATGAAGATACATGGTCAGTCGGACATTGTTGTCATGGAATAAGCTTACATTGGGCAATCAAATTAAGTATACAGACACGGTAAACCTTATTCATTTTCAGGGAAAACCAAATTGATGTAGTCCTTATTTATTCCGATGTCCTCTGTGAACAGAGAATGTCACAGGAACTTTTTTGTAAAATGAACAGGTATGTATGTGGCAAACATGCGCTGTAGCTTCAGTTGAAAGGCAAATATTTTCTTCACTTTTGCAATGCATAACCACATGGTTTTCCAATATTTTTCATTGTCTAAATATTTTGACTAGTGCAAGATACCTGCATTAACGGAAAAATACTTTGTTCCAAATGAGTTGACTAATGTTGAAAATTAGTTCTTTTAAGACTTTCATATTGGAAGGGTCATTTTTATATACTCCCACGTCATTCATTGATGACTGAATTTTAGGCTTTTTCACCAAGGAATAAAGTATTTATGTAAAATTTGTAGTCCACCTGGTACTTCCTTACGAAAAGCCAATTCATTATTGCTGTCTTTTTCAAAGAACAGATGGTTTTGTTTTTGTTATTTACAGCATTATAGCCCTTAAACAGAAGTGAACTTATGCCAGTTGAAATGGCTTGGAAGGGTAAAACAAGAGTTCCGTGATAGGATTCTATGTAAAACAACGTTGAGGTTCTCAAATAAAAACTTCATTACCCATATTACCCCTGAAAGAGGCGCGCAAGACGCATTTCCCGCCCATTACAGCACGCTATGATTATGATTGGTTAAAAAGAACCCCCAAGCGATGCAATGTAAAAATATGATTGGTTCACTGGCTGAAATCAACATCCCGGATGTAAGGCATTTTGTGCATATATAATAAACTGAAGGCGGGACACGCTGTTTAAATCAAAGGAGGCATAGAGGTTAGATATATAAAATTTACGCGCAGAATTACTACCCTGTAAAACACAATGGTAAGATGGTTTTTATTACATCGGTTTTCGTTTCTTATGGAATTTTTATTTCGTTCCTTGGAATTAAAATTTGAGTCCGTGGGTACATGATGGATTAATTTTGAAACACATTAACAGGCTTTCTAGCTAGCATCTGAGCGGCAGTTCAGAGAATGATATAGCGTTAAGCCGCTTTCACACTGGACGCGAAACGAATTTTTCGCACGACAGATAGCATTCAAAGTCAATGCAAAGACGCGAATAAACGCGAAACGCGTGTATTCGCGTCTTTGCATTGACTTTGAATGTAATCTGTCGTGCGAAAAATTCGTTCCGCGTCCGGTGTGAAAGCAGCTTTAGCTGGCTAGCGTGTGCAGTTCGGCTGGATGTGTGTGGTGATCGAGTCTGATTACTGGAGAGAATTGCGATTATAAACGTACCCCGTGTTTGTAGAAGTTTGTCTTCTCATTCCTGTATTTGGTGAACATTTTTCCTATTTTAGGCTGGTGGCAAAGCAGGGAAAGACTCCGGCAAGACCAAGACAAAGGCCGTTTCGCGCTCGCAGAGAGCGGGCTTACAGGTTAGTCGGGTTTGCATTTCCAAGAATGTGCGGCATCGGCGTCACTGTTTATTGGCCAAAGACCTTAAAATAATTTATTAAATTATTGCTAAATCGCATGCGATTCAGGATGAATTGTTTTAAATTGTGTGGACTTTAATCCAAACAAGCTGCTCGGGAAAAAAATGTGGGAAAATTCTCTAAATATTTGTGGTTACCGCATTATAGCCGCTTTCACACTGGACGCGAAACGAATTTTTCGCACGACAGATAGCATTCAAAGTCAATGCAAAGACGCGAATAAACGCGAAACGCGTGTATTCGCGTCTTTGCATTGACTTTGAATGCAATCTGTCGTGCGAAAAATTCGTTTCGCGTCCGGTGTGAAAGAAGCTTGAGTTGTGATCACTATTCAGTAAACTACAATATTTTCCTGTTTTTCACGGCAGTTTCCCGTGGGTCGTATTCACCGGCATCTGAAATCAAGGACCACGAGTCACGGACGTGTAGGGGCGACCGCGGCCGTATACAGTGCAGCCATTCTGGAGTACCTCACCGCCGAGGTGCGTAATCAAACATTAATTCATATTGTAAAAAAAATGGATGGTATTAATTGGCATGCAGCTGCCTTATAACTGACTTGTTGTGTCTTCGGAGGTTCTCATAAATGCTGCTGGGATGACTTTGTGAGCGTAAGATGCACATGCGTTGCTGACGTCATGCTTCCTATCAGGTCCTAGAATTGGCAGGAAACGCCTCTAAGGATCTGAAGGTGAAGCGCATCACGCCGCGCCACTTGCAGCTCGCCATCCGCGGAGACGAAGAGTTGGACTCGCTCATCAAGGCGACGATCGCCGGCGGCGGTAAGTTGCTACGCATTAACAATGACTTGGACAAACCCGCGGGTGTTTTTTTTTTTGTTTGTTTGTTTTTTTGTTTTTTGGGGATTGTTTGGCAATTCTATATGTACATCCTACGCGGCCCAAGTTGTACGTTTAAGTATATAAAATGGTATTACAATGCTATCCGAGATGGTGCTGTTAGATCAGGTTGTTGAATGTCAGTTTGGTGCCTCTATCATTCATAACTATGAGCTTCTCTCTCTCTACAGGTGTCATTCCACACATCCACAAGTCTTTGATTGGGAAGAAAGGACAACAGAAGACCGTTTAAACATTTGGCTGTACCGTTTAATCTATCTCAGGAGAAAATGTTGCTTCAAAATGGCTGTTCTCTGTTCTCAAGATTGTTTTGCTTTGTCCTCGACTTTTAACAAAAAAAAATCTCTAGCTATAGATTACGGGCTTCGCGCCTCATTTCTGAGATATTTTAAACAAAAGTTGGCTTCAAAGAAGCTCTGTTTTTATTTTTAGGCTTGATTTGGGGTACTGTAGGTTTTGTTTTGTTTACACTATATTTAATGCATAAGCCTGATACTGACCCGTTGTGTTTGCTTTAAATACAAAATTGTGTGATTGTCATGTACTGAAATAAAGCTGAATAAAGTGCCCATTTCTTGACATGCTTACTCTGTTCTGATCTTCTGTTTTGCAGACAAAGCTGATCTTGAATATTAATCATGTAGTAGTGGTATGCATTTGAAAATTGGCAAGTGTGGCCTTTATGAGAAACGAGTCAATAAGTGTTTGTTGAAAAATGGTTTCACTTTGATTAAATAATGCTGATGGCAGTTCTTTGAACTGTACATCTGTTTTTGCCATTTAGTATGATGAATGCCCTGTCAGTTACCACAGTTCTGTAATTTGCCTTCAGAAACTAATTGCTTAAAATGACCGGCATGTAAATGTATGCTGAGGCTAATATGTGAGTAAAATCCTTCCCTACTGGACTGTATTTGCCCAGAGGAACTTGCGTATTTTGACACATGCCAATATTCTGTTCCATCAATATTTTTGTACTGTAACGCACCTTTGTTCAACTATGTTCCTAGGCTCTTTTCTACTGGTTGGGCTTTAAACATGGCTTAAATGCCTTCTTAAATCCTCTGTAAGCAAATATGCTTTAAGTGTGACGCTGCACCTGCTGTGATAATGCTGGGTTATGCTTAACTCAATATCTCCTGGCTATGAGCCATGTGTCATAAATGATGGCATATGCATCATGAATCATGCCTGACTCGATGCATCTCTGGATGTCTTTAGATATAACCTGAGGAAATTTTGTCCCATAGAATCCAGTTCATGAATGCTACTGTGGTGTGCCCGGTTATGAAATACTTGGTTATGGAAAACCCCTTTAGCCCAGGGATCATTGAACAAGGTTCGAGAACTCGTTTACCACCCTCCCTAGTGTCCGGGATAAAGCAGAAGCCCTACTTATTCCGTTAACTGCTTGGGAGAAAAGAAAACCAGGGCTGGAGTTGGATTTGAGGTCTAGATTTCAGTGATCCCTGCTGTAAATGCCTTAACCTCCTGGGGCCTCATTTATAAACGGTGCGTCGGCACAAAAAAGATACGTATGTCACTTTCTTTGCAGATTTCTGATTTATAAAAACAAACAACATTAAAAAAATGGAAATTATTAAGATTATGCACAATGTCAATAAATTCCAAGTCCATCCTGATTCAGTAAATGAAAATTCCATGCAGTTTATTTTACCCATAGGTCTATAAATTAGGTTATTTTCCACAAAATGTCATTTATATTTTTTTGTGCGTACGTATTACTTAGGTATGAAGTCCAGGCAAATTTTTATAAATAAGGCCCCTGGTCCTCAAATCGAGGTCTGATACCTGCTGGTTTTCCACCCTCCCTTTACCTGGGAGTCAGGTGTAAAGACAGTCTGGCCAATCAGGGGCACTAAATGTTAATTTACTTAGCTGAGATAAAAGAAAACCTGGTCTGAATTTGGATTTGAGTATCCCTGCCCCAACCGACTCAGGCTCACCTTAAGAGCTCAGTGGATGATCTAGTTTGGGTGAACAGAGGAATCCTGTAGTCTTGTGTGCTGGGATAGGTTAGAGTGTTCAGTCTTTTTTTTTTTTTTTTTTTTATAGGTACTATTATTTGTCTGGCACAGCTGTGTTGCTTTAAATCTGAGAAGTCGTCACTACAGGGCGATTCCAAGGTATTTTGACAAAATGTCCCCTCCGTGACAAAACACTTAACCGTCCCCCAAGCAAAATTCTGTTGATGTATTAAAAAGTATTTTTTATGATTTATGGGTATAATAGTGCACTACTATATTCGGGAGGAAAAAAGCATTTGGGGATCATTTTGGTGTCTGTCACGGAGGGGACATTTGGTTGGCAATACCTCGGAATTGCCCTACTATTAAAATCTCCCCATGGTTGATTTTTGTTACTACATGTCAGGAGTTATGCTGTCGTTAGTCAAGCATACTCAAGCATGATTTTATTCACTCCTTTCTAATGCTTGCTCAGTTAGCCAGTCGACATTAGCAATTATGCTACGTTTGACATAACATGCTACATGAGGTGTAATGTTACACTTTTGATAGCGTGACATTTTGCTATGATTTATGAAGGCATGCCCAGTCAGTTAAGGCATTAAATATTATACCTTTAGGAGTCAGGCATACAAAGTGTGACCATAGTTCCAGAGGTGGACAATCCAGCCCCAGAAAGTAAAAGTCCGTCCCAGTATTTTGCTGCAACTGCCTGGATATAAGAATAGCAGCAACTCTTAAGCCCAGAGGTTGAACTAATTAGGAAAATCAGCTGCCTGAGCTCATGGCTGGAGGTAAAACATGGCCGGACTTTTACTTTCTGACCCCTGGAATGTCCACCTCTGCATAGTTCTTAAAGTTTTTTCAAAAACAAATTGAAAAATGCAAGATGTTGAACATAGGTTTGGGGCAAAACAGCTGTCAGAGGATGACTGTACAAAAGCAAAATCTTTTCACGCGTTTTGCTACAAAAGTAAAATCCATGAAAGGCCTCATCCTTCCTGAGCTAAGATGGGCCAAGGATCACCAATTTGCCAACAAATGCATGAGAAAATCATTCAAAGGTATAAAACCAATGCCTCAAAAAACGTTGGAAGGGATTTAGATATTTCACCCTCGACGGTGCTAAAAAGGTCAAGGGCACAAGTCTGCTGAATACCGGTGATCTCCATTCACTCAAACAGCACTGCATAAAGAACCATCATTTATTAATAAGTGGTATAACCATATGGGCCCACGATTACTTTAGCAAACCTTTGTCAAATAGTGCAATAAGTTGTTGCATCCACAAATGCTTGTTAAAGTCCTACTGTGCATAAAGTAGGCGATATGCTAACAGTGTCCTGAAGTGCCGTCATCTACTTTGAGCTCAGAGGTATCTCCATTGGACCATCGCATGTATTGTGATCAGATGAATCAGTATTTCAGGTCGGACAGTGCATGCTCTGCACCATTCTGAATGGTACTTGGCTTTTGGAGCAACAAGTCCAAACGTCATGCTCTGTGATATGGGATTGTGTCAGTGTCTTTTGTGAGGGTAGCTTGCACTTCTGTGAAGGCTCTGATATTTCAACAGATGCTGCCTTTAGAGCAGTGGTTCCCAACCCAGTCCTCAAGGACCCCCTGCCCTGCAGGGTTTTGCTCCAGCTCTACTCTTTCACACCTGATCCATTTAAGGGCTTCATGCTGATTGGTTGAAAAAAAAAGATCTACCTGAATAGGGTGTGCATGAAGGTGCATTGGGCCTTAAATGGACAAGGTGTGCGAAAGTAGAGCTGCAACAAAAACCTGCAGGACAGGGGGTCCTTGAGGACTGGGTTTGGAACCACTGCTTTAGGGCAATATCTTTTCCAGAAATCCCCATGCATATTTCTACAAGACAATGCGCAACCGCATTCTGCAAGCATTAGAAAAGCATGGCTGCATAATAAGAAGGTGCAGGTGCTGGACTGGCCTGCCTGCAGTCCCAACTCATCCCCAGTAGGGAATGTGTGGTGCATTTCAAAACATGAAATGCCACAACATAGACCCTGTATTGTTACACACCTTAAGACTTGTTTACTGTCCCTAAATGTTTATTTAGTGTTGTGAATAGGAATGGCAACATTACAAAGATGTAAATACTTTCATGTCCCAACTTTATTTAAAATGTGTTGGAAGAATTAAATTTGGAATGTTTTTATTGAGAAAAATCAACAAAAATCTTGTGAAAAATCCAATGAGGTGCTATTGAATTGTTTTCAACATAATATGAGTCAAATATAATTTACACACGACTGCTTTTAGGTTTAATTCTATTTTGACATTCCCTCCAAACTTTAAAAATACCTTGCCCATGACAAAGTCAGCAGAATGAGGTACTGTAATCAGTGCAGTTTGTTACTTGCCCAAATCTACGATTTCAGCAAGTATGTTTGTCGGTTGCGTTAGTCGTTTGTTTGTATGTTTGTTTGTCTGTCTGCTTGTTAGTAACACGCTTTTTTATCTTTTCCATTTCGTTCATGTTCATGAAACTTCACCATATGAGAAGGTTTGTCACCAGAAGCCCATACTTTTTTTAGTCTCTAGGTTAAAGGTGCACTATGCAAGTTTGTTTATTTTCTGCGCGATTATATTTTTGTCTCAATTCGCCGACATGTCCCCACGATCCGCTAGCTGCTTGTCCCTGAATTCACTGTAAAAAAAAAAAAAACGGGCTCTGGAGACCGCACAGGTCTCACAAACTGCAGATAAACACAAGGGGCACAGGCTGTGCCCCAAAACATAAACCATTCCGGCCAATCACCGACAAGAGCTGACAGTTACGGAAGCATGGGAGGGAGGGAACTATGGGAGGGAGGGGCGGGCTACCTCTGTTTTATTTGAATTCGAATGTCAACAGAAGTGAAAGTAAACAAACTTGCATAGTGCACCTTTAAAGGTCAAGGTCACCAAAAACATTAAAGCCACATTTTGGTTCATAATTTTACTACTATTACAGCTAGAGACTTGAAACCAACTCTGCTCTGCTCATTCTGTTTCAGAGATCTGTGCATGATTTTGGCAAGTCGTCATTCTATGAATGACCTTTCATTTGTCTGTTTGTTTGTATGTTTGTTTGTGTGTCTGTGTGCTGACAATCTAGCATCTAAATGGTTGCACTGATTGACTTCAAACTTTCAGTGTAGGTGGACAATGGTTTGTCGATAACCTGATTAAATTTTGGGGGTGATCAGGTGAAGGACAAGGTCATATCAAAATTGTGTGTTTTTTTTTTTTTTTTTTTTGCATTAACTTCCTTCACATTGACTTCAAATTCATCACATTGACTTCATATTAAAACAAAATTTGCATCTTTCAATTCTGCCTCCGACCATAAGCTGCATGATAGGGTAATTCGGTAGTTTTCGTTGTGGTTGGGGGATAAATGTCAGGGGGATCAAGGTCATCGATGAATATAATACAACCCCAATTTCGAAATAGTTGGGACAAAGTGTAAATTGTGAATAAAATCAAAACGCAATGACTTTCAAATCACACCAGCCAGTATTTTATTCACAATAGAACAGAGATAGCATAGCAAATGTTGAAACTGAGAAATTTGAAAATTTTATCCACAAAATGAGCTAATTTCAAATTTGATTGCTGCTACCGGTCTCAAAAAAGTTGGGACAGGGGCCTGTTTGCTATGATGTAGCGTGCCCTCTTCTTTTTAACACAGCGTGGAGGCGTCTGGGCATTGAGAAGACAAGTTTCTTGAGTTTAGCCATTGGAAATTGATCCTACTCTTGGATAATACAGGCTTCCAGCTGCTGGAGAGTTTTGGGTCTCCTTTGACGGGCTTTTCGTTTAATTATGCGCCAATTTTTCTCAATCAGTGAAAGATCAGGACTGCAGGCGGGCCAGTTCAGCACACGGACTCTTCTACTACGAAGCCATGCTGGTGTAATAGCTGCAGTATGTGGTTTTGCATTGTCCTGCTGAAATACACAAGGCCTTCCCTGGAATAGATGTCATCTAGAGGGGAGCATATGTTGCTCTAAAACCTTTATATACCTTTCAGCATTCATGGTGCTTTTTAAGACATGCAAGTGTCCCACACCATATTCACTAATGCATCCCCATACCATCAGAGATGCTGGCTTTTGAACTGAACACTGATAACAGGAGGGGTGGTCTTTTTCCTCTTTAGCCCGGAGGACATGACGCCCATGATTTCCAACAAGAATGTCAAATTTGGACTCGTCTGACCACAGGACACTTTGCCACTTTGCTACAGTCCATTTTAAATGAGACTTGGCCCACAGAACACGGCGGCGCTTCTGGATCATGCTCAACAATGGCTTCCTATTTGCATGATAGAGTTTTAGGTGGCATCTGTGGATGGCACGGCGGACTGTGTTTACAGACAGTGGTTTCTTGAAGTATTCCTGGGCCCATTTAGTAATGTCAATGACAGAATCATGCCGGTGAGTGATGCAGTGGCGTCTGAGGGCCCAAGATCACGGGCATCCAGTAAAGGTCTTCGGCCTTGTCCCTTACGCACAGAGATTTTTCCAGTTTCTCTGAATCTTTTTATGATGTTATGCACTGTCGATGGCCTTTGCAATTTGACGTTGAGGAACATTGTTTTTAAAGTATTCCACAATTTTATTACGCAAGCCTTCACAGGTTGGAGAGCCTCTGGCCATCTTTACTTCTGAGAGACTCAGCCTCTCTAAGACATCCCTTTTATAGCCAATCATGTTACACACCTGATGCCAGTTAACTTAATTACTTGCTAAATGTTCTTTCAGCTGATTCTCTTATATATTAATTGCTTTTTCAGCCCTTTTTTGCCTGTGTCCCAACTTTTCTGAGACCTGTTGCAGCTACAAAATTTGAAATGAGCTCATTTTGTGGATAAAAATGTACAATGTCTCAGTTTCAACATTTGAAATGTTATCTATGTTCTATTGTAAATAACATATTGGCTCACGTGATCTGAAAGTCATTGCATTTTGATTTTATTCACAATTTACACTTCGTCCCAACTATTTCGAAATCGGGGTTGTATATTCTCCATCATAACTCAAAAACAGTTGCACACAGATGTTTACTATTATGAGCTTATAGGAACTCCTACATGGGCTTTTATTTGACACCGTGACCTTCGACCTTGGGTGACCTTGAAAAGTCAAACTGAAGGTCACTGATTTTCAAAGGAGGAGGAGGAGTTGAAAACGGTTTAGGTCACACTTGTAAAATTGAGGCAGTATCAAAAGCACTAAAAGAAGTGCTGGCGGATGAAGTTTGTTTAGTCGGGCAACCTTTGTTTGGGGTTGTGTGCTTTCTCCAGTATGTGCGATGTATGAAATGGCTGCCTGTGAATCTATCACACCCTATCTGCAGCACCGATACTTTAGTTTGCTGCAGCATTCCAATGTCGCTCAACTGGATTTTACAAGTGGCCATGTGTGCCAAAGAAAAGCATCCCCACATCATTGCACCAAAATTAAGCTGCCGCACTGCAGCTGGGCTGGATTAATAAATGGATGGACACTTCTTGCATGTCTCAGCAAATTTAAAGATAAATCAGACCAGGCCACAAAAACAGGGCTGCTGTGGCCTCATCTACCGTACATGTTCTCGGCCAACAAGAGAGGAAACCAGCATGGTCTGGTAATGATACAACCCTTTGGTTCCCAAACTCAGTCCTTGGACGACCCCTGTGTATGCTAGTTTAAGTTCCAACTGCAATGGCACTCGAAGAAGTTTAACAAGCTGTTAATTTTTAAACCAGGATTGTAATGTTGGAATATTTACACTCTTACATCACATTCTACCTGAACTTAAATGTATACCTTGAAAAGCATTTGTATAGGCATGAAGTCCATCTTGGTCTCTATTTCAAACAATGTATTAATTTTAAATTGATAAAAAATATATTTTAAAAAAAGGTCAGTTATCTATTGCTGATCAAATTAAGTCTGAGGTCATTCAATAGAGTCCTAATTAAAAAGTAAGATAATGAAGAATTCTAAGACAAAACAAACAAGAAATAGGCAGTATCTGGTTTAGCTGCACCCAGTGAGTCAGCTAAATCAGGGGAAATGTGAAAGTTGACGGCCTTAAGAATAGTGTCATCCAAAGCTGAATTTGTCTCTGTCTTGATTCGGATGAAGGAGTATTCACAGATAGCCAAATTCATGAGTCTCACGCAAGAGGCTGAAAACGTCAGAAGCTTGGGGCCGAAACTGAGTAAAGCAGCTTTCACACTGGACGCGAAACTGATATTTTCGCACGACAGATTACATTCAAAGTCTTGCGTTTTCGCGTGTATTCACGTCTTTGCATTGACTTTGAATGTAATCTGTCGTGCAAAAAATTCGTTTCACGTCCGGTGTGAAAGCAGCTTAATCTGCTAGCTTGCCACAACTGCGCGAACGTCAAATGAACAACCTACAGTCCATTTTGATGCACGGAGTATTGTGTGAAGGCTTATTCAAGATGTTTCTGAATAACGTTACAGAGCATCAATGCGGAATGCTGTTATACTAGTTTGACTCAGTTTGCCGCAGTTACCACCACCATGGATTTGGGGGAAAAAGTACGCAATCAAGACATGCTTGAAGTGCAAACATTCTTCTTCTGTTTAAGGGTTTTGTGAAAAACACTGTATGTACCATGCAGGAATTAGACCCAATGTATGCACACCCTCCGCAGTTTCAGGGGCTCAAAATTAATTGGACAAACTAACAATCGCCGATTAAATTGTCATGTATAATACTCAGTAGCAAACCCACTGCAGTCAATGACTTCCTGACGTCTGGAACCGATAGACTTTTCTGAAGCAGCAATGACTGCTGCAGTGTGCTCCCAGTCAGCAATGGCAGGCGACTGCCAAGGGTCTTTCGAGAGCGGACAAATGATAAACCAGCGACAGGATGGCAGATGCTCAAGGCCCAGCGCTGTGCGAGGGCGAGGAAGACTATCCCGGCAGGTTTGCACCGACAGAGGGGCTACTGTGGCAGATTTTACTGACGGTTGCGGTTAGAATGAGTCATAACCCACAATGAATCATACTCTTTTGCATATGGGGTTTTATAGCTGCAGGCTGGTCTGAGAGCCCCTTATAACCCCCGTTCACCGTCAAAAGCGCCAACAATGTGCACACGTGCGTCAGAACTGCTGCAATAGATTAAGCTTGTCTGTTGCGATGGCAGCACTGTTTTGAAGGCTCGTGGAGGACTAACAGCACATTTGGTCACAATGTTTTGGCTCATTAGAGTGAATGCTTTACCATCAATGGTTTTATAGGGATCAGCGTGGGCATTTTACAGTGAAAGTGGTTCAAATTAGCCACATATAGGAAGCTACAAGCTACAGGCTGTATCAGCGCTGACTCACATCTCCAAGTCAACACTCCAGTCCGGGATCTGATCGGCTGCAGTGCTTAGATGTAGGCCTACTGTTAGATACAGAAACGACAAACTTAAAGGTGGACTGAACTGAGAAGAAAAAGTATTTTCCATGATATGGGCCTCTTAAAGACATTCCATGCGTGATTACCAATAAACTGAAAGTTTAATCTAAACATTTGCCCTTCCCGCCTAGAAAGAAGAGCACAAACTGTATCAAACCTGGGCAGATAGACATGGCAGGACCAAATGCACAACTGTGCAAGCGGAAAAGTACACCAGAGTCACTAGATTTAAGAAACGCACACCTCAGCTGGGAGCTTCATTAAACATTATCCTCCAAACACCGGCTGCTGCAACAATGAAGAGACCACCATGGGATGCCGCATAAATTATGTGACGGCAGATTTTTTAAAAATCATTTCAATGCTATCTTGGCAACTAAGAGTCAAATTTTCTCTCCAAAACAAATATTTTCAGCGGTTCAAAACTCTATATTGAATATTTTTTAAAATGCCACTGAATATTATTGAATGTTCCTAAAGGTACGCATCATCATGAAAGAACATGTTGTAGATATTCTTATGATTTACTTTTGCTAATATGTTAGATATATATTTCATTTTCATTTGTGTTCAAGTTTTTTTGTTTTTTCCCTTGTGGAATAGTGGGAAGTCACCACAGCCTGATGTGCCTCTAAAGCCCCTGCAGAGGGCAGTACAATGACACACATGGCCCTATCGCAAATAATGATTAGACCAATTTTCCACTGAGATATTTCATTATATTTTATTTTATTATTTTGTTTTTCTTTTTTTTCTGGTTTTTAAAATCATCGATTCACTGTTCTCAGGCAAGTAAACAGTGGTTCAACACAAGGAAACCTGCAAATTAAAGGCTTAGTGCTGCATAACCGGAAATAATGAAGTTTTACGAGACCCGGCGCCTTTCAAGCCAATCTGCTCGGCGTAAAGGCTATCTTGAGACCTTGAGGCATAAATATTTTTGAATGCTTGTGTCTATAATGATTATATTTTTATTTTTTATTCAATTATTAATGTATTTTTTTTATTGTGACTGTGATTGTATCATTGTTAATTATTGTGACACCATAATCAGCATCCTGGCTTACACGTCACTTCTATAAACGTCAACCTCCTGCTTATTGGCTGCCCTTGAAGGACGGAATTGGACCAGTCAGAGCAGGAATCGTTCTCTGAGCTGGACCACTATCATAGAATATGCGCACTTAAATCACAAACAGAAATTAAACCTTATTATAAATCTTATAAACTTTTGTTAAAAGCTTGACGAACTTCAAGGAGCTTTATATAGTGTACAAAAGTGGATTAATATGGATTTGAGTCATATGTCAACTGGAACATCTTTTCAGAGGTGTATGGTCGACATTTGAATTGAAAATGGTCTTTTAAAAAAGTATGAGTTTTGTTAAACTCTCTTCATATTACATTTAAAAATTTTGCTCATTGTAACGAGCAGAATAAGAACCATGATATCACAGATTATCAGATTATGTGTAAAAAGCACATCATTTTCATGATGTAATGTTCTCTACATCATACTGTTACTATAAAATGGAGAGTATAACATCACGAGCTGATACACATCATAATGACAGAACGCAACACAGACTCAAGGGTACAGCAGGCAGAGGTGATACTGAAGAATTCCAGGCATAGGTACAAGGGACAGCCTAAAACACAAGGCTAGAGGAACACGTCAGAGTTTATAATAGGGTCCAGAAAAATAGGTGAACAGTCCAAAAAACGGAGCATGAAGCTGCTTTCACATTCAATTACATTCAAAGTCAATGTAATCTGTCGTGCGAAAAATTCGTTTCGCGTCCGGTGTGAAAGCAGCTTTACAGTACATGTATTTGGTTAGGTGGCACAATGGTTCAATAATGGAGGGCTTGAGAAAACATTTTCATCACTTGATAGCCTGTTTGTACGTCAGAAGGGGGCGCCCTTCTACACCAGATGAATGAAAACCCCCTACCTGATATTGGGTGCCGAACTGCCGATGTGCTTCAGATGGGGGATTTAAAGTTTAACACACTGAAGTCATTAAGAACCTGTTACAATTCTTGAGAGTGTCGGGGTTTTATCCCCTAATTCCTGGATTCAGTTCCCACGTACAGTTTGCTGAATGTCTGATATTTAGTCCAAATCACCTCCTCTTGCCGCCTCTGGTCGTCACAATGAGTTCTCATTGACCTGTACTCTCTCAAGTGATGTCTAAACACACTGCCACGGCCGTCTCCTTTTCCCTCTTAACCCTTTCAGTGCCATGGGCAACTATAGGTGCCCAATGATGTGAGATATCAAAATCAGACGCTGTTGAAAACCTATCATGTGGCAACTTGTTGGAGCTCTTTTAAACAAGTTGCCACATGATAGGTTTTCAACAGCTCAGGATAACTACATTTTTAATTCCTTGAAAATGTATTCAGCGCTCAAAGGGTTAAAGAAGAAATGTCAATGTAATTACTACTACCGCAAAAAAAAAAAAAATAGGTGAACATGATCTCTGTATATTCAATGATTTGTACATATAAGACAATTATAAACATTTTCCAGGTATGTCCTATAGCCTACATTTTTTTGCAATAACTATGTAGATTGATCAATACCGGGACTACACTGCGGAGAGAAAGGCAGGAGAGTAATTGGTTCAACCAAAGATTTGTTCAACACAATAAATGACTGATGTTTTCCGCCAATTGATAGTTAAAAAAAAAAGAAAGAGGCTGTGTGTAGAAGCCAGGCCTTTGGCATAGTCCTGTGTGTGTCTGTCAGAGAGAAAGAGAGAGAGAGAGGAGAAAACTGTGTGTGTGTGTGTGTGTGTGTGTGTGTGTGTGTGTATGTGCATGCGTGCATGTCTGTGTGTGTGCGTGTGCACGTGAAGGCGAGTGGGTGCGTGACTGTGTGTGCTCTTCTCATGGATTTGAAGACCGCGCTTTGTAAAAGAGAGGGAGGGAGAGAGCACGTTTTGACAGCTCGGGGGGTGTATATTAGAATAATCACATAAACAGCGAGTCGTCATCACACCCTCTCTCTCCACCGGGCGAGGATATCCAGACCCATCGCCCCCCCCCCCTTATCCTCTCCCGTCTGCCCCCGGCCTTTTGAAGTCTGCTTGCTTTTGTTCCTTACATTACTTGCTCTGATTTTTTAAAAAGCTAATTTGTATGCATTTTCAGCGACAGGAGCTGCCACCCAGAATTCGGTGGGGGGGGTGGAGATGTGACAGGCTGACGGGCCCAAGACGGACAGGGAAGCCGAAACGCATGAGGAGCGCCAGGGAATTATGCAAACTGTGCCAAGAGGAAGAGGGATCTACTCAGATGTTCTGAAAGACGAGAGAATCTTTCTTTGTGCGGGAACTCAAACCTGCATCCAAACTCTCCAGTCTAATTCAAAACAAGATGCTTGTAGCGTTTGTCTCCCATTCGATTCCCTGTCTCCACACTAGTGTGTAACAGTTAGTCTATGACTGGGGGGGGGAGGGCAGGACAACTGAAACATTTGTGTCCGTGAGAATTCGTTTTTTTATTACCCCGCCTCGCCCAAAGGGGGAGGGCAAGGGGTATTGTTTTTGGTTCAGTTTGTTTGTGCGTGTGTTTGTTTCTTTGTTTGTTAACACTTTAGCAGCAAAACTAATGGCCAGACTCACCCCAAATTCGGTATAGGGATTGCCACTGACCCACAATAGATGCCTATTGAATTTAGGAAAAGTAGGTCGAAGTATGTGCGAGGGGCGGGGTTTGTTGTGCCTGGCACCACTTGTTTTAATTGATCTTAAATTTTTCACAACACATTCTTGAGTGGTGACCCTCACAGAATACGTCCTTGTCTTCATGTTGGGTCTGAAAGGTGCGAGATTGGGGAGCTGTTTCAGAGTTTCCATGTGATGCCAACATTTACGGGGACTTTGTTGGAAGCTGGTTGGAGGATGCCATTGGGGAAGGGGGGGGTGTATATGTGTGGGGGGACTTTTTTGTCAGCCTGTGGCTGTAATGACTTCGCTGGACCCTTTCTTGTCTCGTGGCCTTGGCTCAAAGCCAGGATAACAATCAATGTCTCGCTGTCTCTTCTGTGGGAAATTATTTCTGGGGTTCCCTTCTTTTGATTGGAGGAAATGGCAGTTTTTTCGGCTCAAACAGGAAGTCCTGCAGTCGGCCCTCACAGTGAACTTCTCCATTATCCTGCTCACCACAGCCCCCCAGACTTTACTCTGGGATACAGGATTAACTGAAGCCTCATCAAAGGGCCTCCTCTTCCCTGCTCTCATCTTCCTTCTTTCTTCATCGTCAGTCACTTTTCCAACCAGCTGAAAGCAGTCACAAATTCAATATTTTTCATTTCTTTGTCTTTTCAGGCAAACGCTGTGCATTTCTCACGTGCCCTATAAGCTTACCGCAGTCTCGCCAACAGGGTTGCCATCCTGTGCGAGCGTTCCGATTAACGAACACCCCCTTTCCTCCCAAACCCACCCACAGAGGACGAGACGGATTGGGAGAGGGTTGCGAGAGGGATGGGTGGGCTTTCAGAGCTGTGGCCAAAAAAATTCACACTGGGAGAAGCTAAACAAACCGGAACGAAGACCCCATTTTGGGAGAAATCCCGGCTTTATTTCATTCATTAATATCCTCCGAGGAGCGGCTGTAAGAAGCAGGGAGAAAGGAACAGCTGGATAGTCTCCGATGGCTGTCGTCCACACGGCTGTCTGTGTGTACACATCTACTTACTTAAACTGCCCATTAGATCCGGAATGGCTGCCGATGGTGGACAGAGCTGGCTTTGTTGCTCGGTACCCCTTCGGTTTTCGGGTGCTTCAAAGAGCCAGGCTGCAGACTTTCCCCTGCCTCCTTAATTGGGTCTAGGGAGGATTTACGGGGTGAAGAACAGGTGATGGGAGGCAGAGAGAGAGTGACTTGCGCACACACACACACACACACACACACACACACACACGCAGGTCTATCAAGGCTCTCTTTCAGCCTCATTGATTTTAATATCCAGATTCGGTAAGGCTCGCCAGAAACACACCAGTCCGCATTAGCTTTTCATTATAATAATAATAATAATAATAAAAATAATAATAATAATAATAATAATAAAAAAAGTGCATTTCCCTTTAATAAAATGTTGATCTTATTGCCCTGATGTCCAATCTCTCTCTATCCTTTCCTTGATAAGCAATATACACTATGTCATTTGCAATAAGTGGTGGTAAGTGGGATGGAATTTTGTAAAACACTATAGGCCTGCTTTCACTGTAAAATCTTAACTCTGGATTAGGCTACCTGAGATTTTTTATCTCTAGTAACTGTAAAGTTGTCTCCTTGAGTGTAAACTGCACACAGTCGGTAACTGATTAGAGTCCTGAGGCTATTCAGTTCCCCATGCAAGAAAGAACTGCAAAACCAATGTAAATCTCAACAGGAATTTTAGTGTTGCATCTTGACTTAGATTCTTATTTCTCGAAAAATAAAACAAATACGCTACCAATAAGCAGAGACAAGATTGACTCCTCAAAATTTTCTAAGGCGGTAAAAAAAAAAAAAAATTCACTGCTCAAGCAACCTGAAAACAAACAAATATTCTCTTCTTGAGATGCATGATTTTACATTTCAGAACAATACCACAAACATGATTTTTTTTTTCCTCCTGCAGAGAGAGCACCGTGAGAATTGAGTTAATTTTTTTGTTCTTCTTTGTTGCATGATTTGCTGTCATTACGTTCCCATGCGAACATCACTGTCATTGTTAGCACTGTAACCCAAAACTAACAGCTTTCTAATCCAAGCGCTTAGAATCAAATGATGACATCAAGTGTTTTCCAGCTTGTGTGGCCATATGCCCGTGACAATCACAATGTCCATCGCACCGTGTCATCAGGGCTCAAGGATGCCGATGGGTATCCACGGCAACGCAACCACTGCCACAGCTGTTTCCCAGTGTCTGGGATGGTTTACTTCTCACCAAATATCTGTGGAAAATCCTGGGGACAGTTTACAAGGACCGTAACACCTTCCAGCCAATTACATCTACATCCGTCTGCCTCATTACGAAGAGATGCTTGAACGCTGTGTTTTTAATTACCTTTGCCAAGGAGGTTATGTTTTCACCCACATTTGTCTGTTTGTCTGTCTGTTAACAGAATAACTCAAAAAGTTACAATTGGATTGGCACAAAATTTGGTAGGATGGTAGGCGGTAGTCCAAGGATGAATTCATTCAATTTGGAAGTGATCCGGAACATTCTGGATTCTAGATCCAGGATAACTAACAATACTGACATATGGCATGGTGGAGGTACACGCTCTATCAAGTGCCCTTCTAGTTTGGAATGTAAAAATTACCTTATCCTATACATGAAAGAGAGAGAGAAATGCCATTTTTACAAACAAATAAGAGTGAAATGTAAAAGTTATGATTTGAAGTGACACTTCCATACAACATATTGACTCATATCTCCCAATATCATATCTCTCGTCCAGACTCAGAGGACAATTGGTCCTCTCCAGGACTGGCACAATCTCACCCTCCATTTTGTTTCAGCCAGTGCCAAATCTCCATCACCGTCTTTGGGTCGTCCCTAAATTCAGGGAACTACAAGATATTTAATCATTCTCAAAACTTGCCATGATAAGTTCACAAATTCCTGTAATAAAAACCATTGGCCATTTTTCAGTAAGGCTGAGTCAAATTGTGTTTCCTGACCACTATCCTTAAAGTACATGCTGCATACTAAGCTCACATACTGCATGCTGTTTGTATGCATTTCTACTTTTCTGCTGTACTTTGGAAGTGATGCATACTCCACTCGTGGAATGCTGTGCATCATTTTTAAAGTGAAGAAGTATGTTATTTATAGGACCAAAAATGATTTACTTCCCGAAATGTACAGTATCTCACAAAAGTGAGTACACCCCTCACATTTCGACAATTAATTACCTCTGCCAACGAAGTTGGGGCTGAGGTTATGTTTTCACCCCTGTTTGTTTGTCTGTTTGTTTGTGAACAACATAACTCAAAAAAGTAATGCACGGATTTGTCTGAAATTTTGTGGGTGGATTGCTATTACATCAAGGATGGACCCTATTGATTTTGACCACGATCAGTGAAACAATATGGCTGCCACGGCAGCCATCTTGAAATCCTATCACACGCGATAGCTCAACTTTGATCCCACTCATGCACATTTGGATTGCGCTGCCTTGGCGGAGGTTTGCACACTCCTAAATTTGTATGTGATGACTGTAATTGACATAATAATTAGAGTGCCTCTAGTTTATTATATCTTTTCAAGGGACAAAGTTACAGAAATGAAACTTGAATATATTCTAGAGTAGTCATTGTACAATATGTGTCGCAGTGTAGATTTACTGCACTGTCCAAATAACTGAATAAACAGTCACTATTTCCAAAACGGGTGGCAACAAAAGTGAGTACACACCCCAATTGGTAATGGTCAAGCAAGCAATGAAACGTGTCTTACTCATCATGTCCATGCTTTTGTCTGTTCGACTGGGCCATATGAGGTTGTGTAACATGAGTTGAAGGTTTAAATTGTGGTGTTTTTGGTGCAATGCTCTCATTCTGGTCACTGGATGGTCAACATGGCACCTCATGGGAAAGATCTCTCTGAGGTTCTGAAAAAGAGAATTGTTGCTCTCCACAAAGATGGTCTAAGCTACAAGAAGATCTGTGAAACCATGAAACTGAGCTACAGCACGGTGGCCAAGGTTATCCAGCAGTTTTTCATGACGGGTTCTTCTCGGAACAAGCCTCGTCAGGGTCGACCGAAAGGTTGAGTCCTCGTGCTCTGCATCAGGTGCACAAGTTGGCTTCAGAAAACAGACGCAGGAGTGCTGGCAGCATTGCTAACGAGGTTACAGCAGTGGGAGAACAACCTGTCAGTGCTCAGTTCATACGCCGTGCACTGCACCAAGTCGGTCTGCATGGCTGTTGGCCAAGACGGAAGCCTCTTCTGAAGCTAGCCCACAAGAAAGCCCGAAAACATTTTGCTGAAGACAACCAGTCCAAGAACATGAACTACTGGAACCAAGTTCTGTGGTCTGACGAGACCAAGATAACCTTCTTCGGCTCAGATGGTGTCCAGCATGTGCGGCGGCGCCCTGGTGAAGAGTACCAAGACAAGTGTGTACTGCCTACAGTCAAACATGGCGGTGACAGCATCATGGTCTGGGGCTGCATGAGTGCTTCTGGTCCTGGGGAGCTGCGCTTCATTAATGGAATAATGGATTTCAACATGTGCTGTGACATTCTGAAACAGAACACGATGCCTTCCCTCCGGAAACTAGGCCGCACGGCAGTTTTCCAACATGATAACGACCTCCAAGATGACAACTGCCTTCCTGAAGAAGCTGAAGGTGAAGGTGATGGCGTGGCCAAGTATGTCTCCAGACCTGAATCCCATTGAGCACCTGTGGGGCATCCTCAAGAGGAAGGTGACGGAGTAGCAGGTGTCCGACATCCACCAGCTCCATGATGTTGTTATGGAGGAGTGGAGGAGGATCCCAGCAACAACCTGTGCAGCTCTGGTGAATTCCATGCCTGGGAGAATCAAGGCAGTGCTGGACAACAATGGTGGTCACTCTAAATATTGACACTATGGACAATTTGGCATGTTGACGGTGAGGTGTACTCACTTTTGTTGCCACCCATTTTGGAAATAGTGACTGTTCAGTTATTTGGACAGTGTAGTAAATCTACACTGCGACACATATTGTAAAATCACTACTCTAGAATATATTCAGGTTTCATTTCTGTAACGTTGTCCCTTGAAAAGATATTATAAATTAATTGTCGAAATGTGAGGGGTGTACTCACTTTTGTGAGATACTGCATGTCCCAAACTATTGGAGGTAGTGGAACCAACTACCCAGGGGTACGTTTCCCAAAAGCACTGATGCTAACTTACATAGTTGGATCCATTGATTGTGTATCATTTAATTGTAGAAGTTGTTAACGCAGTTAGCAAATATGCTTTTAGGAAATGTACCCCAGGGCTTGGGGGGGCTCAAACTACCTGCACTGAAAATTTGTACACAGCTCACAATTTTAGGGCAGGCCCAAATAAATATATGCTGTTTATATTTAAGTACATGACATTTAGAGAAAATGTTACTACCTTTTTGTCCAGTATCCTCAAGTATATGCATGTAATAGTAGGCAGTTACACTGCTGTAATAGGATCCAAACTACCTGCAACCTCAAAGTATGCAGCGCATTCTTGTCCCGACTCGTCATATAGTGATGCTACCTGACCAAGCATCGATATAGGACGAAAAAGGAGGGCTTTGGCGTCTTTATTTGACGTTTCGGGTTAGGGGTTGGGGGTAGGGTTCGTTTTAAACTGATGTCAAATAAAGACGACAAAGGCCACCTTTTTTGTCTTATATCGACGCTTGGTCAGAGCGTCACTATATGAGGATTCGGGATGAGACTGGGCTCAAATATGCACAAAATAAGTCCTCAATGCTACTTTTCAGTAGTAACAGGAGCGTGTCATGAGATGTCTTAGCCAAGTGGCTAAAATCAAGGTTTGGTTTCAAGGCTCACCTCCCAGTCTTGGTGAGAAACCTGCCTTTGGCCCCAGTGTGGCAAGACATTTTGAACATATTTTCTGAGCAATTTGATGGTAATATTTTTCCCCCACTGGTAATCTTTCTTGAAATTCCCAATTTATTCATTGAAAGGAATGCAAACTGGCGAAATGAACAAATAAAAAACAACACATGAAGAAGTGCCACCCTTAACTCTCCAATCAACTGATCGCAAGCCCACAGCAAACCAAAACAGATCCAAACTCACAAACTTGGTGTGTTTGCCTCAATGGCTCATAGATTAAGGGGACTTAAGCAAACATTTATCCAAGATATTTACTTTTTAAACTAAGAATTATCAAAGTAATTCTATTCGAAATTGCAACTTTAAACAATTTCTGTAGCATCACATCAGTGGTTGCCATGGCAACGGCTGTTTTAATGAATATATAGATACTTAGAGAAACACAGTTATTGAGATAACTAAACAGTGCTTGGTTATAATTCCAGCTGTAATGTGAAGGAAAAAACATTCCTAATGTCACTACAGAGCTTTTTTTCCAGGTTTCTATGTTCTAGTATTGATTTTGACCCCCCGAAATCAATTTCGGCAGGAAACAGCTAATTAAATATGCATATTTTGATTTACTCATATTCAAAGATACATATTGCAAAAAGAGCTCTGTACAGATATAGATCATCACAAAATGAAGAAAACTGCCAAATTGAATTTAATTGGATGTACAGTTGCTGAGAAATCTGTACTTTTTGTTGAAAATCTGTATTTTTAGAAAAATGTGATTTTAGTTTGGCAGTAATAACGTGATCGAAGTTTGACAGTAATGTTCTCAGGAGGAATACATTTAGTATTTTGTTTGGTTTTTAGGATTTTTTTTAACTCCTTAAAAGGCACCAGCCTCATAAGTAACTCCCTCTTCTTCAATCTGTTTCTTCCCTAGTTTTACGTGCTTGCCGAGCGTCTATTCGTTTCTTTTTTTCAAGTTCTAGTGCGTGTTTTTCACTGTTTCACGCGTTTTCTGTCCATTTCGTGATAGCCTTTCATTGAGTGTGCCCCTGCCTTTATGCCAAGTTTCATAAGAATGGAGGCAATTCCTCGTTGGCCATCATTGAAAGTCACCGCACTCATAGCTGTTCCAGCCTTGGAGACAGTGTTCGTGACGAATGTTTCCTTCGGAACACGACTCCATATTACGGACTATTATCATGTTCTTACCTCAAAACTAAAATTTTGAACCAAAATTGGCATTCTGCTTAGCTATAGGTGCCCTTAACCTGGAGGGGGAGAGATTGTGCTTTTTTAATGTTGGTCAAAGTTAAGGACACAGTGTCAAGCAATGGACTGTTACATCCCAAAAACATGCAGTGCAGAAGTCATTGTAGGCTTTGAACAGAATTCTTCAGAAAGAATATCCATAAATCTATTTGAGTCTGGGACTAAGTTTAATTTGTGCCTGTAAAACTGGCTTGCCCTGCTGCAGACCAACCACATCACAGTCTTGCTCTTAAAAAAACAGAACTCATGTGGCTCGTTTTTAGGAAGCGGGTTCTGTACACCCAACTTTTCATTCAAAAAAAAAAAAAAAGTTCGCTAACCACACATACCAGAGCCGTGCGGGCGGATACGCATGAGGGCAGGCATGCACAGGGCAGCGCGCGTTACTGAGGACAGGGAGACCTCGTACACATTGCGGCAAAAGGCCAACATTTACCCGGCGTAGGCAGATAAAGAAGTGCGGAGGACTACCTTCGTCGGACCACCCACTCTGATCAGAACGAAGTCTGTGCTCTAATTGAAATGGGGATGTTATGACTGCGGAGCAGAGCAGTACATTAATAGAGAACCAGGCTCTCTGCATCTCTTTCCACTTTAACAAACCGTTTCACATTTCAGCTCTGGTTTAAATAACCTTCCCAGGATCCATTAGCATTTAGGAACCATTGTAAGAAATCATTGACACGGGAATAAATATTTTACAGGGGGATTTGCAGAGGAATGTTTACGGCTCCCCATATGGTACCATGTAACCTCGTAATACTGTCAACCGGAATAGTGTGCAGGACGAACGCGAGCATGGCATGCTTTTTCCCCAGTGCGTGCGCGGTTTTTTTTTCTTCTTTTTTTAAACAATCCGCCACAACCTCAGCTTTTACCATAGACTGTATAAAAAGATGGACGCAGCACCAGGTGTTCCAATTTCAGATTACCCCCCATCATCATATCCCCCGGTAATAATTAACTTCAAATCACCCCCGGTACGTTGAAGTTGGGTTAGGGTTACCCCCCGGTAATCGGAAGTTGACTTCAATTTACCCCCCAGTGCGATGAAGTTGGTTTAGGGTAGGGTTAGGGTTTTAGGTTGAAGGAGATAGAGGGGGGTACTTTGAAACTAGGGGGGGTAATTTGAAGTTAACTTCAGATTACCGGGGGGGATCTGAAATTGTTACACCGGGCCTGAACAGTGAAGCCCATGCGGAAATCTCTGAAAATTGCATTCTATTTAATCGCCAGCAGATGGCGACGTCGGTGGTTGCAGTAAGAAGTTCAACGCTTTAGAAGTCTGAGAAAATGACTACTTTCCCGCCTGATTTATTATTTCAATAATGATTTTCCACATTATTTTACGGTATCTATCGCAAGTTTCAAGTCTCCTTCGATATATCATGATGTTCATTTTTGTAAATTATGGTCCCAAATAGCCTAGAATAAAGGATAGAGCCAGATATGCTTTATGGGGCGTGGCTATCCTCTGGTCCTCGTCAGATACTAGTTAACCCCTTTCTGCAGATGTAGACGTTTTCGTCTATGGAACTGCAAATTTAAGCACGCAGTTACTGTACTCGATCACTGGATTGATCCGGGGGTGCCGTTATTGAATATTCACAAGCAAGCAGAGTTCGAACGCGGTTTTGAATATGGGGAAGTTCACTCCTCTCCCTGTTTTTCAAGAGTTGCATGAATTAAACTCCACAGCTAAGCCTGATATGCAAACTGGTCAATATCTTTGCCCATAGTATCGATCCAGCAGTTTAAAAAAATGATCTCTTGCGACAGAAAAAATCGTTGTCCCCTGTGGCAACCACTTTAGCTACAGTGAGCCAACAGTATTCCAATTAGTGGTTCAGAAAAATCAGTTTTCTGAAGCCAAAAATTCGACGTGGTATTGATTCTCTCACATTCTACAGTCAATTACAGTCATCACATACAAAAAATGCGTAGTTCCCTACCGTGGATTTACGTGTAGATTCCTTCATTGACAAATTCAGCGCTTCCTTATATCCACCCAAGTACTGGTGTTGATAGCCAATCACTCAATTATACACTCAGGCTCTTCTGCGTAACTGCACAGTTATAGTTCACGCCCTCCTGAAACTCCCCCGGTAACGATGTATTGATTGGCTCGTTTCTTATCCAATTCCCGAGTGTTTAAACGTTCCATAGTAAGTGAAACACATTGATTGGACAAACATAAGAGCATACAAGCCTATGCATATCAGCAAGCTCGGTTGTATCCTGTCTACGTTGCGCACGTTGCGCGGCTGATATAGACGCGATTTATAGAAAAAAAGACTCAAAACTGGCCTTGAAGTGTTCAGTTACATTTACAGGATTTAAATGAGATTAGGACATGGTTAATGGGAATTATTTCGAATGAAACAGGACCGGAGGGTTCCTTCTACTGGACACATCGGTCTCTGGAGGAGGGATTCAATTAAAAAAAGGTTAGGCTGCTACTTTTGCTTTTTGTTTTGGAATGTATACCATATTCACCAAAGTCTAATACCGAGGTTTTTTTCCTGTTTAAAACGTGAACTGCCCATGCATTTGGGTGGACCCCCTGGTACGTTCATTGCACCGTTCTGTTGAATATTGTTTGATCTTCCCTGAAAGTGGAATGTCCGTTCTGTTAAAATAAGGTACATTTCAGAGTTCAGATATTACTGAGTTAGTGAGTTGTACTTGTTCCTTGTAAGTGTTGAAATGAGTTTGTGAGCTCGGAAGTTGGAACTGCTAGTTTCATTGCAAGGTGAATGTTCTGACCGTTTAATCAGCAGTTTATTTAATGAGTATGTGTGCTGGCTTGGGGGACTTTGAAGAAATGGACAAAACTCTAAACTTTATTATGGAGAAAAGGCATGTTTTGTGTTTGGAGAGGTTACTGGTGACCACTGATGTTCAGCTGCACTGATATCGATAAATTCATGCTAAACTCAACCAGAAAATCATTAGTTCATATTAAATTTCATGCCTCAAAACTTTGTGTTAAATACATGATTATTTTATGATTTGACAGTGCACCATTTTTAGGGATCTCAGACTTTGGGGAGCCACTTGGATAGCTGTTGGCTAATAGCATGTTGGTAATCTAGAATGTAATGTTGAAGATGAATTCTACTTGTGGTCAAGGAGTTTATGATCCCAGAAATGTATAGATTTTAGCCCCAGCAGTTTTTCAATTCTCAGTATTATTTTTTTTGCAATTTCAATGGTGAATTCTCATGAAGATTTTTTATATTTGCAGCCCATTTTCTTTACCAAAATCGTGAAAATAAACTGAAATACGATGTAATTCTAAATGCTGTGTCTTTTCTGAGTAAAGCCACATTTTTTCTCTTTATGAAGCTTAAATCTTGAATAATAAAGCATTAAATTGGGTAACCCATAAATAGCCAAATTTGGCTCCTGCGCAAAGGGGTTAATTTGTCTTTTTTTATTCTTTGTCTTCTTTCATCTTACTCTATTTTTATTTTTATTCTATCGAAATCTTTTATATTACATAACTTTTATTTTTGTCATATTGTTCACAGAGGGCAAAGATAACCAGAGTCAAATTCCTTGTTTGTGTGCGCAAACTTGGCCAATAAAGCTGATTCTGATTCTGAGACATGGTTAGATCCACATGTAGATCCACCCCTCGCTCCTCCCTGGATCCCTGGATCGCTCTCATCCAATAGAAATCACATCCGGTTTCAAAATGACGCTGTTCAAATAGCCAAAATCGAGGCTTCCTAAATGGTATGCTGAAACCAATGGGTGACGTCACAGTTGCTTCGTCCATCTTTTTATACAGTCTATGGCTTTTACACACAGGAAGTCAGCGCTCAAGGTGCGAGTCGAGAGTAAACTTTAACAGCCCAATTTGAGGAAAATAATATGAGATTAGCATAGCCAGTTTGTATTCACGATGACCTGATTGCAGAAGCAATTCAATTAGTTTTCATCAAACATGCAAAACACATTGGTTGGAGGAAATTAAGGCACGTGTTGTAAAGAGATAACTGCATCTAAAGGGCGCTTGCTTTTAAAGACAGTACAAGGCAGATAATTAAAACCTGGGCCTCAGAGCTGGCTTCAAAGGAACCAGGGGAAATCATCTCAAAGTGAACAATCAATGAACTAACAAATGCAGACAGGGCCAACTCATGGATGTCAACCAATATTCTTGTTTTATAGTAAAGTGTATAAGGTGGGTGACCCGCCCAGATAGCGGTCTGACTATATCATGAAAATAGCAAACCTGAAAGTCTGATGCCTGTCCAGTTGTCCTCACATTCAGCTCTCAGACAAACAAAATATTAACCCTTAGAGCACTAAATGCAACTATTGTTGCTCAATGATGTAAGATATCAAAATCAGAGCTGTTGATAACCTATCGTGTGGCGACTTGTTTAAAAGAGCTCCCCTGTGGGAGCTCTTTTAAACTAGTCACCACACGATAGGTTTTCAATGGCAAAAGACAAGTGAATTCATATATTTAAAAAAAAAATTTCAGCACTCCAAGGGTTAAACCTTGCCCTTGTTCCGCATTCATGTCTAGTCAGTACCTTTGGATTTACAAGTTGTGTGCATTTGAATCGCTCAAAGTCATAATTATCAGAGGAGAATGGTTTTAATGACACTCAGGTCCCCAAGATGTGGAATTTTGCCAAGTGTCGTCAAAGCTGTGGCATTCACTACAGGCCAAAAGTTTGGAAGCAAGATCAAATTCGTACAAAAAAAAGATCATAGTTTCATTGGCATACTCTGCAACAAAATAAACTTGATTATTATATAAAGAGTCACTTACCAGAATACATTTTTACTCAAATTATCAGGCCCATATTACTAGGCCCATGGTCCTAGTGCCCGCTGGGCTGTAAATCATGACATAAAGTGACTAATGCAAACTGATTTGTTTTTTACTTTTTCACCGTTGTGACTCATGAAAATCTTCTAAACCCAAAAACTAAGCCCCTCCGTTCTTTTGTTAACATTTATTCAGCAATGATCTGGTAGCATCAATGTATACAGTACCTAAAGGTAAATAGAGGAAAATGGTCATGTCAATGAAAGAAGTCTAATCATGCAGTAAATATATCCCAAAATCCATAGATTTCATACTGGTTTTTAAGAATGGCATTGTGAACAGGAACTTGAAGTTGCTTCCAAATTTTTGACCTGTATTGGCCTTGCTTCCAAACTTCTGGCCAGTAGTGTACATCGCTTAAGTTAGAACTCACAGGTATTTCATCTCAGTAATAACTGACGCTAGTGTGTAGAATGTCAGCATTTTAAATTTACTTCTACTTGTCTCAAGTTTGAGCCTGCTAATCAAACGTGCTTTGACTGCGTGTACATTATCCAAGTTTATTTCCAGCCAAAAGTACCTGAGTGCCTGACACATCATAATGATGAAATCCAAACTCGCGAGAATAATCTTCATATGAAGGCAACACTAGCTGTTTAAGTTTTCAACACAGTAACTACTCTACCTCTCATGATCGACCCCTGGATGTCAACCTAAAGTTATTGTTCCAGAGCAATACATATTCTACCCATCTCTGCCAATCAGGTGTCTCAGGCCTTGACCACTTTTGAAAACATCATTTTCTATGCGTTTCTGCCCATCATTGCATTTTTGCCACATTCAAATAGCGTTTTAGGTCATTAAAAATCTGCATATCCATGTGGTCATGCAGAACTGAGCATTTTGGAAACGATGACTTGACTTATAACTCAATTTGCTCATGCCCACTGTTTCTTTGGTTATGTAAGTGTAGTTATGCAGATTTTACCACCACATACTGGCCCTGCCTACTTGATTTGAAAAATATCTGTCTCGATGACAAGGCCTCAACCATGATTTTTTGAAAAAATATCTGTATTGATGACAAGGCCTCAACTATTTGAAAAATATCCATAGAATTGTGGTTCTTGTCACCAATAGTTTTTTTTTTTTTTTCCTTCTAAGGCAAATAGCCATAGTACTGTTTGATGCACGATAGCCGCTGCAGGGGCAGACTAATGCAAAATCACATGACTAAGGCCAGTTAATGGTGTACATATGGCATTCATCAGTGATTGCAGCGTGCATTAAAAACCAACCGCAACTCCAAGTACAAACACATGCAGCACAGACAGCTGAACTCCACAGAAGCATCTCCCAAAAACCAAAAAGACGACAAGATGCATCACATATAGAGTTTATATACACATATAAACAATATATCATGATATTTGTACAAAAACAAATCAGGGAGAAAAAAAAAATCTTTGGGCTGAGAAATGGAATGCAGGGAACTGATTGACAGAATGAGCAAAGAAAGAAAAACACAGGGAAAAAAAAAAAAATGCACTTTTGTCTTTTTGAAAATCATACACGAATCACACGCAGTGCCTTGTAGCCATCAATCCCGCCCAGTTGGCAATCTGTAGCCTTTACAGAGTGACCCGCTGTAAATTTCTAACAGCAAAACTAGAGACCTGAAACGACTCCGCTTTCCTGCGAACACAAAGAAGGACTTGTGCGTTCTGCACCCCCCCAACCCCACCCCACCCCTCACACAGGGATATCTCAGATTCATGCTTGGCAAAACAAGCCCAATTAAACTGGGTTCCTTTCAGTTACCAACAAAGCAGTTTCCACCACCACGAAAGAATCATTTTCATACGGAAATGAAATATGGCAACTGAGAGCAAACCCCCCACCCCCATCTAAATAAATAAAATTAACAGGTTCAAAAAAAAGTACAATTTTCTACAAAAAAAAAAAATCTTACATATGTAAGAATACATTAGGCCACCAGTCTCAGAATGTGTAGATTTGCCTACTCAAGTTAAGCCTGACTCCTCCCGGTGGGATCAAGTCACATGATCCCAATCAAACCCCTTCCTGCCCAATCATAACACACGCCACTGCGTTCTCCGTTACAGCGAAGCTTCAGCATGTGGACGGTCTGACCCGCTTCAACTCATTCAAATTGAGGAGAGTGCATAAACGTAAAAAAAAAAAAAAAAAAAAAATCACAGGCCGGCCCTCTTTTTAAATAATTTTGACTGTCTAACTGAAATTTAGACTTTGCTCCAAGAATATACATTTTCGGGACACATCTTCTTCAAAAAAAATATTTTACAATGCAATTTGCCTTCTGTTCAAATATGCATGTGCACATACACGTGCCCACATGAGTGTACACACGTATGCACCAGTGGCGGCTGGTGAACTGGCAATAGGGGAGTCTTAAAATAATCCCTTAAAATGAATGATTGGTCAAGACCTGTTTTCAATCATTCATTTAAATCACCATTACAGAAACTCCGAAAACTCTCAACATTATCAGGTGTGGCCAGTTTTCATTTATAACGCATACCTGTCAACTCTCACGCATTCGGTGTGAGTTTAACCCTTTAAGGCCTAATGCAAAAATCCCAGCAGAGAATCATGCTGCCATGTTTACCATAGTAACCTGTATTTGGGCTGAAGCACAGCTTCTCAGCTTTCAGGAACAGTTGGAATTTTTTTTTCTATTGCAAAACTTACAGTAATTACGGTACTTTCAAAATTACGCGCATATCTGTGTCGGCAACGACACGTTCTTAAAATGCGCACATGCTGTCCCGGTTTAAATGGGTTAAGTGGCATATTTGCGTTCTGCTGCTGTAGTCAGCAATTATTCAATCAACGCGTATGTAAGAGATTCTCGCGCGGAATTGAACCCTTGGGCACTGGAGGGGTTGGAAGCAGTGGAATTGCGTAAAGACGTTTCAAATGATCTTATTTTCATTTAAACGATCATGAAACACATGCATTGCTTCCAATCCCTGAATAAAGAAAAGTGTGAGCCGTCCGGAGTCGTAATCGGTATGCGTTATAAATGAAACACACCTGATAATGTTGAGTTTTGAGTTTCTGTAATGGTAATTTAAATGAATGATTGAAAACAGGTCGTGACCAATCATTAATTTTAAGGGATTGTTTTGAGCCTCCCCTATCGCCAGTTCACCAGCCGCCACTGGTATGTACACACATATTCATGCTGCAGTCTAGGCAGTGTCCTTTGACAAGAAGTAGCGAAAGCCCGCAACTCCGATACACCAGAATGTGGACGGTGTACACCCCTATACTCCCGCAGCCTGCTTCCTGAAGTGCTTCTACACCAGGCCCAAATTACCCAATCCCATCCCATCCCCCCTCAGACCTGAAAATTAATAAATAGACAGGACGCTGAAGTAAGGCAGTGTTTTCACATGCAATCTTCACAAAAAAAGCAAACAGATTCATCACACAGAGACAATATCCACATTCAATAAGAGCCAGGTCTTGTGTGGTGTCCTCATCTTTACATAGTTTCTTTTGTAAGTCGTTTTCAAGGCATTCCAGGTGGACTCTGGGACGACAGGAATGGAGATCCAAGGTTTTTGCTCCACCTTCCCAACCTATCTTTATCCTGCCTCCCATCTTTCCACAGTTGCCAGCTCCTGGGCGAAGAGAAGGATTTTTCCGGAATCCGGCTGGTCGGAGGTAAAGCTGAGGGGGCAGGAGCCAACAGACTTGGCTGGCAGTTTGTGCTGCTGCATAATTTCAAGTAAGAAAAAAAAAAAAAAAAATTTTTTTGCCCACCCATTTTACCCCCCTTCTGGGTGTGAGGACCATCCTCGTCCACGGCAGCCCGCTGCCCCACAGGTTCTCATGATGCTCCGGAAGTTTCCAAGTAACTCTGCAGCTTGCGCACTGTGGTTTTATCCAGGGAGCAAAGGTCAAAGTCAAAGGTGGTGTTGGTGATGTGGAAGTGTCCCGTCTCTTCGATAAGGTTCACGATCTGAAGGACCAAGAATGAACAAAACGGTCAGTTCAGGAGGTGGCTTTCTGAACCGCTACACTGAGACCTGTACCGTTCACTCCCCGCGTCCCAGTAAAGCACCAAACCGCTGGGGCAGGGCTGCTAAAAACTGGCTCTTCAATCCAAATCCAGCCCTAGGTCTCCTCCAAGCAATTAAATGAACAATTATGGCCACATATTGACCAGACTGTCATCACACATGACTCCCAAGTAAAAGGAGGGCAGAAAAACAGCAGCTCTCGGCCGTCGTGGTCCATAATTTGGGGAGCCCTGCTCTGGGCTATGTGGCTGCCCCAACTCCACTTCTGAGCCCCTACATAACTCTGGTATCAGTTACACTTTTCCTCCGCACCGCAAGGCAAATGTGCAAGTGTGTGTGTGTGTGTGTGTGTGTGTGTCTGCACCATGCTGATGAAGTCCTCACGATGTGAGAGGACCAAACCCGATTGGCCGATTCCACACTACAAAGCGAAAGTTCATGTGGAAAACATTTCCTTTGTAACCCCCCTCCCCTTCATCCTGAGACCGTACCGAGAGCGCAGGAGAGCGCACAGGCATGTTTTGACATGGCAGATCAAATTCGTATGCTTTCACACAGCCCAGGTTCACACTCCCGGTGATACAGCCTGCTGCTAAGCTGAGAGATTGTGTACATCCCTGGTGCATTCAAACAGACAGAACAAGATCAAACGAACACAAATGCTCGTCATATGTGGCTATGCAGCGCGTACCCCACCGTACTGACCTTTTTTCACACAATGCAATTGAAATATTGGGTAACTGGTGTCAAGGTCTCTGTGAAAATTATTTGAACATAATAGATAAACAAAATCCGTGCACTATTTATACCTCCTTGCTAACAAGGTCAGGATGCACGTATGGACGAACATACGAACAGAAGTCCACCAAAATCGACTGGTGTCAAGGTCCGCCTGAAAGGTAACTGTACACCAAAAATAAAGAAAACCTGTACGTAAGTTCTGATATCTCGCTAACGAGGTCGGGACGTTCGTACGGTCTGATGGTTGGAGCTGAATACTATGCCCCTGCTCCGAGCCTCTAATATTACCTGTTGTAAGATGTGTCTCTCTCTGAGGGCCATCAGTCTTCTGTGCAGTTCCACCAGCTCATCCAGGTATGCCTGTAACATAGAGCAGCCAATTAGGTTCCTCCAGGTCACATGATATACCAGCCAATCACTGCAGATCATTAGTGTCAGAGGTGATAAATCTCACAAAATGGTCAATAAGAGTAATAAGTTCACTATGGAAATTTCTCCAGTGAAGGTAATGGTAGTAACTGCGGAAGGTCTCCATCAGTTAGGGATAAAAATGCCTTTTCATTAAGACTCATATACAAAATACATATTTATCAGGTGTTTGAGAACTAAATGACAAAATCCTGCACACACCCCAACTCCCCCCCCCAAAGCAATTTGGACAGCTCAGGTCCTCATTTAATTGAGCACAGCTCGGTCATCATTAACCCTTAGAGTGCTGAAATAAATAAAAATATATATATAAATGTAATTATCTTGTGCTGCTAAAAACCTATCACGTCGTGACTTGTTTAAAAGAGCTCCCGCAGGGAGCTCTTTTAAACAAGTCACCACATGATAGGTTTTCAACAGCTTTGATTTTTAAATCTTACATCATGAGTAGCAACAGTTGCATTTAGCGCTCTAAGGGTTAAATGCTTCCAAATCCAAGGGTCACAAATGCGCACTGAAGAAACTGGAGAACTCCGCTTGTTTTATCAGAGCCATTACTTAAGCGTAATTATTTTGAATAGGCTACTTTCACTGATTGCCCTGAGGAGCTAACCCACTCTCACCTTGTCACAATCAAGGTTTTTGATGCTTTTTTCTTGTTTCATCTGCTTTATTGGACTTTTCACTTCCAGTATCTGTAGACACAGGAAGAGACACAAATCAGTTGTAAAGAAAATTAAGTTTCTGAGAGCCATGTTATGGATATTGAATCTCAAAAAGAGAAACCACCAATATAGTCAAACTTGTTCCTCGTGAGCCAATGAGCAACACGCAGCCTTGCCCGACAGAGAGAAGGGCTGTCAGGGTGAAAGCACTTGAAAGGAAAAGTTATCAAATGATGCCAAATGTCCGTGAGGTTTTTCCCCAGAAGAATTTAACTCGGCCTCTGACGTTCGGTCGCTGGTTGTGCAAGACCACATCAGATACGAAGGTAACAGTTCAAGAAAAAACATTGCCAAAATGGCCCATGGCAGCAGCTAATCTTATTACGCAAAAAAAAAAAAAAAAAAAAAAAAAAACAGCGATTCAACATCACTGTTAGAGTCATTTTGATTATTACGTTTTTTTATTTTGTATTTCTATATGTGGGAGTCAAAGATGACCCAATAGAGCAGCAGAGGCAAACAGTTTTTCGACCATATTAGACGTGTTCACGTGTAACGCGCGACCAATACAAATGTGTTTGTTGAGCACTACCTAAGATGACTAAATGAATCCTAGAATTACCCTTTGATTATCCCTCTGATTTCCGATCTTGACACCATCACTCAAACACACCAAAAATCTAAAAACTCACTTTGGCCATGCTACCATCTGCTGTTGCAAGCGGCAAACAGCCACTATGATCATGCGCCCATAGCAATTATAATAGGCCAGCATTAGCTGACATGACACTTCCAGACATCTTATTTACCTTCAAATATCTGAAAAAACTTGATAGTGAAATTAGAAAATCTGCCAATCCGAGGTATGAGACTTACTAGATGTATTCATGTGCATGCGTGCATGATTGTATGAGGCTCACAGTGTGCATGTTCAGAACATTGGGATTGTTAGTTTGTTGGCTGTGTGCAGGTGTGCGTGCAGGAGAGAGTAAAATAACGGCCAAACCTGGTTATTGCTGGTCTTCAGCAGCGGAGGCGGGGGGTCGTTTCTGGGCGGCGGCGAGGAGGCGGAGCTGTTTTCACTATCGCTGCCGTCACTCAGGCTCACCCTATTAAATCAATGCAAAGAGCCAGCATTTATATTTCACAACAGCAATTACCTGCCGCGAAGTGACGACTGGTATTGGTTTCGGTTGTGTGTGTGTGAGAGCATCCAGATTGGAGGGGTTTCACACTGGAAACATCCCAAAATCAATAGTACATTTTATCCTGAGCATCATTCTATCTATCTGCGGATAGCTGGAGTAAATATCTGGAGTAATCTTGGGATTGAAAGTGAGGGTCGAGTTGCATGATTTGGGGGTTAAATGGGGGGGGGTCTGGTATAGTCCTGTCATCAGATGGTTTCTAGGTTAGCAAACATTTGGAGTAAGAGCAAAAAACTTGCTTAGAACATTAGCATCATCCTCATATTACAAAAATTAAGAGGGTACTGATGTCACTTACAATTATATTAATCCGACAATTACAAAAGGTACAATTAGTCATAACCAGCGCTACAAAGCGACACCAAGGTTAATCATTTTCATACACAGAAAAATGCATATCATTAACCAAAGGGAAGCTAAAAAACATTTTAACAGCTGGCCAAAGGGGCTGTAATGACAAAGCTACCAAGCATATGACTCCTGAACAGTCAGGTCACTCGTGAGGTAACTGAGAACAGATCTGTAATGGCTTGGCTGCAGACAGGAAGTGCAGGATTTGGGAGTCTCACGGTGCAGAGAATGTCTTTATGCAATAATGAGGTCAAGTGATAAGACACTGTGGTGGACTGAGTTAAGATGATACCATGATTATAATCTTTCCTACAATCAGATAGACCAACGACAAAAAGAGACGGAATTGGCAGACTTCTCTGGACTGCGTGTAGCAACTCAGACCAAAATTACTGCACCACAGTTTTGAAACAGAGAACCAAAGGGCACCTCAGCAGCGACCCTCTCAAGGAAGGTAACATCACTGCTCACACTAAAAAAAAAAAAAAAAAAAAAATTCAGTTTCCAGCCCTAAAGTGTTTAAATAAGGAAATACAGGGGGGTTACAAACCAGCAATGCCCCCCCAGAATCTCTAGATGACTGGAACAAACAGACCATGAGTGAGTTCACCATCTTAGCTAAACTGAATTTTATTTCTTGATCATTTCTGTCAGTGCTTCCACCAGAAATAAATTCTCACACTCAAAGTGTGATACAGGACTCCCAGAGCTTGCCCATTAGATGCAGCTTACATGCCAACAAGACCACAACATGAATTCAAATTGTGCCCAGTCGACTCCGTGCATATACTGCACGTGGACAACATAAATGCTGATTCTGTGAACATTAATTTATGTTTCAACTGAGCAAAACTGTCCATCGGGTACCTTATATTCTTGTAAAATAAGCTTTAGACAGTATAGGATAGCACACTAAAAGCCAACCGAAGCACAGGATTAAAAAGATTTAGAGGAGTTTTTTTGCTTCAGGGAGTGAAAGCCGTGAATGGTTCATAGAGAAATGTGACAAACTTTATTCACTCAGTCCTCTCAATTGTAAGGTGGTCCTGAATCGGCTTTTTGACAAAGACAAATGGCATAGCCTCAAATAGTCATGCAAGGTATACTACCATAACATCTAATAGCACACCCAAGATACTGAAACCCAAAACCATGTTCCATTCACCCAAACCCTGTAACATACCCAGCCATACCACTACCCGATCAGCTACAGCTGCATGGCTGAAGCTAAGCAGGTGTGGGCTTGGTTAGTACTCGGATGGAAGACTATTGAGAATTATATTTCAATATTTGTCATCATATTCATCAGTAGATCAATTGCCATATTGAATAACCATAAATATCTGAAGCCACAAACAACTGATAGTACGACAAAGGATAATAGTGTCAAAGGAAAAAATGGCGTTCACTAAACCGTGTCTTGTTGCGAATGAGCTGCTTCTGTACTGTTCCTATCATTTGGACTCGTACCCGATTAATTCTATCAAGACTGCCGTACTGCAGTTTTATTGCGGCGAGGCGATCCTGGAGGCGAAGAAAAAGTTATGGGAACATTACTCTAGCGACTTGCCACAATGGACAAGTAGAACCAACAAGGGAAGTAAAGCTGCGAAGGAAAAAGACACAGACGACATATTGACGCAACTGAAAGCGTTAGATTCGAAATACGGTAGCAACGAGAAACCTGTCAAATTTGTGGCTAGGGATTTAAACCAACTCCCCGACATAAAGCCAGGTGAAACAGAGACACTTTCAATATCGGAACGCCTAAACAGGCTGGAGCGACAAATGGCACAGTGTTATCCACCCCAACAGCAAACCTATGCTGAGGTAGTCTCAACGGAAAACGGCATTCCAGTGCGAGCGACGCCCAATGCATGTTCAACCAACAGAGACCTGCCCTTCTGGATCGGGTATTGTGGTTCGTCTCCCGCCGGAGAGAAACGGTGTCATGTCGGATGGACCTAGCGATGGCAGCTTTTTTGAACTTAAAGCCCATACGGGAATCAAGGCCAAACTGGAGAGGCGTATATTGCGAGCTGACGGAAACAGGCCGATGGAATCGATGCTAGCGGACCCGAAACCCAGGAGGCCGACTGTGTTTGGAACCAGGAAAGGCACTAAGCTTCGATCTGGACCCAAACGTCACGAACTGTTTGTGTTTCGCGTAGGCAGCGACATCAACAATGACGAGGTGCGCGGATTTCTCATTGACTAGGGGATTAAAGTGCACGAGATGGAGAAAATGTCGAGGAAAACGCCTGGAACAAGTCCTATCGCGTCTGCATCGAAGCTGATAACATTGAGAATATTTTAAAAGCAGATTTCTGGCCTGACGGCATCGGGTGTCGACGCTTCTGGAAACCCAAAAGGCAGTGATGGCGGAAGTTTAATCAAACAGACATCTCAAGTTTGCCTCGCTTAATTGTGAAGGGTTTAATCGGTCCATTACGTTTATTAAGGAATTCCTAAGGACCTCATCCTGTGATATTTTGTGTTTGCAGGAAACATGGTTGCTTGAGTGTAATTTACCTAAACTTGGTGTCATTAACACTGATTATTTGTTTCATGGTAAGTCTGGTATTGATGCTGCTAAAGATATTGTTGTTGGTCGACCAAGCGGAGGTGTAGCAATACTGTATAAAAAGGCAATCGCAAAATGTTTTAAAATCATTGAAACTGCATGCAAAAGATTATGTTGTGCTGTGATCGAGATACAAGATGGTTTTACCTTGCTGCTAATCAACTTATACATGCCGTGTGACACCTACTCGCGCACTTGCGTTAACGAGGAATTTATGGAGGTTTTAGTATGGCGTTAAATTAGTCTCAAAACTCGAGCGCATGAAAACCGAGAGAGCGCGTGAAAACCGTGGGTGTACGACCCTCAGTATCCGCTCTCAACTTCAAAATGCTCCACAATATCAAAAATTCTCACAATATCAATAAATGCTCGCAATCTCACCACACGCGTGATTTCAACACGCTCTCACAATGTCAAAAAATGCTCGCAATCTCAATGCTCGCCAAGAATGTCAATAAATGCTCGCAGTCTCACCACGCCTAATCTCACACGCGCTCACAATGTCAAAAAATGCTCGCAATGTCAATAAATGCTCGCAATCTCACCGCGCTCACAATGTCAAAAAATGCTCGCAATCTCAATAAATGCTCGCTTGTCGATTTGTCTTCTGAGACTTTGGAGGCGGGACTTTCAATGCTAACCATGAGTTCTGATTGGATGTTTGATTTTATAACTGGTTTTCAACTGCCGTAAACTACAGAATATGAAATCAAAGAAGACAACTATCATTATGTTGGAGCAAGAAAGTTTTTCACAAAACGAAATCTTTCATTGATCTCATTTTAATATTGTTTGAAGGTATTGGTTTCACTTGCTATACGTAGCTAAGATTATAGCTAGCTAAATATTTCACGTTCAAGCTGGCTAACGTCAGCCCCCGCGTTAATTATTGTACTTAGCTAGCCTATTTTAGCATCAATTTACCCATGGCTATACCATTTACATAGCAATGCTACGTTCCCCGTTGTTCTTAATTATCAATTCCTTCAAACAATATTTATTTTCTGATGCTGAAGACCGGCCGAGTGTTAAGATTTTCAGTTCGCTCATTATTTGTGCTGAAAACGTAAAAGTGATTTAATGCAAATGGTGAAGGACTAAGGGTAGGTTTCTTGACAAGCGAACCTAATACCGTGGGTAGCGTTTTTAATATTTGCAAGAATTTCATTATGAGCTATTGGCACGCTAGGTTTCGATAGGATGATATGGTTCGGAAATATTCACCACATTCAGGCTAATGCTTTCAACATTTCTCTGCCTTTAATTACAACTCGATGCCGTTTGAGCAAATGAGTAATAGACGCGCTATTACTGCTGCTGTACACAACTACAATGTTAACTGTTCAGTAAATTTATACTGTTTATGTACTGCGCTTATATATATTTTAAATAGCTTTTGGCCCCTTACACTTCCACTGCTCTCATCGCAAACTGGCATCTATTTACGCCTAAAGCATTTAAATTAGGCCTATTTTATTTATTTGTTACATTGTATTAGTCTACAGCAGCAGTACCTATAACCCACTTGCTCAAACGACATCGAGTAGTAATTAAAGGCTAAGAAACGTTGAAAGCATTAACCTGAATATAGCGAATATTTCCGAACCATATGTGACAGTCCACAGTGCCAATAGCTCATAATAGAATATTGCAAATATTAAAAAGCGGCTATGTCGTGGCTTTAGCTTCGTCTGTCAAGAAAACTGCCTTCCCTTCCTTCGTCATTCGCCACTTCTTCGTTTTCTGCTCAAGTACGAACTGAAAACTTTATTCTCGGCCGGTGTTCTGACGATTTGTGCTACCTCAACTAAAAATACGACCATAGCGCACCACGATCGGACAGTCTTTGTTTTCGCCTTAATATTGGTCCATGAATCAGCCCACAGTTGCAAAATCATTTTTGTTAACTTCTTATAACATTCGCTCATGTTTTAATGAGCTGGATACGTTCGTTCAAAGATAAAATGCTGCATGTCTAATTCCTGCATTTTCAGGAAACGTTAGTGTGTACATGCACGTATCCAAATGTTTACAGGTAGGAAGGCGCACTGAAAAAAATATTTTAAAGATATAGCTATAAAGATATTTATGATGTCAGTGAAGAAACAGCCCGAGATTTTGGGTCTGTATATGCGCTGAACCGCAAAGCAGCATCTCTATTTGTCTATAGATGGGTAGCACAAATCGGCAGATTACCGGGTCTTCAGCGTCAGAGAAGAATATTTGCTTGAAGAACCTGATGAATAAGAACAACTCAGGAAAATTATATTGCTACGTAAATGGCCTAAGTGAGCTAAGTGCCCGCTCTACGGAAATTTGGCGCTAAAATAGCATAGTAAAATAATTGATGTTGGGACTGATGTAAGCGAGCTTTTCTAACATAAAATATTTAGCTAGCCATGATGCAACATCATCGTAGCTACGCACAGTGAATGAAACCAATACCTTCAAACAATATTAAAATGAGATCAATGAAAGATTTCGTTTTGTGAAAAACTTTCTTGCTCCAACATAATGATAGTTGTCGTCTTTGATTTCATATTCTGTAGTTTACGGCAGTTGAAAACCAGTTATAAAATCAAACATCCAATCAGAACTCATGGTTAGCATTGAAAGTCCCGCCTCCAAAGTCTCAGAAGACAAATCGACAAGCGAGCATTTATTGAGATTGCGAGCATTTTTTGACATTGTGAGCGCGTGTTGAAATCACGCGTGTGGTGAGATTGCGAGCATTTATTGATATTGTGAGCATTTTTTGATATTGTGAGCGCATTTTGAAGTTGAGAGCGGATACTGAGGGTCGTACACCCACGGTTTTCACGCGCTCTCTCGGTTTTCATGCGCTCGAGTTTTGAGACTAATTTAACGCCATAATTTAGATACTGTGCAGGATATTATTGAGAGAACTGATTGTAGTTCAGTAGTGGTGTGTGGCGATTTTAATACTAGCTTTCAGAGGGATAATGCGCAGTCGAGATATCTGCGCCAGTTCATTAATGAGCATAATTTAAAGATTCTATGGGATAAAGATGGGACTTTCGCGGATACTTACACAAATTTCTCTCTTAATCGACGTTCTTGTATAGATCACTTTTTATTGAGTGAAAATATTTTTAATCTAGTCGATAAATATGGTGTGTCCTTTCACCCAACAGATCCGTCCAATCACAACGTTGTTTTCATGTCAGTTGCATGTGAGGTTCCAAATGTGCATTGTGTACGAGACACTTACGGCAACAACAATCGTCGTTCTTGGAAGAGAGCCAGACCTGAAGATCTGGACGATTACAAATTATTACTGGATGCAAAGCTTGCAGAAATAGTTTTACCTCGTAATGCTATGTTATGCAATAATCTAGTCTGTAATGACCCTGTGCATAAAAGCGAGATTGACAGGCTATGCTTGGATATTGTTCAGTGTTGCCTTGAATCGGGTGACTCCACCATTTCCTCCAGGCATTGGACAGGTAAATCTTTGCCAGGATGGAAAGACTTAGTCCAGGCAGATAAGGACAGGTCATTATTTTGGCACTGGATTTGGTTAGAATGCGGTCGACCGAATCATGGACAGATATATGAAGTAATGAAACAAAGTAGAGCCAGGTATCATTATGCGGTACGAAATGTTCGGAAGCATGTCAATGATCTCAGAAAGTTGGCGTTGGCTGACCATGTAAACAACTCTACAGATCTTTGGGAAGAACTTCGAAAAATTAATCCAAATAATAAATGTATTTCAAGTGTAGTTGATGATGCTTGTTCGACGGAAGATATTGCTGAGTTATTCGCTAGCAAATATGAGAAATTGTACACTAGCGTACCTACTGAAAAAGAAGAGTTAGATGAAATTAAAAAGATAATACATTCACATCTTTCCAGGGAAATGCTGGAAGATACTCCGTTGATTTTACCAAGCCTAACTGCTAAATGTGTCAACAAGCTAAAAAGAGGTAAAAGTGACGGTTAGATTGGTTTTGACAGTGATCATATTATTAATGGAACAACACGGCTGTACACCCTTATTTCTATTTTGTATAATGTAATGATCTCGCATGGACACACTGCAACAGCAATGTTGCAGTCGACCATTATTTCTATACCTAAAAATATGCGCTCTTCGCTGTGTTCCAGCGAAACTTATCGAGGTATCGCTTTGTGTAATTCCTTGTGCAAACGTCTGGATCTGATTGTTCTAGAATTATATGTAAACCATTTGTACACATCTGACCTGCAGTTTGGATTTAAGCCTGGTCATTCCACTACATTGTGCACTGCAATATATCTGGAAACAGTAAATTATTACGTAAAGAAAAATTCCCATGTGTACAGCTGTCTTTTAGATGCCAGTAAGGCTTTCGACCGAGTGCATTACGGTAAACTGTTTAAACTTTTGGTTAAGCGAAATCTGCCAACTGTTATCATTCGGATTCTTTATGATTGCTATGCTCGGCAGGTGATCAGCGTTTCATGGGGCGGTTTCATATCTCGTAATTTTACTGCTCAGAATGGCGTAAAGCAAGGAGGGGTTTTATCTCCTGTATTGTTTATACTCTACATTGATGAATTAATTGTCAAGTTAGCTAATGCCGGCATAGGGTGTCACGTTGGTCATTATTACGTGGGGGCGCTTGGATATGCTGATGATATTACGCTTAGTTGCCCTAGTTTAGCTGGCCTAAACAAGATGTTGAAGCTGTGTGAGTCTTTTGCTAAAGAATATAACGTTGTCTTCAACCCTAACAAGTCTATCTGTATTAAATTTGGCGCTCCGGTTGAAAAATGAGAAAAGGTATATTTAAACGGTAACGAACTGAAATGGTCGACCTCAGTTAAACATCTTGGTGTTACTGTTAATTCTGACATTTGCGATTCTGACGACTCTTATATAAAGAAGTGTCAGTTCAATAGCTCTGTAAATAAACTTCTGAGTAATTATAGCTATCTTTCAGCTAGCGTTAAAATTAAATTGTTTGTTACTCAGTGCTGTGCTTTTTATGGTTCACAGTTGTGGTCAATTGGTTCTTCTGGTTTTGTGTCCTGCTGCAAGCAGTGGAACAAGGCAGTTCGCAAAGTTTTAGACTTACCACTGTGTACACATACTTATATTTTAGGTCCATTGTTGGGACAGGCACATATTAGAGAACAATTGTGTGCTAAGACCTTGAAGTTTTTATTTTCTGTGGCCGACAGTAAAAATGAAATTGTTGGTTTTGTTGGTAAGATGGCTATCGCGTAACGCAGATTCTCCAATGGGTGCCAACATAGCTCGCCTTCGTTTTATGTATGGTGTGAATTTTAATCGCCCGCTACTTGGTAATCTACGTCGTATATATGCATCAGCTAAACCAACAGCAGAGAAAGAAAGTGTAATATGTATTGCTAAAGAGCTTATCGATGTAATGGATGGCAGTGCTCATATTGATGATTTTAATCTTGATATTGTGAGGCAAATGTTGTTTAATGTGTTATGTGAGTGAGAGAAATTTTACATATTTTTTTTTTAATACCAACCTGTACCCTGAGTACGAATAAAGACAATAATAATAATAATAATAATAATAATAATAATCATAATCAATAACCATATTATGTAAGCAGCAGTAACACACACACATACACACACAACATAACACACACACACACACACACACACACACACACACAGCACACACACATGCACACACAACATAACACACACATACAAGTAGTTCACATACGCGTAGGGAAGGGATGAGCAGTGCAAGCAAACACACACACACACACACACACACACACAAGCAGTTCACACACACGAGCAGTGCACACAGACACATGCACACACGCAGCACACGTACACATGCACACACACAGACACACATGCATAAGCAGCTCACACACATAAGCAGCGGGCTTCTGTAGCTTTGATTAGTAAGCAGGCTTCTGTTTAGTTGATTTGAAAACATAATCAGATAATGTATTTGATTTCTGTAGCTTTAATCAATATTTGTTCAGCAAAATCATAAGTTGTTACTGAAAACATAATCAATTGAATCATTTATGTATCTACTTGTATCCTATTCATCTGACTGTGTTTTTCCACACTTAAACTGTAATTTTCCACACCTTTTAAGTGTATATTCTTTCATTTTTTATGAAACTAATGCTTCTGTGCGCCACCAATATTTCTCAGAGAATCCAAGGGAAAGAAAAAAACTTGAGAGATAACCCATGAATTGTGATTGGAGCAAAGTTGGTTAAAAAAAACATTAGAGATAAGATGGTTACAACCCATGTATTTTGATTGGAGCAAAGTTGGTTGGGTTTTTCCCATAAATATTGCTCTGTAAAGAACGCCGAGTTAGCACTTCTTGACCAGGGACTGCGCTCCGGGTTTGGATTATTGCACGATTCAAGGCTGGGAATAAAGATGGCTTCTGAAGATTTTGTCTCTCCCTCCCAATTATTCATGAACAAGGGGACCTCAAAAATATGCAAACATCTAGTTGGGAAACCACAACAAATTTGGCGATCTACTGATGAATATGAGGAGAAATATTGAAATATAATCCTCAACATTAGATCAATAACCACAACAAGACCTCCTAAGAAAACAAACTTGCTGCTGGAAATGGTGTTGGTGGGCCAATTGTGGTCATTAAGGATCTTGTGACACTCCGACAAGAGTAGGAAGTTCCCCGCAGTCCTGGCTAAAGTTCTACTCTGGCTCTTTAGGCCTGTCCCCTAATCATCCCATGATTTAATTGGCTATGCACTTTGTCCTCTCACCCTCCACCTCAAGCTGATGAATGGTGTGCGTTCTGACGCCAAGTGGCTGCCGTCGCATCATCCAGGTAGGTGCTACACATTGGGCAATGGTGAGATGAGATTATCCCTTATGACTGTAAAGCCCTTTGAGTGTACATGAGGAGGCGCGATATGAATGCAATGTTCATTGATTCATTCAATATGGGATCTCAGAGTCACAGCCAGCGACACTGACAAGTAGTCTCATACTCCCGACGCTGGCAACCAGCGACGTTTCCCGAAGCTCACCTGCGGTGCCGGTGGCTCAGGTGTGTGTGCACCGGACGCTCGAGGTCAGATTCCGCCTCATGTTCTTCATCATCCTCAGATTCTTCCTCGTTATCCTCAGAGTGCAGGTCCTGGATGATCGATCGCAGGGGGCCCAGGACTGAGGAAAGGACAGAGCAAAATATAGGGCAGGAGCAGAGAGGGAACGTGTAAAGACAGCAGAAGAAGAAGTAGATTAAGGAAAAGGGGAAAAGAAAACATGAAAGGGAAAAAAAAGTTAAGACAAAGGGAATAGGAAAGGACAAACACCACCAGAAACTCCTAGGTTGCCACAAACTCCTTCCACACTGAGGAGGTTCATCCAGTTTTTCTACAGAAACTATAAGAACACCAAGTACACATTAAAAGAATATTCAACCCCATACCACTGAGGGCATACAGGAACCAGAGAGGCCGGCTGAGAAAGTTCTAGAAACCAACATGGCTGCCAATTTTCAATTTTCCTTATGGACGATACTTGAGAAACATACCATTTAGTAACATTATTATTCCATGGCTTTGTTAAATACTTGATTCTGATTGGTCAATTATGGCATTCTATGGTCTGTTATTTCTGAAGAACAGACTGCTGCTGTGAAGAACAGACCGTTGCTATGGGTGTGACGCAGTTCAAACCGAAGAATCTAATGGACAACTTTTTTTTTTTTTAGCAGAAGTAATAAAATCAATTTTAAATTAATAAAGTGTCAAATTATCGATTTCTTTAAGTGGGAGAGTAATAAGCTTCGTGTTAGAGTCCTGGATCGCCCCATTGAGGCTAATTTTGCAATAATGACTGGCTCACTGATTCTGATTGGCCATCGCTGTAACATGGCCGTACACACAGAATGGTCCAAAGACCAACTTTGGCACCCTTTACTGTTGATTTATTCAATGAGGAAAAAATTGTGAAAAATTATTGTACATGTTTGAAAGCGGTAAGTCTACTCTTTGCATTTCAGTACGTATGTTGCATCACTTGTCTTGTCCTTTAAATCCCAACAGTTCAAAAAGCATTTCATTTAATTACTCTTCAATCCGAGTCATTATTTGTCCTCATTTGCCATTTATCAAATTGCTGGAAATGGAGAGACAGCTAAGTGCTATCCGGTGGATAATAGACAGGTGTACCCAATGATCAGAGTGCGTATCTCACCGTAGCTTGATCAAAGTCAAGATACATTAGCCAGCTAGATCGCTAGCCAGGGCTGCTCAGCACCACATCCTTTAATGCAATTATTACTGAAAGTCATAACATTACCAGAGACATGGCACACCTTTCTCATGGGCATTATCACCACAATTAAGCAGCTAGAAATAACATTTTAAGTCAAGCAGCAAACAGCATTATGTACGAGTTTTGAAAAGTTAATGGTTTAAGGAAAGACGTTTAATTGGTGCCAGCATTTTTATTCTTGTTTCCTTTTTAATTAATTTAATGTTAGAGGTGAGAGTGGACTGATTTTGAGGATTAGAACCATTTACTATGTCCATCAGCTACCATGTTGAGGACCAAAAGACAAGCATGGCTGAGTAAATATTAACTAAAGCTGGACTCGCGAAAGCCCATACCTCTGCCAGCATAGATGGATTTGGACTTTGGCCTATATCCCAGCTGTACTTTGGCCTAGACGTGCCAAAATTTAATCACTTCCTCCTCTGCGCTACTTTTACAGCCTGAAAAGTTTGGTTAAAATCTATGCAACCATTTTTGAGATATCCTGCTAACAGACAGACAAACAAATAAATAAATAAACAAATGGAAGCGAAAACATAACCTCCTTGGTGGAAGTAATGATATTACAAACAATACACACGATCAAAATGGATATTTTTCAGTCTCAAAATGTAATGAAAAAACAAAAAAAAAAGATGACTGACAGACGATCACTACTCGCCCCACCTACTTTGTGTTACATTCCCTTCAACACAAACCACCATTTATTGGTGGTCATTTTGGGCCATTCATCAGCTGCTCTCATCACTATTCAATACAGCCAACCAGTTTCAAGCATTAGCCAACCAATAACCAAAACAAGCCCCAAAACTTTGGAACCGAGAAGTACAAACATGCTTTTATTTGTTTTCCCTTCTCCATTATAGCCAATGGGAATTGGATATAGGCAGTGCACTGAATGGCAAGGACTTTGACGTAGGAGGAAGCGATGGCATCCGTTTCCAGGTCACTCCGCTCAGTGCTCTGTACATACTGTACATGCCAGCAATCAGTAATGCGCAGAAATTCCGGCAGGATGGAGATTTTTGAAGGGGCCGAGGGGAAGGGGCGGGGGGAAGGTGTTCACTATAGATGACTGGTGGTGCTAATCACAATGGCACACATTATAAACTAAAAATCCTCAGATGATCCCAGATACGTTTAGAGACTTTATCAAGTGAGCCGACAGTCACCTAAAGACAGGACAGCCACACTGGACAGTCACTGAAAAGATTCAAATGTTTACCCACTCCAGGGGTCAAAGGAGGAAGTTCAAGGCCCAGTACACACGTACTCGGGAAATTTTAAAAATGAGGTTTTTCTAAAGAAAAAGAATCTCAACCAACAAAAAGATGCAAATTGGCAATAATTGCTGTCAAGAGCATGCCAAGCCAACAGGTGGAGATATAATTTCATGTAAAACCATGCAGACACACACTCTGACATCACAAACCAAAAACTCAGTTTTACCTTTCTGCACGTAAACAGCCAAAACACAGTTTCTAGCCATCTTCACCCTGGAAGATGTTTTTCAAAAGGTCCGCTTTCAGGGACCAAAAATGCAGTTTGCGTGCGGACGCTGGCCGAAACGCATAAGAAATGCTTCATTTTCTAAAAAGATCAGCGCATGTGTGGACAAGGCCTAGATCTCAATTACCCCTAGTGGAGAATTCTGACTGGTTTTCACGTGACCCTGAAACAAGGCATGAATTTCAAATACCTTTTAATATTTATTTGTTTTCAACCTTTATTTAACCTGGGAAGTTTGTCCCACTGAGAGCATGTTTCTCCTGTTTTAAGGACACCCTGGGAGAGATGCCAGACAAATTCTAAGCGAGGAGGGACAGAGTAAAACAGGGGTAAAGCCTCTGGAGCAATTTTGGGGTCAAGGGTCTTCCTCAAAGGCCAAACGGCAGAGTTCTACCCAACTTCATCTCTCCAGACGCAAATCTGAACCCCAAGCCCAACTGGGTGCTCAAACCAGCAACTCTTCAGTTACCAGTCAAGCAACCCATTTCCCAGGCTATCGCCCCTAGCAATTTGACAAACCAATACCGCCTTAATTTAGCGCAAATCATAAAGAGGTATAAACACGAGTCTTAAATTTATTTTCACTTTCCCAGAAAGCTTGACAAAACTGGTGATGCGAAAAAAAAACCCCATAAACAAATGAGGGTGAAAGGGTGTGAATGGTGCTGATTCGGGGGATGGGGGGGGGTGTTATTCAGCCAGTTACCTGTGTGGGCTGTAGCAGGTACAGCCACCATCTTCCTGCAGACAAAATCAGGCACTGCATTCATGAAAGAAAACAGAGCACAAGATCTCTCAGCCTTCCCACCAGATACCTCAATTCCCCACACCAGTCAGTGCCTCGAACACACATTATCGAGAGCTTCACAGCAAGGACACGGCACTCCAGAATGAACAGAAGAAAAAAAATAATAATGCTGTGCAACCACAAAAGAAACGGAACAGCTTTCTGGAGTAGCACAGGCTCCCCTCAAAAATAACTCAAAAACTTGATAAAGCTCCGGGATCAAAGTTTTAATCCAAAATTATTGCTGAAGTTTCAGCTACAGCAAGCGAGGCTCGGAATCACAACACAATAGTTAAAACTTTATAGCATTATATAAAGAGTGCAAGTCCTAAATTGAATGCTTCCCTCGCGGGCAGATATGAAAAACTGGAATATAAAACAATTCCATTTCCTCTTCCTCGATAAGGCTGCCTGAGAGCGATTTTTTATAGTCTTTTTTATCAGCTCTGCCAAAATGCAGAGACACTCTCTAAGAAAAAACTTTGGAGGAGTAAGTCTGTGGCAATAATCAGTTGCACTGGTACATTTCCTAGAAGATTCTGGAAGGAAACTCCAAAAATGGCCCACATTGCACGTTCAGACCCCTCTCCCCACACGGGCCATTCTAAACTGCACCACGTGTGTTTATACAAACACAAATGAAATCAAACACTGGACTGATTCACTGGGTCATTTCAACTGCTCATCTAATTCTGAGTTGATCATCTTGGTTATAAAATACAAAGACCAAACAATCAGACCTTACAAAGTACAATATGCACCACAAAGAGTCCAGACGCCGTGGAGACATGCAGTAAGTGGAAGCACAGAGCATAGTGTACATCGTGGAGACAGGACAGTGTGGAGTGGTGAGTCCACACAAAGGACTGGAAGCATAGTTTCAAGTAGAGTTCCTCGACAGAGTTGAGACATGAAGGTTCCAGAAAATCTGGTCATGGAGACTTTTGGTTTCCATCATGTTACCGGCCACCATGTCAAAGCGAATAAGTTTTTTAGTTTTCCTTTTCCCCGAACATTTTCCCCTCCTATGCTTGTCGAAACCATTGCTGGCAGGTTTATTGTTTTTACCCCAAAATGAATGTTTCCCTTCTGAGAAAAGAACGATAAAGAGCAGCAATTTCCACTGTGCATAATGGCTTGGTTTCGTATGATGGAAACAAAATGGCTCCTATTCTAGAGGAACTCTCCCAGTCTTGGAACTCTAGAGTGTAGAGGCAGCACAGTTAGTGTGGACCATAGAGACGGTGCAGTATTACATGTAGAGAGGCCAAAACGTGTACTGAAGAGCGAGCTCAGTTGAGAGCATGCGGTCCCTCAGTGATCGTTACCTTGGCGATCGTTGCTGTGTTGTTTGTGGGTGGAGGCGAAGCCGGAGCTGGAACTGGAGGTGGTGCTGGCCGGACTGGGCTGCTCAGACTGGGACAGAGGGACACAGAGGGACAGACGTTAGAGGAGTGGAGCAGAGACGTCTCAGGCTCCTTCACCAAAAACTGCACAAGACCGCTGCATTTACTGCACTGCTGCACCTGGTTGCCAGAATGACTGAAGGCAAGGGGCAAGATCTCCAGGCACAACAGCTGAGACGCACTTATGTACTTCCTCATGCACCTGTATCTAAAGCAACATAACTGCAACCTAATTCAATGCACAAGCCTCTTAACAGCATGTAAATGCTGTGCAAGGCCCTCATTACAAAACCAAACCCAATGAAAGGTCTTCTCGACATAACCAAACACGACACCAGGCCCTCACACCAAGAACAAACAAAGCCAGGCCCTCTCAACAAAGCCAAACAAAACACCAAGCCCACAGAAAACAACCCAACATACTACAAGGCCCAAACACAATTGAGGGGCTCTTGGCCTCTCACCATTACCAAAACAATGAGAGACTCTCCCAACACAATGCAAAACGGTTCAAGGGCCTCTTAACCAGACCCAACACACGGCAAGGGCCTCTCCACATGAATGAACTCGAGATGTATGATGTTAAATCACAATTTCATGAACCACAGTTCACATACAGCCTTGTGCCTTCTTTTTCTTGAATCAAACCTTCACATCAGATCAGAGCCTGCCTTAAACAGCAACCAGACATCAGAGGAGGGGGAAAAAAACCGTGTTGAGAAGTCAGCTTCTCGCCAGCAAGGTCACACAGCTGCTATAATGGTTTAGGATTACTCTCAAACCATTCCTGTGTCCTTTGCCTGAATAACAATCATGCGACTTATTGACCGTCTAATCAAAACCTGTGTGTACCCTATAATGATTATGAGGCGATAATGGGAAACAGATGGGCCTAACAAGTTTACTGTGGGAGACCGTCAGAGTAGCAACCTGAATAATCAGAGAACATCTGAACTTTCTACATCTCAATGTGGCATTTTTCAGCAGAGATTACGAAAGTCATTGAAAATTAGATGGTACACAGTTATAAATGATTAAAAACCTACACTTAAAGAGGAAAACATTTTCAGTGTATTGAATCATCTTCGTGACATGTACTTTTTTTTTTTTAATTTGCACAAAATGGCCAAAGGCTCATGAAGCTTAGCAAATCTTTGCCGTTTCATGAACCTTTAGATTTCATAAAGCAACAAATAGTACTCCCATCTAGATATGAACTGACCTGTCCATGACTTTGTCTTTGAGTGAATTCATTCTTTGATTGCTAATCAAGAAAAGTCTATTGCAACCGTTTAAGAGTAATAGTTAGTTGAAAGGTGAGGATTCTACTTCCGCCCAGCCTGATCTTCCCTCTGATTGGCACATCACTAAAAGGTTCTAATATCGTAGTGTTCTTTTCCCCCAAATCAGATGTTTGCTATTTCTTAAGGATCGCATCAGTTATGACAGTGACGGTTCAAGAAAAGATGCAAGATTGCAAACACGACTGCATGGTGGCAGTTAGTCTTGTGCTTAAGAATTTATGTGATTCAACACCTTACTCCCCAAAAACTAATGCAATTCAATGCCCTCTCAACAGAGTCCAATACACTGCGAGACCCTCTGAATGAATGGACCACCTAACTCCACAAAATCTCAAGCCAAAACAAGTGAAAGTTTCAAGACAAGGCTTCCCCACCCCAACACCAAGTTTTCCACCCAAAAACAAGGTCATCTAAAAGTCACCAGTCTCCCTCAACTCAACACAAAGCTTTTATTACCCAACTCTAGGCCATACCAAGACAACGCTAATGAGGAGTTCGGTCATCAACTCGGAGAAACTTCCATATGGATTGTGCTCAATTATTATAGTCATCTCCAAAATGTTCTTTCCAGCCAAGTGGCAGGTGGAGCACTCCCCATGGAGAAGGTGGACCGTCAGCTGGCACAGGGGTACATCATACTGCCTAAAAACCACTTAGTCACCTCGGCAACAGGTTAAAGTGACAAAAATTATTGTACGCCATTTAACAGCGCATTCTGCTAAAAAGAGGAAAAGGCACCAATTTCCATGGATCATAAAGCCTGGGTGTTATCTGCAATCGTTCTTCCTCGGCGAATGGCTCAGACGATCTCAGCAGTAACTTCCTCCAGCATAAATCAGTTCCACCCCCTCACCCTCTCCAAACAGAGGCTGATTTATGGGGCTTCGCAAACCAGCACCTCTACCTGCTGCCTACAGCACTGTTCTCATCTCCTTTGGATTCAAGCAGACCCATTCACCACCATTCAAGTAAGTCCGGGACAGAAAGTGTTTTCCTTCGTACCATTATCGGGATGAACAGCAACATGGATCATCGCTTCCACCAAAACCAATCAAAGTACGAAGCCCCGCCAGCAAGATCACACGCATCAAACGCTGACTGTGCAAAACAGCAACAGCACGCAACACCAAACACGATCTCAATTCCAACTCTCTCAAGAAAAGTACCGAACACTAAATAACACTATGGGCAGCATACCACGCAACTACTAAACGCCGCTGGATGAAACGACAACACCAAAAAAAAATAAATTAAGCAAAAATGTCAAGCAACAACTCTATCTCCAAAAACAACCTATTAAAATCAGAACAGTCATAGTCGCTGACCTTGTACATGGTCATGATTAACCATTTAAGGTGCACTGCCCTAATTATGGTTTAGCGAATAAAGCAGCCTCTAACTCATCGTTAAGTCATCATTAGTCACATCAGAGCATTTTTCAGAAGCACACAGCTGAAGTACTCAAAAACTGCGATTCAAGCCCTGATGAAAATTCCAGCAAAGACCAGCTGGATAGAGGAGGTTTCAGCAGCATTGGATGTATAGCTACTAGAGGTAAAAACTGTTTAGTGGCTGGTCAAAGCCAGTTAAGGAAGTTTAGTAAGATGGTGGTCAGACTGACGGATAAGATAACAATTCAGGGCTGGTAAGGTTATTACCAGCTGCTCGACCAGCTTAAACGGTTGAAAACACAGCCTTGGCCAGTTTGACCATCTTGCACTAGTTTAAGCTGGAATTTTCAGCGTGTGGACAACATACATGGTTTTATGAAGCGCCATCCAAACCTCTTTCCTTGTTCCTATGTGCTTAAGAACAACCTGAACAAACCAAGAGCCTAGTCGGCACACTTTTAGATCACCATCTTGATTCCGGGCAAAACCAGAGGGTACATCAAGCACGACCTTGGTTAGAACTGTCTAGCACAAAATAAAATGAATTACAATTGCAAGCTAATGGGTAGCATGACAGCATTCTTCATTTTTTTGATTCCACTTTTTTTTTTTTTTTTTTTTTTTTTTTTTTTTTTTTATTGCCCGCTTTGCCAAACAGCATATCGGAAGAGTGGGCCTTTTGGGGAATTGTTCATGTGCAGGATCATTTCCCAAAACAATGGGCCGACAGATCAGCTTGTCACATCCTGAGTCACATTACGGTCAACATTCACCACAGTTACCTCAGAGGGATGATTCACTTCCGATGAAAACATAAACGAATAAGAAATCAATGCCACCTTTCACAGCAAACTTTGAGTGAAAACTACAGGGCTTTATGCAGTGCAGTGAGGGTGTTCATTACTGCGCTCACAAGCCAAACCACAGTCACAATTAAAAAGAGCAGGTACCGTAATGAGTTTAATCAAGATCAGTGGTAAAAGAAACATTCCACTGCCCTCATAAGCAAAACCATGTTCAGTATTGAGAAGGGAAAACAGTTGCTCTTAAACAATAAGAAGTACTCAGTATTAAAAGGAGCAAGTAGGGCTACTATTGTCATACATGCTAAAGCATGCTCAATATTAAAAGGCATATACAGTTGTACAGTAGAGCACTGTTTAGCTTTAGTATGCTCAAGGCACATGCAAAACTGCACTCTTTAGCTAAAGCATACTCAGTATTGAAAGGCGCATAAATTAGTGTACTATTTAGCGAAAGCATGCTCAGTATTAAAAGCAGAAAACATAGCTACACTCTGCAGCTTGTGTTTTAGCATTGCAAGAGTCCGCAGTAAAAGGCTCAGATCGAGTTGCACGCATGCAGGCCGGAGCTGCAGAGATTAAAGCAGGGAGCGGAGCGGAGCACTAAGGAGAGCAGTGTGACAGGTTTACAGGGCTGTCTCCCGGGGGCTCTGGTATTTACAACCCTCATACACTCAATCTTTTCTTCTGTTCTCTCCCCCCCCGAGGTCTACTGCGCTTTTCCTCTCCGGCCCACACAAACACAGGGCTCTCCTCCTCGCCGCCGCGACACAAACATCACAGGAGCTCACAATGGGAGCAAGGCCGCAATTCCGCCACGCATCGCGCAAAGTCACAGCCAGCATCTGCATTCCAAGCGAGGGAGATGCGGCCGAGGAGAGGGACGGAGGGAGAGCCAGACACCCCCCCACCTCCCCAAAATCCCGAACTGAGAGAGGGGGCTTTAAAAAGGACAGGGGAGGCCTTTCCTTCTATCTGGGCACCAGTGAGCCACGTCATCCAATGAGGATTATCACACGTGTCCTGATGAATTTGCGTTTACATTTATGATGATTGTTTTCACGCTGGCATGATATCCATTACGAAAGGGGACAAAAAAATTCCCTTATAAAGCGTGTTTCAATAAATATGCACTAAGCACACACACCCAACTAACAGCGCGGTATATTCGTAGATTCAAGAGAATATGCCGAAACACATTTTCTATTCGATGCAAATTCTGCTGAAAATCAAGGAGCTCACTTCGCTTATTCGCTGTCTGTGACATACTCAGAGAGGAAAGTATTTAGCTGTCTATTTGGAGAGATCATTAATTTGATAATGGATCCTGCTAATACTGCTGATGAACTGAGCGTGGAGGAGATTTGTAATGCAGCGTACAAACAGGCAAAAGGTAACAGCATCTGAAGAGCCGCCCGTGTTGGTGAAGCGGCGTTAGCATTATAGGCTTCAGGAACACAACTGCACATTAGTGTGTGCACTGTGCAAAAATAATAAAAATAACAGATTGCTGAATGCCATGGGAGAAGTTTTCCAAGACAAGAATCCTGCACTGAAAATAATAATCCCACTCTGGAAAATACTCCCATAGTAGAAAATGATACTACCATCCAAGAAAATATTCCCATAGTATAAAATAGTACGTCTGGAGATATGGTCTAGTTGTGTATTATGGCAAATTAACATGAAAATTCATCTGGCCAAAAAAATAAAAAAATGTTCCAGACGATGGACGACGAACGCCAAATCACTACAATAGCTTATCGGCCCATAGGGCTGGTCAGCTAAAAATAGTCACACTCTGGAGAATTGTTCCACTCAAAAAATTCATACATACTTTCCAGAAGATAACCATGTCTTTCGGCAGAACATTGTTTTGGAGCACCTTTCAAGTGACAGAACAAAATAAAACCATAAAACTGCCAAACAGCCTTTTGTGAGACACCATAAATTAGGAATCCTTTTAGAGGAACCGCAGGCCATACAGATAATGACCGCCAGACCAATTCATGCAGCACCTGCAAAACTCCTGCAGCATTTCAATTACTGACCGGCTCGCGGCAATTAAGCCACCAGGCTACTCCTCAGAGAGGAGATAACGAGTTTACGATCGCAGTGAAGGCTCATCCCATCCCACGTACGCAAGTAATGCTAGTAACCCTGGGTCTAGCTCCCATTCAAAATGGCTTCACTAGAGGTTAAATATGGAATGCAGTACTTGCATCTGAAGCCAGATGACACCTACTGAAGCACTAAAAGTTTATCCCTTCCGTAATAAATCCCAAAAGAAAAATCAGAAGAAACCGTTGAGTTTTGTTTTTAGTTATTCCAATTGAATGCCCTATCAACTCCCCATGCACACGCATGCATTTACTCGCTCGCACGCACGCGCATTATGAGAGGCAGTGGCCCACCAGTGAAGTCTCCAGCTCCAAGATGACTTATAAATATAAATTCGATAATAAAATATGCGACTGGGAGACGCATGACAGAAAAGGGCAGCACATAATGTTATCTGCTGATGAGAGAAGCCCAGAAACCCCAAACTAATAATCTTTTCCCTTTCATGAGCAAAAGAGGCAAAGATACAAGCTCCTTCAAAAACAAGAAATGCCACAAAACAAACTAGAAAGAGCAGATCAAACCTTGAAGAGTGCCTCCATCCGTCCCCCCCCTCCATTTCCACATCCATCACTCTGAATCGTAGCTTTAGGACCACTGTGCATTTAAACCTCCCCTCTCTTTTTTTTTTTAACCCCAATACCACTACATCAAACACCATCTGAATATAGCTCTCCGGGCTGACGCTGACCGTGACCATTTTACTACAGTCATCTGCCGAAAGGCTAAACGTTAAATCGAAAGTGGTACATTACGAATTCAAACAGGCAACCCAGAAGCCAGACTCAGTCCATCCAAGCCTTTTGATCACGTATTCTAATTCTATACGAGAGCATTCCAGCAGTGAAGTGCACATCCGCAGTCTCTCCCTCTAGAGCAGTAAGTTTAATCTAATTACATACAGTAGATATTAAAGACATTCGCTTAGCTTACACACTTATCTGCTAAATACCCTAGTTATAATCCATTTATAAATGGTAATAGCCATTTAATGGTAATATTAATATATCTATGAACTAATATAATGGTAATTCATTTCCCCAAACATGGTAGTTGAACTCAAATTAAATATAGCCATAACCCCACACTCACAAAACAAATCCAAAAAAAGAATGTTAACAGCCCGAAACTCACCCCAAGACCGAGGGAAAATTTATGACGGGACTATTGTGTAAAATTTGGGGCAGTGGGGGGGGGTAGTTGGTGGGGCACAGCCCTGTCCCGAGGTGTAAGGCGAAGGCTGGGTGGCCACAGCATTTACGGCCCCCCCCCCCCAAGGGGTCAGGGTTAGTCTTTGAAGTTGACCCCCCCTTCCTCAGCTTTACAGCCGGTTTGTCTGTCTGGGTGTCTGGCTGACATCAAACACATGGTCAGACCTCCCCCACTTTGCCCCCCTCCGTCAACCCTGGTCAGCCTTTAACAACACACTTCTCTAAAGAAAATAACCAACTAACTGTCCCCTAAAGGATAAACCCCATTACTCATTTGAAGGTTTGCAAAAAAAAAAAAAAAGGCACTGAGATCATCATCATCATAATTGCCTGGCCTTCAAAGCGGGGATAAGTCAATAAGTCGACTAGCAGGTCAGTACAGGATCGCTTTCTCACACAGCAAGCCTGTCGCATAATCGCTATGGTCTATAAACGCCATGTAAGCAGCATTCTGAGTTGGGAAAAAAAAAAAAAAAAAAAAAAAAAAAAAAAGTGTCACGACGGCTTTATGGACTAAATACAGAAAATCTTGTACAACTCATCTCAGAGTAACTAGGGACATTTTTTCTTTCTTTTTGTTCACAAACAGCAGCAGTCCAGAAAAAGACAGCCATTCAGCTATGCTGACTAAGGCCCAAGATTGAATCAATATTATACCAAATTGTAAATATACAACTTGAGAAAGGAAGAAAACTACAGAGGCGCAAAAAAAAAAAAAACAGGAAGGAGAGAAAAGGGAAAGATGACATTCAGAGAGAGATAAAGAGAGATGTGGGCAGTAATGTGGTGACAAAACGAACAACAGACTTAAGATGTAGAGCCATGGACTTGGCCAACGACAAAATTAAAAAAAAAAAAAAAACCCACGGACAGTTTTCAAATTCACATCAATAAATCTTTCATAAATGCAAATGTACTTCATCTCTCAGGAAATAGGGTAATGTTTAATGTGCCTAAATCTTTAATAAAGCACTTTTAAAAAGCAAAAGAAGAGTGCAAATTTAACCTGACTTAGGTGGAGGTACACCGTCAGCAACCAGAAGTCCTGGAAATCGGTAATCGATGATGCAGTGCAATTTGTTACCGCGGTGTAATATCCTTTGAGCCGCACCGGAGTGTAAGGGCTACAGTCGGATAAAACCTTAATACCCAACACAAAAGGGCACGACTCGCTGCTGTCAAGAGCCGATTCTTTTATGTAAATGAGCAGCGAGGACAGTCACAAACGAGAATAAAAGCCGTTTGTCAGGTCTGAATTTATAGCGGAGCGCATCAAACAGTTCAATGGCCCTTGCGACATGAACAAACAAAAATATTCCCAGAGCGAGCAGTACAGGAGCACCACCTACGGCAAAACTGCCGTCGTCCGGAAAGCAAAAACAAGTGCAGCAAAGGGAGAGAGAAATGGAAATGTGGGAAAGTCAGTTCTGCTACACCAGTCCAGCCCTGAAGATCCACAGGGCGCCATGTTTGTTGCCAATGACCGGCATCAAAACTGCTCTCACACAAACAGGCCACTTTTTTTTTTTAATAAATCAAAACTGGGCATTCTTCCCTTTTCGGTTAGTCCCAACCTTCCAGGTGAATCCACATCATTCACCTAACGGGATTGCAGATCTTAGAGACGGTACAAGAACTGTCAAGAACAGAACATGTAGTAGATGAAAAACACAAAATGCGCCATTACCAACTCCCACCATGTTCTATCATAATTTCATTTAAGTAAAATGGAAGTGGGTCGGTGCACAAATGTACGTATACATGACATGAATGACTGGTCTACGGTACACATGCAAATATGTATTGCAAGTCTGTCCATCGATTTTTCTTCTACATCGGATCAACCTCACACCTGGCAAGCCCATTGTGGAGGACCCAAGAAACTGCAGTGCCGAGTGTGAGCTCATGAGATTTACAGGACATATTTAGTCGTGTCTTACTACCACCACTTACTCTCTGTGGATGAGGAGAGGGTCAGGCTCATTGGAGGTGGAGGGATATCCTACAGCAGCTGACGGTTGCCGGATTTCTTAAACCGTAAGGAAAGCGGTGGCACTGAGCATGCAGTTATGGGTGCCATCTGGTGGGCTGCTCTCGGCCACAGTCACTGAGGAGGTTTGTGAGCTCTGGCGGTTTGTATACGACGCACACTATTGCCCGACAGTACGGTTGTTTGGTGCAGAAGCAGCATGGCGGCTTATTCTATTGGCCGCCATTAGTTCTAGGAATGTCCTCCATCTAAGGCTAGTTATTCAGGAGTCCACTGGGGAATGCTAGCACAAAACATGCATCAACAGTGCCAGCGCGGTTAGTTAGAACTCAAGTGACTGTGGAGGTCTGTGAGGCACTGGTGCTCTCTGAATGGGACACACTAGAGGTAGAAATTAGTCTTGTTTATTCATTGTTCAATGACACTGCACTTTTACAGCTGTATCACGTCATCCGTCGCACTCCTCTAAACATGCGCAGGAATCAAATTTAAGAGGCACTTAGAGTCTCCAATTAGCCAGACATGCATGTCTTTGGAGCACCCAGAGAAAACCCACACAAACACAGAGAGAACATGCAAACTCCACACAGAAATACCCCAGACCAGACTTGAACCCCAACCTCATTGCTGTGAGGTAACAGCGCTAATCACTGTGTCCTACATGTAGAGATCAGAGCAAGAAAAAGCCATCTGATACGGGTTTTAGGGCAGGTGCTTGATCTGGGATCCCAGGCTTCGCAGTTGAGCCTTTCGAAGAAGTCATGGGCCTAACTAACGAAACATCAGCGGAGGAAGGTACATACTTAAGACCTGTGGAATACATTCTCCAGCACCCTCATGATTAATTGCTAGCTGACAATTACTCAGTTATTTGGCTAGTATATGCGGCAATAAATTAGAAACATCTCAGCTGGGCCACCCAATTTTATACAAAAAAAAAACATTATAAATACTGCCGAGTGGTTGTATACCTCCATCTTTTCTTAACTATCGTGGTAAGCAACCATCATAGTCAAGTGTATTTGCAAAAGTATTCTTTTAGAGATTCTCTCATTGTTCTTCCCCATTTTGTTCAACTTTGATTGAGCAGATTCACAAAAAAAAAAAAAAAAAAACTTATTCCTTGTATGTGTTCAAAATTCAGGTCACAGTGACCTTGACCTTTCACCAAAAAATGTAATCAGTTCATCTTTGAGTCCAAGTGGACATCTATGCCAAATTTGAAGACATTCCCTCAAGGTGTTCTGGAGAGATCACATTCACAACAATGACATAGACTTGGTCGGTGACCCTGACCTTTGACCACCAAAATCAAATCAGTTTGTCCTCAAGTCCATGGGCACATTTGCGCTAAATTTGGAGAAATTCCCCCCGCTCGTTCCAGAGCAATTGCATTCACAAGACTGGGAAGGAAAGATGGATGTACAACCAAAAAACTTGCTGCCTTCAGCCACAGTTGTCACCAGGATGAAGGCATTTAAAAAGTGCTTCATGGGTAATGAAGTTCAGTGCTGAAGGGTTGTCTGCAGGCTTGATTCATGTCCCTTCATTCATCAACTGTTCACCGAATCTATAAGGTGCCATTTGCCTATCAATAAACAGCAAGGCCTTTGAAACTGATAGTTTCAGTTTCCAAATAGCCCTCATCCACTTTGAAATTCCAAATGACTCTGGCAGTTATGTAGCCGTAAAATGGCCCAGCAGGGTCGATGTGATCTCACAGCGAGCAGCAGATGGGGTGAGGACACTATGCTACAGCACAGAGGGAGGACAGATATATCTCCGCGAGCCATCGGAGACCTAAGCCAGGACTGGGCACCAACATACTCATTATACCATCAAGAGTATATGGACACCAGCTCCCAATACATTTTACTCCATGACGCTGTGACACCTTTTAATGTTCTAAGGCGGCTTTCTAAGAGATGTTATAACACGGCAGCTGGGATCGGCTTCATTGCAAGCATCAGTGAGATTTGCCTGGCATCGCCACCCATCAGGCCTAGCTAAAGGTCCTCAATCAAATTCATCCCACCATTGATGAGGGTGAGGCCAGGGTTCTGTGCCGGACTAACAAAGGTTCAACACCAATCCTGACCATGTACGGACCTTGCTTGACACGTAGGGGGCATTTTCATGTCAATATGGGACAGGGCTCTCTAAAAACTGTTGGAAGCAAAGAATCATCTAGAACACCATTGAATGCAATTACATTTTCTTTCAGCGGAACAATGAGGCCTTGCTGAAATAATGAAAGACAGCTGCAGACTAAGCAGAGCCCACATACTTGTGGTTATGTTGTGCACTCATCGCTGGATCAGAATTGTTGTAGCCTCAGATATTAAATACGGGATCAGGAAAAGGTGGGGTCGGTGACAGGTGGGGAGGGGGTGGAGAGCGAGCTGGGCTGGAGGCCTCGGGCGAGTGGAGCCTGGAGGTCGCAGAAAACTCTCCCAGCGCGGCCACACAAACCCCCAGGTTGAAAGAAGTAAAACAACAAGCTTACACAGCACTGCACTGGGTGCAGCTGAATTGACCTATAATACCGTACCAAACCCCAAAGGACAGAGAGCTCGCTGTGGAGAAGAGCTGACCGTTTCCTGCCTCCACACCAGACGAGCAAAAATTGCAAAATTACTTTCCGCGACACTTACAGACAGGGTATCAAATACATGTACAGTTGATCAAACCAACCAGGGGCCAATCCTCTCGAGGGGAACGAGGGGATAAGCTTTGTACAAGAGTCCAACAGCTGCACTGATCGTACTGTGGCTACACTGCCGGCATCAAACATCAACCCACTCTGTTCCCATGAAAACCTTTGCCACTGCGCCCCAAACTGATTGGCTCAATCAGGTCCGATACGAGCAACCCAATCAGATCACAGGCTTCAGAAGCATCAGCTGAGGCCTGGTTTATTAGCAAAGCACTTCCCTATAATTTTGCAGGAGTCTTTTCAAATATTCAGCTACCCAGCAACCAATAAAGTACCACATAAAAATTTCTTCGATACAGCTTCACATGGGGCATCATTACAGGCAGGGTCCGCAGCGAGAACCGACACTAAAACTCAAGCCTATTCCCGAAGCGGCAGGATGACAAACGTGCAAAACTCCAAAAGCCGCCATCTCTGCTCCCTGGCGGCGACATGCAGCTGGCTGGCTGATTTACCGCCGAGGCGAGGCCCCTCTTCAGAGAGGTATAAATCGCGGGACTGCATGCGTTTCAGGGATGGCGTTCTGTACCGCTAACGGCCAACAGCAGGCTCATTTCACCCTCAATCCAATTGGGTGGTCAAGGAGCCAGAGGCTGCGAGTTCATATCCTCCAAGTGGTGCCCGGCCATTACACCCTTCAGCAAGGCACTAAACTGGAATTGCTTCAGTAAAAAGATACAGCTATATAAAATAGATGAAACGCGAAAAGTACACAGTGCAAGTCATTCAGGATAAGAGAGCCTGCCAAACATTGAAAAACTTTATCTTCAAAGGGTTAAATGTTTAAGTTTATTGGAAAACTTTTTCCAAATTCCAAGACAGTGTTCAAAGCTCTGCCGCCTTCGATGACCAGTACCCGGCTGTTACATGAGTACAATAAAACTGTGCAATTGACTGTTCCGCGTGTCCGCACAGAGTTCGGAAAAAGAGCATTCAAATATGCTGCCCCTTTTACATGGAACACCCTTCAAAAAGATTTAAAACTGCCAGAATTAATTACTTATGATGCCTTCGCTACGATTTTAAAGGACCTTGAACGTGAATCCATTGGACAGTGTTGCTGTACTTAAATATAATCAGTATCATCAAAAATTAGCATTTTATATGATCACTATTTATTATTTGTATATCTGCTCTGTACTTTGCTCCATTTTTGCTTCTGAACGTTGTGTGTATTGTTTTTAATTTTGTGTTACAGACGTGTGTTGCTGCCTTTCTTGGCCAGGTCTCCCTTGTGAAAGAGGTCCTAGATCTCAATGGGCTAATTACCTGGTTAAATAAAGGTTAATAAAATAATAAAAAAACTCCATTAAAAAAAATAAATTTGTCATTTTGCAATGGCTTAATGGTTTATTGAGTTAAATGCTTAAAAGAGAGTACTGATGAGGGACATTTCTGGAGAATTCTGGCCCTCCACAAGCCCTGATTCGGAAGGGCTATTCATTTTGACGTATGAACACAAGCCACAGGTCCGGTCTCAGCAGTTTCGAAACCCCCCAACCCGTTATCTGTAAAGGCCAGGACGGCATGACAGCGTACGTAACCAGATAACTGCTCGACGCCTGCGCAGAGTAATGTGCAGTGTGCGCTCGAACGCTGGAGCTGCGCAGATAAATCAGAGAGAATATCAGATCAGAGCGCGCCACTCCCCCCCTTTGCCCGCTCTGGGGTTGACGCTCTGCCGCATTAAAGGACGGACCTGCAGGCGCACGCAGACTCCCGCCATCAATCCACCCTCCCTGCTTTTCCAGAGACAAGCGAAACTGCAGCATCTTGCAGCACCTGCGCAAAAACCCGTACCCCTCACACAATAAAGGTATCAGGACACTGACTGAAATCCACATACCTGCCCCGCGCATACAGAGCTGAGCATATAACAAACAGCACCGCATTAAACCTTTAACTGCCAGCTCAACCTTTCGGTAGAGCACACTCTGAGTCACAGTATCTAACTAAAGGAAATGTTGAACTTAAGACTGAATTTTTCCAGCATAACATGCCTAGGCCGAGTGTTAGAGATTGCTTAATCAAGAAAAGTTGAAAATTTTCAATTAGATACAGTGACTCAAAATGTGCTCCACCAGAAGGCTGACGCAGTTGAGTTAAAAATATCAAGTATTGAGCAGTCAAGGCTTCCTCGTACGCACGTGTCGCTCGTGACACGCCACATGATTCCGAAGTGTGGGGTGGTGGGGAGTGGTTCCTGAACATTTTTAATGCACCAAAGGGGTAAGAAAAACAGAGTCCACAGTGGAAACAGAATATTACAGCCACTCACGGCCCACGCCTAACGGGCCTCAAGGAAACTCCAGCAGCTTATGAACAGAGCTCTACACCAGAAGGTAAAGCCAGCCCACATAGTACACTCATCCAAGACCAGGTCCACAGAGGGAACAGCCCCCAATCAACCCCTCCAGCACCACCACCAGCAGGAATCTGGTCTGAGAAAAACAAGCAGTGGTGGCTACAGTGAGAGAGGAGTTAAAGAGGGTGGGGGGGGATGGGAAACACATTCAGTCAAACACAAGTGTCTCTCTTTATAGGATCTGAAGATTAAAGGGAAATCCTCAGCCATTCACGGCATCCCCCCCAACACCATTCCGGACTCATTCTCATTCCCGGCCATAAAGCTATAAATTGCCTGCGCCTGCTCGCTTTCCAACTAATAAAACACTCTCCATTCTTCACAGCATTTCACCCCCCTTCTCCTTCCCCTTCCCCTCTTTCTGTCTAAATAAATGTGAGACCAGGCAACCTGGTGACAGGGCTTCAGTTACCAGCCTTCTGCTCTGAGTTAGGTTTCAAAATCCACCCCAGCAGTTTCACAGCCTCGGTGTGCCCCAAGGGCTTATGCTTGGGTCTTCCACCATCAGATAAACAAGAATTGAGAAGGCCTCGCTGCCCCTTTATTTAAAATGGTACAGTGGCCCGTATCTGAAGGCTGGCACAGCGGAGATAACTGTTTATGCTAACCAATCCAGAGCAGGAACAGTTCTGCTGGATACCTGCAGCTCAGAGTTCACCAGCAGAGATTATCCATAAGTCTGTTCACAAGCCTGTAACTGAAAACCCCAGAAGAAGGTGTACAATAACGTCCTGACGCGTGCAGACTTTGAGGAAAACAAGACAAAACTGAGCCAATGTGAGGGCAGAATCACCACCGCACCCACACCTCCCCCATTTCAAAAATAAAACAAGGCAATCAGAGATGGCAGACTTCACCCCATTCACGCAAATATTAGCAAGTGCGGAAACACAAACACGCAGAGCCACTAGATGGCAGATTTCACCCATTCACGCAAATATTGGCAAGTGCGGAAACACAGACAGAAAAACAAACAAATAAACAAACACACACAGAGCCGCTAAAAACAGTACTTCATGCCCACTCCGTGGGGTGAAGTAACAAAAATAAAATAATACAAAAGAATTCAACACAAAGAGCATTAAAATGATCTAAACTGACAAAGATTGACTTGCACTGTCTGATTTTTTGAAGACTACACTCTCCATACTTGTTTTTAATACAAAGTCTCGTGCCAGATCATTCTACATGCTCCTTTTGAACAAAATGTATTGTAATCGTCAGGACATTAAGCACTGTGGTCTTCTATCAAGGTCAGATTCCATCTGTTCTCAATATGGTATTAACTTTCTTCAATATATTTTTGATTCCGTTTACTCAAGTCGTGTCAGGGGGAATATAAAGTCATCCGCCCTTTCCCCTGATGGCATGTCTGATAGTGTTCGTCAGCTGCTTTTAAGCTTTGATCCTTACGACAAGGTTCTTTTAAATATGTTGTTAATGCCTTTCTAATGTTTTTTTTTTTTTTTTAAAATCAACAGTTGTGGTTTCATGTTGCTGTTTGACGACTTTGTTATTAATCCAACGCTTTTTTTCCCCAATTTGTAACGTATGAAGTTTTTAATCTCTGTCCTGTGATACGTTATGGGTTTTTGGTGCGGGGATATACTTTATTTTATGGTATCCTACATGTGATGATTCTGTAATTTTACTATTGTATCTCTTCTTTTGAAGGCAAATAAATATTATCATTATTACTATTATACTGTAGTTTCAGGAATCACGGGGAGCAGCACCACACAGTAAAAATAGCAATTCAAACCCAGAGGGAGTCTCTGGTAAAGAGAGTCTCTGGAAAAATCTGTATTGCCATGCATCACCTCATAATACTGCTTTGCATTAACACGTCCGTACATGCACTCCTTTCCCAACAGGCCAAAGTCTGCCCAGAGAGCTATTCCATAGGTCAATATTTTTCCTTTTTTTCCCCTCTCTCTTTCCCACCAAACCCCCTCCCATGGGAGGTCAGCTTTATTTATTATAAATATAAAAAAAAGGATTAACCCAATCAAGGGGGGGGTCAAAAACAAACAACAGAAAAAAATTAAAATAAAAAATGAACACGTGCATAAACAGAGGACAGACTATCAGACAGACAGGGGGACATGAAAGTATAAGTACTACGAGAGAAAGAGGAACAGAGAACAATACAGCAGAAAAGAGAGAGAAGAAAAAACAATCAGTGGAAGTGAGACGGGTATCAAATGGGAAACAATATGGTCTGAAAGATGCCAGTAAAAACAATCATAATAACAATAGTAACAATAATACTGTGCAGTACCACACAAAAAATTTGAAGACATAACAGAAAGCAAAGAATGACAATGTACAGGCACAGTGCCGTGAAAAAGTATTTGCCCCCTTCCTGATTTCTTACTTTTTTGCATATTTTTCACACTTAAATGTTTCAGATCAAAACAAATTTTAATATAAGAAACACATAACCCAAGTAAATACAAAATGGAGTTTTTAAATGATGATTTCATTTATTAATTGAAAAAAGCTATCCAAACCTATCTGGCCCTATGTGAAAAAGTAATTGCCCCCCCCCGTTAAATCATGAATTAACTGTGATTAACCACATTTTTTAAGTCCAGTTTCACTAGCCACACCCAGGCCAGATTACTGCCAGACCTGTGGAATCAAGAAATAACTTCAATAGAACCTGTCTGACAAAGTGAAGTAGGCTAAAAGATCTCAAAAAGCTACATGTCATGCCGCGAACTTAAGAAATTCAAGAACAGATGAGAAACAAAGAAATTGACATCTATCAGTCTGGAAAGGGTTTCAAAGCCATTTCTAAGGCTTTGGGACTCCGGCGAATCACGGTGAGAGCCATTATTCACAAATGGAGAAAATTTGGAACAGTGGTGAACCTTCCCAGGAGTGGCCAGCTTACCAAAATTACTCCAAAAATACATCAACTACTCATCTAGGAGGTCAGAAAAGAACCCAGAACAACATCTGAAGAACTGCAGGCTTCGCTTGCCTCAGTTAAAGTCAGTGTTCATGATTCAACAATAAGAAAGAGACAGGGCAAAAATGGCATCCATGGGAGGGTTCCAAGGCGAAAACCACTGCTGACCAAAAAGAACACGAAGGCTCGTCTCACATTTGCCAAAATACATCTTGATGATCCCCAAGACTTTTAGGAAAATATTCTGTGGACTGACGAGACATAAGTTGAACTTTTTGGGAGGTATGCGTAAAACTAACACAGCATTTCATAAAAAGAACATCATACCAAAAGTCAAATATGGTGGTGGTAGTGTGATGGTTTGGGGCTGCTTTGCTGCTTCAGGACCTGGACAACTTGTCATAATTAATGAAACTATGAATTCTGCTCTCTACCAGAAAATCCTGAAGGAGAATGTCCAACCCTCAGATTGTGATCTCGAGCTCAAGCGCACTTGGGGTTATGCAGCAGGACAATTATCTGAAACGCACCAGCAAGTCCACCTCTGAATGGCTTAAAAAAAAAAACAAAATGAAGATTTTGGAGTAGCCTTGTCAAATTCCGAGCTTAAATCCTATTGAGATGCAGTGGCATGACCTTAAACAGGCCGTTCATGCTCAAAACCCCTCCAATGTGGCTGAATTAAAATAATTCTGCAAAGAAGAGTGGGCTAAAATTCTTCCACAGTGATGTAAAAGACTCATTGCCAGTTATTGCAAATGTTTGATTGCAGTTCTTGTCGCCGAGGGTGGCACAACCAGTTATTAGGATTTAGGGGGCAATTACTATTTCACATAGGGCCAGGTAGGTTTGGATAGATTTTTATCCTTAATAAATGAACTCATCATTTAAAAACTGCATTTTGTATTTACTCGGGTTGTCTTTGTCTTATATTAAAATTTGTTTGATGATCTGAAACATTTAAGCGTGACAAATATGCAAAAAAAGAAGAAATTAGGAAGGGGGCAAATACTTTTTCACAGCACTGTATGTATACAGGATAAAACTGAATTTGAATATTTCAGGGGACGGTGTATATGTACATTAATATGAGGAAATGGGATTAGTTCACAGGCAGATTTAAAGATTTTATAAAAGCTGCCCACATTTTTTCAAGTGATGAAGATCGCTGCTCATGAGATGTAATTTCCATGGAAATGTGCTCTTTGAGGAGATTTAACCATTGTGTTATGTTTATTTTTTTCCTTGTTTTCCAGTTTAGAAGAAGAGTCTTCCTGGCGACAGCTAGAGCAATGAGTATGGGTTTTGTATTTTGGACGGGTGGGTTGATTTCTGAGAGGTATCCGAGCAGACAAACCGATGGGGAGAGTGGGATACTACAGCCCATAATAAGTGATATTCTGTCAGTGACTTGCTTCCAGAAGTTATAGGTTAGTGGGCAGTGCCAAGTGGAGTGGAAATAATCATCTGGGGTGTTCATTGTGCATTGTGAGCATGTGTCTGCCTCTACAAATCCCATTTTAAACATCTTGTGCTGAGTGATGCATGTTCTGTGAATTACTTTATACTGTATTAATTGTAAGTTAGTATTTTTGGTCATTGTGAAAGTGTTCTTACATATCTGGGCCCAGAAGTTTAAGACGGGGGAGAGAGATAAGTCTTTTTCCCAGGCTTGGATGGGAAGGGATATTGATGAATTTGAGTTAAATATCAATATTTTTCCAAAAAACACTTAACCCTTAGAGTGCTAAATGCAGCTATTGTTCCTCAATGACGTAAGGTATCAAAATCAAAGCCGTTGAAAACCGATCATGCGGCGACTTGTTTAAAAGAGCTCCGACAGGGGAGCTCTTTTAATCAAGTCGCCGCATGATAGGTTTTCAACGGCACAAGATAATTAAATTTATACTTTAAGAAAAAATTTATTTCAGCGCTCTAAGGGGCTAAATAGTTCAAGCATAACAGGACAAATACATACACAAGCACATTCATAAAAATTTCCATACTGGGTTATGCACTTCAAAATCACCAGACCTGCACAGGCTGTAGACTCAGAATTGTATCAGACGCATGTTTAAATTCTACATGCCAATTGAAGAGAGCAGTTTATTTCATCTCAGTATTGACAACAGTTCAAATTACAGCTTGGTCTTTAAAAAAGGCGCATGTCCACACAAAACCAATCTATCCATTCCATATCTAAACTGCTCCTTCCCAACAAGGGTTATGGGGAAGCTTGAGCCAATCCCAGTTGACGATGGGCAAAAGGCAGGGAGTCACCATGGGCAACTCGCTATCCGCACAAATCACATGCATTTTATTATTTAATGCGCTCTTGACATGCTGAGAAATGGAGGCTAGTAGTTGAGTCAGGCTTATTTTACTCGTTTATTGTACGGGATGCCTCCTTGAGTCATTATCAAACTGGGTTTGAATCTTTTGAAAAAGTCTCCTGAGAGCCCCTTTTAAGATGCAGCTTTCTCTCATATCCCAAGCATTTAATCTCTTCAGTTCAGTTTTCTACTCATTTTGAAAACGTGGGTATGTTTTTATAATAGACAAAACAACTAGTCGAGTTCTGTTTGCTCAAGCTCCTACGATCATAGTCTCAAGTCGGGTCAATTCAGTGTCACGCTGACAGCTTTTGCGCCACTATAACAGCTGTCTGATGTTAGAAATGGCAGGTTAGACAAAGTTACCAACTGCAGTGAATAGGATTAGATTCTGACAGCACTTACAAGGTAGCAGAGGTATGGTCTCTCCATTCTCAATACAGAAACACCCCGTCAAAACCACTACGACTCCCCCAGAAAGGCCTAAAAATGTCAAACAATGCACTCCATAGGTTTTCGTCACCCACTTCCATCGCATATCAAGGCTTACCAGTTTCAACAGGGCTGCTGCAGAGCAATCGTCAGCATCTCTCAACAACAAACGAGGAACCGAGCAGGATTATTTCACATTCTTCAAAACCACTTCCAATTCAACATAGTTTTAACCACAACTTAAGCTGCTTATTCCGTTCCAACATCACAAACGGAGAAGAATGTGCCGGACAAATTTGCAACGATTTTTGCAACCAAGCAGCCCCTTTCAACAGAGAAAGCCGAGGTCAGCTTAAAGCATTCAATTTTTTATAAAACACTAAAGCACTGTAGTTGTAATATTTTTCCCCCCTATTTCAGGGTTCGAAAGACATTTGTACAGTTATTAATCACAGTACTAAAAAGGTTAAAAACACATCACTTTTCCACATTGTAAGATTACACGGTCCATGTCGGTAAACAGAGCAAGTAAACAGAGACTACCGCAGTGAGCTCAGGGATCTCGGGAGCAGTCGTCTGGAGAGGTCCACACACTCACTTGAAACGAGCCGCGACGGCTGGCTGAGTGATGTACCGTGGCGCTTGCTGTGCACAGAGACCTGGCAAGCGCCGCTACCACCACCACGCCATGACAGACGACCGCTAGCATGAGCTCCAGCAGGTTTTCCCAAGCTCCGCTGAAAACAAGGGATGTTTGGAAACGCTCTGCTGCGCAGAACTTCCTGTTAACATGCTTTTGTGAGCAAAAAAAAAAAAAAAAAAAAAAGCGCCACAAAACAGTCCAAACTCAGACCCTGCAGCTAGCAGCCAGCTAAGTGAGTCAGCTTGGGCAAATCAGGCGGCAGGAGAAGGACAGAAAAAAGACAAAGCTAAAAGCAACCTTCCCCTTCACACACAAAATGTACTTTTGTGTGAAAATAACCCAGCCGGCACACGACCGACCTTCAACGTTGAAATAGTTGAAATTATGCCAGTTGTCGTTTCAACGTTGAAACGCTATTGAAACAACGTTTAACTCTGATGGTTGTAAAAAGGTTAACAAAATGATCTCAAATCAACACTGAAGTTTGAACAAGATTTGTTTCAACGTTGAAACAACATTGAAACAACGTTGAAAAAAACGTTGCGAAATCTATGTTGATTCATCTTTCAAAATCAAAACATAATTCAACGGTGATTCAACTGTGCTCCATGACGTTGATTCAACAGAGAAAAAACGTTAAAATGCCAGCTGGGAACAGATTAATTCTACAATAATCAGTTAAGAAAACAATGGAGGACATCCCCGGCACCGTGAAGAATACAATAGCCCAATTACACCTCAGAACAGCCACAAAAAGCTTTCTGATAATGAGCAATGTAACTTACAAACAGCGCTGTGTTTTAAGAGACTAATGTGGTGCGATAAATTCACTCCATACACAACTGTAATTACAGGAATGTAGGTGATTAACAAGCACAGCAGGGCCTGACCTGATTTACAAAAACCATGATGCGCATACAAAGCACTAACAAAAATACACTTTGTGCTATACACATTGCTATTACTGTGTTACTATCCCGCTATTACATAATTATACCAACTCTACCAGAGCAAAAATCACAGCAGAGATGACTGGAGTTTGAGAGCCATCTGAATTTCTCCCTCCCGCCATTGTCACAATCACAATTTTGCAGGCCGTGAATATAGATGCGTGCATCCATTTCCCGGGTCCAAAAAACATAACAGCAGCTGGCAATGAGACGCAGATGTTTCAAAAGCCAAGTCCACACAAAAGCAGGGGAAAGTAACTCCAGGATGAATAATACCTGCAAAAGTACCAAATGTCACAATTTTCGTCCATCACATACCTCTGATTTGTTGGACATGTTCTCCTCTGCGTCAGAGTCGTTGGGGTCGACAAGGTCCTGAAAAGGCGGTAGTCCGTGGGGTTTCCTGCTCCCCGCCGGCTGACTGTCCACTTTCAGCTTGGCGGGGCGGATGGGCGGTCGATCCCGCGACGTTTTTTTATCCGAGTGATGAGGCGACGATGAGGTAAGACCTGACGCGGGTTTTGCGGACGTCTCAGACGAGCCCTTCTTCCTCTTTTTGGTCGCGTGATCCTCGCCGTCGCCCAGGGGCGGCCTCTTCCCCGGGGCTTTGGACCCCATAGATCCCGCCCCCACCCCGACCCCGTGATTGACAGCCCCGTCAGACTTCTGTTCCTTAGACAGGGCCTTGGGTTCCTTGAAGCCCATCTTGGGGATGGACCGTTCATCCCTGACCGGCTGGTTCTCTTTGGGTTTCTTGGAGGAATCTTTGGAAGGCTTGCTGGGGTCTCTGGAACTGTCTTTAAAGGCACTTTTATGCTCTTTTGAGTCTTTTGAAGTCCTGTCTTTGTGGTCCTTTGATGGCTTGTGGAGCTTGGACGAACCGCCGCTGCTGTTAGCGCTAACGGTGTTTAGAGAGCTGCCACTACTCCTCGACCCATCCTGCAGAAAAATCACCAGATGTTCAGAAACCAAGCGCCTCCACCTTACAAACCCAAGCACTGCCTCACCCACACACTCAGCTGATGTTAGAGAGTAATTAAGGGAATCTTTATACAAGATTTGTAAGTAAGCTTCAAGTCACCCTGAGGCTATCAACACTCTTTTTGTCCTAAGTGTGGCATGTTCGGTATTAAAGATCTGGCTGCACAGAGAACATTATCCAAGCTGTGCTTTACCCAAGACATGGGCGCACTGAAATTCCTGACCTGCTTTCAAGGATTTACAGTAAACTTAGAAAGTGGCACTGTGGTGCGCCAGAGATACTAAATGCATGGTGGTGTTAAACACTGAAAACAAGATGAACAAATAAAACCTCACAATAGAGAAAGAAAAATATTCACCACATCAGGCTCCAAGAGTCTGCCGTCTGGAGGGAAGGTTAACCAAGGTTTGTGTTGCTGAGGTTTATGAGATTAAGTGCTCTTTGATTGCAGAGAGCTACTCTCACGTTTACCAGAGAGAAGAGCTCAAAGCTATATTTGACCCCCACAGAGCACTGATACAAACCTGGACACCGAGGTGTGTGTGCGTGCGTGTGTGTGTTGTTACAGGATAAGGGATCAAATGATGTCCATCACGCCCCACAACTTTACCCTCGGCGAAGTAGCGAGAAGGTCCACTGGTATAGAATGGAGATCCTCACTCTTATTTGAAAAGGTCCAATGAGGGTGCAAGTGTTCATTCCAACCAAGCAGTTACACACCTGATACTACTAATCTACAAATCAAGGACTTTAGCAAAGGCTCTAGGGGGTTGGTTAGTATAATCAGGTGTGTAACTGCTTGGTTGTATTGAAAGCCAGCAACCACACCGACCCTTTCTAAACAAGATTCAAGACCTCTAGTGTAAAAAACTATGGATCCCAATTCATCTCCGTAGAGGAAACCACATTCTTACTGCATGCCTCATTTGGTCCCCAATACAAATAAAACCATCAGTAGACCATCAGACCAAAAAAAAAAAAAAAAAAAACTTCACAGAAACCACAGACTTCACAAGAGTTTGCTGGATTTCACTTCAAAAACCTCCCGGCAGGCGAGGGCAGATTTTTAATCAGCCAGTCGATAGGCTTGGATCAACACGACAGACAGGCTGACTGGTGGACATCTGTAGACGCCCATCGCTTTGAGAATTTTATCCAGCTTAAAACACCATATCGTGCAACAATCTGAGGTAAACATGGGAATCATTTAAGACGCAGTGGGAATGTCTCCCAATAGTTACAAAGACATTACCTCATGCGGTTTGATTGCTGCAGGGTATGAAGACACCAAAAAAAAAAAAAGCAAACTAATTCAGGCCCATGAAATCAGGACAGGCGAGTCATAAATGGCTGCAATTGATCAACTAAACACAGAGAAACCATACAACCCAGCAACTTCGCACAGGAAGAGGAAGAAAGTGCCACAGCCACAGAAAGACCCAGAAGAGGGGTTGTGGGCACAGATAATAGAGAAGAGGAGGGTGGGCTCTCGAGATCACTGCATCACTGACTACAGGCTTCACAGACAGATAAGGACATTTTGACCTTTGACATCCTGGCGGTTTGTCTCCTGAACAAACCCCCCCCCATACACACACACACACACACACACACACACACACACCCCTTGGCCACCATGTCATCACTGCAGTAAAGCCATTAAGCAGTCTAGACACGGGGCCGGTTACAACCTGCTTAAACGTCCGAGAATGAGAGAGACCTGCGTTTTGTCATGAGTCACTCACCCCAGGACCTTAAGACAAAGTCACCCCCCTTTCTGTCATACAGACAAAACAGTTGCGGCCAAACGGTAGGTCCAAGCACTCTGGGGGGGGGGGCAGCAGTGGCCACAGACTCAGTACAGATGTGCAGCAATTACCAGATCCTGGACAAACCGGAGCACGGGCAGCTCCAGTTTCCGATCCATGTGTGGGACAATTCAGATAGGGGCTCCATGCATCCCATAGCTCTCAAAGCCTAGACCAACATTGAAGGTGTTGAAAACCTATCATGTGGCAACTTGTTTAAACTGACCATTATCCTCAATGGAAGGTAGAATTTACTGGCAGTAAAAGTGAAAGCTTTATAGCGCTGAATGGAGACTTCTGCATGGCAACGTTATCTCGCAAAACAAAGAAAAAGAAAAAGGCAAAACTTGCACTGATTGCCATTTTAAACCATTTTAAACATGCAAAAATAATAGCTTTACGAGCAGGACACCACTTTGCCTGTCTGACCCCAGTCCAGCTAGTAATCCATCAGGAACACAGTCTGATTGGGTTCAGAACACAGAACAGCTTCCAAGTGCAGCGGGTCCATGTGTCTCTGACCCCAGCCTGTCTGTATCTCTCCTACAGCCAGCATGCATTGCCGTAACACCTGAGACTAAAAATAACAGTGGCAACAAGTAGGCCATTTTGGATAATTATTGCAGTGTGACAACTAAAATAAACACATTTCAAAGCCCGGCCAATGCAGTCTCAACTGGTTCAACATGAGGAAGGGTCAAAAACTACTCTGTAACAAAACTCAAACTCCAGCCACGTCCTGGGAAGGCGGGACAAATAAAACAAAATCAATTCATTCCCTTTTTGTCCATACAAGAACTGTATTACAGATATTTTGAAGTAGGAGGCAATGTGCTACATAGTCTGATGTTGACAATGGAATGAGAGACTGAATTTGCAGAAACTAGCCCAAGGGGGGGAGGGGAGGGGAAAAAAAAAAAAAAAAGTTTGGGCAAGGGTTGAACATCAACTCCACTAAATGCCCGTAATACAGAGGTGGATTACTGTGTCACTTTGAAGCAAGGACTCAAGGATTACTCCGAGACCAGGTGCCTTAGAGGGCCAATTCAGCTCGAAGTTGTACCTGGGAATCCCCCACTGACCTTTGACCCCAGAGAGGGCTTGCCCTTCTTGCCGTCGGAGAAGGTCAGCGTTAGAGAGCTGCTAGGGAGGGTGGGAAGCTTCATGTGTTGCCCGAATAGAGAGGTGGACCCCTCCTGCATCACCATCACCTGAGAAACAAGCAAATACAGGTCAGTTCTGGGTGAAGAGACGGGAGAAATATCCAGAAAAATCAAGGCCTCGTCGGCCTCAACATGTTTCAACAACACCCACTTTATGACTGGCAAACAAGAAAACCAGCCGGCACCTGCTGTGCCAAGATCTTCGGGGGGGGGGAGAGAAAAAAAAAAAAACTTTATCCTGAACTTTCCAAGTATGACAACTGCGGAACTCAGTCAGGAACACAATACATGAGCCAGAGAAGTTATACAGTAAGCAATGGTCACACTTGGAATGTAAACACTTTGATTCAACTGTCTTCATGTAGGTAAGGGATAATAAAGGAGAGAGGAAAACAATAGTATTGTTATTCTCCAGCGTAATTTTTTTACCAGTTTGCTGTAAGTTAGCTCATGCAGGATGACAGATTAGTGTATCGCACAAAGTGCTGAAAAAGCTAAAATACGCTAGCATTTGAGCAGCATTTCGAATCCATCTAAGAGGGAATTTCATCCCAGCCTTTAAGATTTTGCTTTCTTTAGGTTTCACAGTGATGGTCAGCCAGAATTCTTACATTTTAGCAACACCAGGACTGAGAATAATGGCTTAACGCGTCACCTGTTCAAACGATCAGATCCAGCTGAGATTCAATACTGCTCGCACATGCTGAAATTTCTGGAAACAAATTGCTATCAGTTAAAAGATCAGCCAAGCCCAAGCTCTGGATGCTAACCAACAAATTTCATTATACCATGTTACGTCATGGGAGAGTTTTTTCATAGTAACACGATACGCCCTTCAGTCTGCACTTTGCTATGTCTTTATTAGCAAACTGGTGGAGTCTAACTTAAGATAAAAGGGATAAAGAAAGACCTTAAAAAACTAAGCAAGAATAAAGACAGCAATGGACTGGAAATCCAACAGCATGATTAGAGGTGATGAAGCCAACTCAGTGATTAATCGGTAATGAAGCCGACTAATCAGTGTCAGAGCATTCTCCCTAATGAAGCTCTCATGAGGCAAACTCAGAGATGAGACCTTCAATTAGAGCGTAATCAGACATTTGAAACCATGAAACGTCAATTTCAGCTTCATCACTGAGACAGCTTCATCAAAGCAGCATCACCGAGTCAGCTTTACAATGTCATCACCGGGAAAAGAGATTCTTTGAGCACGCCCAGAGCATTGCAGCAGATAATTCGCAAGATATTTTGAAAAAGGAGGAACAAGGTGATAGTCTTAAAATAGAAATGAGTGTTGAAAGAAAAAGCAAATCGTCGTTTTAGTACTGAATGCATTTTTTGCTAAATGAATACAAAAAAGGAGAGTATAACTAAATCCATGGTACTTGATGGTTTTTTTTCTTGTGAATTCTTAAATAGCCAGGAAATTGTCAACTAAAAGCAGACTTAGAGGTCTACCTTAAAAATTAAACAAACTATACACGAATGAAGTAGGTGAATGGCTGCTCTTTTGAACAGAAATAAACATCGGATAGGCAGGCTTTAACTCTTACTTTGGAGTCGTCTGTACTTCTCTTGTGAGGATCTCTTTGCTGTCAAGGAGACATGAGGAAACAATTTAGGATAAGTGCGTCTGCACGGGTGACAGGCACCCCGGCCAATGAGCATGCAGCCACACAGACACAGCCACACACAGACGCAACCGCACGCACAGATGCAGAGACGCCGTTGAAGACATTCAAACTGATTCGAAGGGCAGCTCAGTCTGCGTTCTGCGCCGCGTTTTTCAAAAGTAAACGCCCACTCAGCCATTAGCAAAGAGCAGAGACTACGGTCAGAGACCTGATGCCCTCTTCTCCCACCACATAAGCAGTTCCCAGAGAGTGTAAGCAAACCATCGACAGTGGGGTGTACAGCAAAGCAAGATCAGTGGCTTAGGGAGGTATTTCTGAGCCTAAAGCCCAGGTTTTCAATGTCATAAAAGTGGCTCTCTCTATTAACCCGCCATGGGTACGCATTGTACCACTGATTTTGAATTTATGGTTTGTCCAGCCAGCTCTCGCAAAGAAAGCCTGGCTAATGTTGAACTTGTTTCATAATACACCCTCTTCATAATACACCATAATGGATCTGCTTTTTAAAGGCGAATCATTCTTCATTTGGCCCTAACTATTGGTTAATTAATTTAGAGTTGAGAGGTCTTCGCATAAGCAAACAGAGCACACAACTCTATTTAATGCTGCCATTGCTACTTAAGTATTGGTAGCCTACTGCACAAAATGAGAAGACGAATTGTGCCTGGGATAATCAGGCATAATGGTTTTTGTAACTAGTTCAAATAAAATGAATGAAATCACACAATCAGCGTGGAACAAAGCTCATGCAGCAGCTGAACTGAAATATTTCATGAAAAAGAGAATTAAGAAAACACAATGAGCCATGAAACACTCCATGAAACATAAGGTGCTCTAAACACTGACGGTTTTCTTATCTCCGAGGCCAAACTAATATGATGTGAACTCATAGGCACAAATTACACGGAAAGCTCATGTACCCAGCAATATCGCTCACACTCACAGACACACTCTCACACACACACACAGACACACACACACACACCCTTTATGTCTCTCCCACATTTGAAAATGAAACCACCCCCAGCACTAAATCATAACTGTAAAGCCCCTTATCGTTTGACTTCCTCCGAGGACCTCAGGACTTGACTCCATAAAAGTTGCTTATCAGGAAGCGGAATTCCCTTAAGCCTGCTGAGTGACGGTGGCCACAATTGTAGGAAAGCAGTTTAGCTTTCTCAAAACTCACTTTCTGAGGAAAATCTCTAACACATTGTGTGAGGGGGGAGGAGAAGTCGGGCCCCATCCAAACCAATGCCAGACTCAATCACGTCACAGGATCCACCACAAACTCGTATACAATCCCTTTCCCAAATTCTCCTGCTACTCTACTGGCCCAACACAATGAAATACCCCCACACTCTCCCCCACTCCTCCCTACGTGGAGCCATCCAGCACCATTTCGAGACATCTTTATTTTTATTTAACCTTTATTTAACCAGGGAAGTCCTGTTGAGATTGAAATCTCTTTTTCAAGGGAGCCTTGGGGGGTTGAGGTGGGGAGGGAGAGGGCAAGTTGCGCAGCCAATTAGATCAGGGGATGATTAGGTGGCAGGTCGTAAGATCCAGGTTGGGACTTTAGCCATGACACCGGGGAACCCCCTACTCTTGACGAAGAGTGTCATAGGATGTTCAATGACCACAGAGAGTCGGAACCTCGATTTAACGTCTCATTCAAAAGATGGCATCTCCTTCAGTACAGTATCCCCATCACTGCACTGGGGCATTGGGGATTATTCCACCAGAGGGAGGATCGCAACCTACTGGCCCACCAATAACTCGTAACCCCAGTGTCTGCCTGGCATTTGGAAAACTGTCACCTGGAGCACAGGTTGACCAGGTGTACGTTTCCTAAAAGCTTAGTTTTCAACTGTTAGCAACTTACATAGCTTGAGCCATATAAAGTCAACGGTTCCAACCATAAAAGTTTGCGACTATGCTTTTGGGAAATGTGCCCCAAGATGTAGTTTAATGTAAATAAACCAATAAACGCTCCTAACACACTTGACTACACATCTCATCAGCCACTAATATTTTTTGGATTTCAGTACAGTTTTGTGGCAAACTTATCAACAGCATGAATACAAAAAGGCTCTTGACACAGCATTGAGTGTGTTGTGTGCTTCTTGTGTTAGAGTTAGCTACATGCGCAAGACGCATACCCATTAGCCATACTGAGTCTTCGGCTGTTAAAATTGACAGGCCCACTCGCTCATACTAGCCCGTCAGGACAGGCCCAAACCAGACAGCCAGACCAGAGTTAACCCCCTTCCCCCACCCAGTGTTACCCCCGCCCCCGCCCCAGCTTTACCCCCCCAGCCTTGAGCAGCTTCCGCCGGAACTCGTCGGTGGGGTTGTTGAAGGTCAGCTTCTCACAGCGCAGGTGATTGACAGGTGGGTGTCCCTCCAGGTGTAGGAAGAGGTCGTAGTCAAACCGCACTTTCTTAGGTTCTTCCTGGTGGGAAGGCAGGGGAATCCGTCAAACACAGACACAGACACACAAAAACAGAACACAGCATGAAAAGGTACCAATTATCACCTCTCCAACATTGACTGCCATGTACAAACGTAAAAATGAGGGCTATTTTTCCTGCAATACAAAGACACCCCAGGCTGCTATGAAATGCCACCAGCCCAGATCTGTCCTAATGAAGTTTTCAAAAGAGAGAAAAAAAAAAAAAAAAAAAAAAAAATTACAGGGTTTTGTCAATATTCTTCAGCTTATTCAACAAGAATGAGCTTTTCATTGCACAAATATAATGCGTCGATGCATTCCAATTTTCCAGGCCACTGCTTTTGAGAATGCTGCTCGTATTTACACACTGATGTAATTTTCCATCTACATATTAAATGTTATTGAGCAGATATTCGAAATATGATAAGTGAACACAGTGGCTCAAAGCAGTCAATGAGAAAGAGGTAGCATTAGCCTAATTATCGCAACAATCAATGGAAACAATTTATAAGTGATTTCAAGCCCCGGCCCTGGAAATCTACAGTCCTGTAGATCTTCATACCAAACCCAATTTGGCACTGATGTTCCTTGAGGTTAGAGATCTCATTCAAAACCAAGAGGAGTGTTCAGCTCGGGTTTCAGCGAAAAAAAAAAAACCTATGAAATGCTAGAGCTAGAAATGTCAGAAACAGGATTGAGAGCAGCTGCTAAAAAATTAAAAATTAAATATCAGAATTGATAAAAGGAAACTAAGGCTGTACTGATTTGTGGTAACAAACAGTTTTGAGGTTACAGTACTAAATGCAGTTTAAAGGAGTTTTGTCACGATTACAGCGAATTACTCTGGCATTATGCTTTTTCTATTAAGGAGCTTTCTATGGAAATTGCAGGATTCAAAGCGTTATTTTAACCTGTAGCCAAGGATATGAAGAACGTGAGCTCGTTTGCCATCGCCAATAATTATAGAAGAAAAATACCTTCTAGATTTAGACTTGCAGTTGAGCGGAATATACTTCCTTCAAAGTTGTGAGTATGCGCTGTAATCGTAACACAGCTCCTTTCGAGTAACTTGGAATTTAAATTGCATTCAAAGTTTACTGAGCCAAGATGCAATTTGAACAGGCGAGTGGGCCTAGAGCCCGACACATTATTTAACCCTCAAGTCCCCAGGCCAGTCTGACCTCACCCCACCCAAAGGAAGCACGAGCAGCAGGCCCCTGGGGGGGGATCTTGCACTGACCTTGTTTTTGAAGTAAACTTCAATGGGCAAGATGAAGCCAGCGTAACCAGACTCTTCAACTTTATACGGCGGGTCTTTGCACACTGAAACATAACACAAAAGCAAAGATTCACAGACCTTGTTCACAACACTTGTGGATGCCATTAGAGTGATTAGCACACTGGCGCACTATCAGAGGTAAATATCTAAATGCTATGGCAGCCTCCAGTATTACGCTTGATCGAAGACTCCCTCACCTCCCATCAGCAGTCAATTAGACCTAGCTGTCAATGCATTTGATTATGGCATTTATAAATATTCCTTTTACTGGTCAGCGTTCTTCCAGCTAATCAATAGCGCATGGTGATTTTTTTATTTTTTATTTTTTTTGGATGGATAAATTAATGAAAATAGAATGCAACAATTCCTCTTAAAAATCATATAACACACTTTTTTGTATCAAGTTCTCATTAACCATATTGGTTACAATAAAAAACTTCAGCAATTGTATGAATAATGTCGCTCTGCAGGTAAGCCGACGGTGACGGCAACGTTATTTGACTGATAGAAGGGTTAATACAGGCCTGGTAAAAATCATTTTAGAAAACAGTAGAGAGGTGAAATTAACCAGAAAGTCGTGTGCTAACATTAAAGTGAATCTGTCACGCATTTCCAAGTGGTCGAATTACTGAATCTAGTAAACAAGACGGTTTATCTAATCTTACGGCTCTGCCAAGCACTTGCCCACTGCTAGTCCACCTCCCTCCCCCAAGTTTGACGTAATGACACAATACAATCCCAAAGAGGCAACTAAATCTCCGGCGACACAAAAGTTACGTCAGCTAGAATGAGGAAAAAAATTATAGAAAAATGAAATGGACTAAGAATCTCAGTGGTTGAACACACACCCAGTGAACATTCTAGAGCCTATTCCCCCAGGAGGGTCTGATTCACCTTCAGCAAACCTTTTGGGGTGTACCTGCGGAGTGCGTCCATCTGTCCGCACTGTCTGCATCGCTAATGAGCGCTGCCGAGACGCGTCCCACCGCCTCCCGGGACCTCATTACTTAAAAACTCCATTTCGCCAACAAACCCAGTGACAGACACAGCGGCCGAGCCCAAACGAAACCAGAGTTCAAGGTGAGAGACGCTATAATTACGGACAACTCCCTAAACTCCTGCGCGCTCCACCGTGTTAAATGGTGAACGTGATGCAGATAGTTTGAATTATAAAATCAGAGACGAAGCAGCCTTTAAGTATTCCGTTCAGTGAGACTCAATAAAACGGTGCATTTCCTCGATGGTTCACCACTCATGAATGCGAAAAGCCGCAAATTAAAGTTGACTGCCGACTTTAAGCTCATATTGTGCTGGAATTTAAAGCGAAGAATCTGAAGTGTATCACGGTCCAAATGCTTGCAGACTGCACTGGACAAGTGGTACTTCCATCAATCTAAACCACTTCTTTCTCATCTGGGCAGCGGGGGAGCTGGAGCCAATCTTGGCCTCGTATGGGCAAAAGGCAAGAACATACCCATTTCACAGTTTGCCAATCCAGCGCAGGGCTTTCTAACCATTCACTCGCACGGTCACACGAATGGGAACTTAAAAGTAATCAAGTAGCCAGACATGCATATCTTTACAAAGCGGGAGGACAACTGAGAACCAGGAGCGAACCCGCATAAACATCGGGAGAACGCCCACACCTCACACAATAATGCAAAACCACAACCTTCATGCTGTGAGGCAACAGCGCTACCCACTGCGCCATCCTTACACCCACGAGTGAAATATTTGCCGCTTGCTATATACTACACAGCAAGTAATTAAAAGTGCTGACATGACAATAAAGGTTTCATTGAGACCTTAACGATTGCGCCCGATTTGTAGACTGCGGGGGTCACGCTTTTGAAAGCGTAGCTTGAGCTATAATTAATAGCAGAACCAGGATGAAACTCAAATCGCATCAAGTCAAACGAGTCCGTTCAGTCTCAAGTCATTTCCATTCTACTGGCAGTCTTCACCAACTGACTCAAGAGCACTCTGAAACACTGCCTTCCATACACAGTCTCAATTAGGCAATTTACAGCCACCCTGCTGAGGGCGAAGACAGGCTAAGACTACCATAATAAGTTAATCAGACCTTCCTCTTAAACAGCACTTGAAGTGCGTTCGCTCTGCTGATGCAAAGAGCTTTTAGTCAAACAAACCTTAACACTAATCAAGATGGTGAGGAAAGGACTTCGTTTTAAAACCATTTAAAGGGACAAATGTTTGATTGTTCTATGAAAAATCGGCATGGCGGATGAATCGCAGTTCTTCTAGCTTCTAATGTGTGGGCTACTATAATGCATCTCATGATGTAACCCATTGTCCATAATGGCAACTACATGCATTACAGAAATAAAGGTTTTTACAGTAACGCTAACCCGCGTAAATTAATGAATGAAAAAGTTAAAAGGTTCTCTCAAAACAACTGCTCTGATGTTCATTCTGTTAGAGCATGGAAGCACATGTTTGCAAAGGTCTTATCTGTAAATGTAATGGCGAGGTGCCAGGTTGAGCTGGGCTCTCAAATTTTTATTTTTTGAAGGCGTATTTCACTGGTTTTTGAAAGCACACTCCCTGCATCATCCTCCTCTTTTGAGGAAAACTTCATTTATATTTTAAGTAGTAAAGGGTAATAATTTTGTCATTAAACCCCCAGGTTGCCACACCTTCCAGCCAGGGACGGCTCAAAATAGAACGCATCATGAATGGCAGTTTTTGGACAAAGAGGCTACACGGTAGCACATAAACAAAGCTGCACCTCCAGCCCAAAGATCTGTTAGTCACCAGGTCCCAGGAGATTCTATAACACCAATTATCATGGCAGTGCCTATCTTTAGCGGCCCTGTTTACCAAAACCCATGGTGTACCAACAGGGACATGCTGAGCAGAAATTTGGCTCCCAGGCAGCTCTCCGTGCCGTGCTTGGCCATGTTGTCGTATTGTTTTTGCAACGTCGAAAAGGCGCAGGAACGCCGTGTTCCATACTGAGCCATATTAGCAGAGGCTACGCAGTGGGACAGGCACCATGCTATCAGAGAGAACCGCCACGATGCTATTAACACACAGACGGAACACTATTTGTGCACTTTATGGTACTTTGTCTCTGAAAGACTAGGTAATCCACGCTGTTAAAGAACACCTGAAATTACAGTTCAATTTTCTCCATTTTGTAATTGCTGAATAGCCATATATGAAAACATCTTTGGGTGCGTGTAAACATAAAAATGATATGGTCATAAAATGTGTGTATTTTTACATCAAAGATAGTGTCTTTCCACATCCCAGAAAACAATTTTACTTTTAAATGCGATGTCAGTAAGTGGCAGCTGGTGTGGTGTTGAGAGGACATGGTGGTTAGCCTTCTGTCCTGCTCCAGTGAAAGCCTTGTAATGCGTCTTCAAATCAGTCACTCTTCAGAATACATGTCCACTTTTAATGACAATTAATATCTCCCATGGAAAATTCTTCTAAAGGTTTCTGGCATTTCTAGAAAGACTCCCTTCTACATCACCAAAAATCCATCTTTGCAACAGAGGTGCACAATGACCTGAGCTGTGGATACCTGTTACAGTATTCAGCTCGGTACATCTGTGTTACAGTGCCTGAGCTGTGCTTACCTGTGTTACAGTACCTGAGCTGTACATACCTGTGTTACAGTACTGGATTTCATTCATACCTGTGTTACAGTACCTAATTTTGTACACCTGAGCTGTGCATACCTGTGTTACAGTACTGGATTTCGTACATACCTGTGTTATAGTACCCAATTTTGTACACCTGAGCTGTGCATACCTGTGTTATAGTACCTGAGTTGTGCATACCTGTGTTACAGTACCTGAGCTGTACATACCTGTGTTACAGTACCTGACTTGTGCATACCTGTGTTACACTGCCTGAGCTGTGCATACCTGTGTTACACTGCCTGAGCTGTGCATAACTGTGTTACACTGCCTGAGCTGTGCACACCTGTGTTACAGTGCCTGAGCTGTGCATACCTGTGTTACAGTGCCTGAGCTGTGCACACCTGTGTTACACTGCCTGAGCTGTGCACACCTGTGTTACAGTGCCTGAGCTGTGCACACCTGTGTTACACTGCCTGAGCTGTGCATACCTGTGTTACAGTGCCTGAGCTGTGCACACCTGTGTTACAGTGCCTGAGCTGTGCATACCTGTGTTACAGTGCCTGAGCTGTGCACACCTGTGTTACACTGCCTGAGCTGTGCACACCGGTGTTACACTGCCTGAGCTGTGCACACCTGTGTTACAGTGCCTGAGCTGTGCATACCTGTGTTACACTGCCTGAGCTGTGCACACCTGTGTTACAGTGCCTGAGCTGTGCACACCTGTGTTACAGTGCCTGAGCTGTGCACACCTGTGTTCCAGTGCCTGAGCTGTGCACACCTGTGTTACACTGCCTGAGCTGGGCATACCTGTGTTACACTGCCTGAGCTGTGCATACCTGTGTTCCAGTACCTGAGCTGTGCATACCTGTGTTACACTGCCTGAGCTGTGCATACCTGTGTTACAGTGCCTGAGCTGTGCATACCTGTGTTCCAGTACCTGAGCTGTGCACACCTGTGTTCCAGTACCTGAGCTGTACATACCTGTGTTACAGTGCCTGAGCTGTGCATACCTGTGTTACAGTACCTGAGCTGTGCATACCTGTGTTACAGTGCCTGAGCTGTGCATACCTGTGTTACACTACCTGAGCTGTGCACACCTGCGTTACAGTACCTGAGCTGTGCATACCTGCGTTACAGTACCTGAGCTGTGCATACCTGCGTTACAGTACCTGAGCTGTGCATACCTGTGTTCCAGTGCCTGAGCTGTGCACACCTGTGTTCCAGTGCCTGAGCTGTGCATACCTGTATAAGGACCCTACAGGTAAGGGTGGAAATTCACCCCTGTCTGCTCTATCAGGAGAGCAACAGGCCGCAGCTGAACTGTGAGTAACGCAGGGAATCAGGACTGCAGCCCCCCGGTGCTGATATTGGGGTGAACAGCAGGGGTTTTTTTTGCTGCTTCCCCCCCCCCGGTGAGAATGAGTGACTGCTCGCTGCCCGGGGGGGTAATGGCACATCCAGACCCATAATGCTGTGCAAATATTGTGGGTCGTGATTAACGGCTCGGCTGGGTCAGGTTCAATTACACACTGTTAAAAAGGGCTCCATTCACTGAAGGGTATTTACACAGGCCACTAGCAGTCGGGGGGGGGGGGGGGCTACACTTACCGGGAACTGGTGGGGGGTGAAAGGCTAAGAGGCAGACTTCAGGAAAAACCGAAGTACAGGAACAGGAAAAAAAGTGCTCCTGGGTTTTTTGTCATGGATGTCCTTTGTTTTTGGGAGTCTCTTCAGAAATAGAGGGGGATAATTTGTAGGGTACTGCACAATTTTTGGGTGGGAATTTGACCTCAACATGCTGAAAAAAATACATTAAGATTCTGTTCATCTCCAAGTGCCTTAGTCAATGAGCAACAGCTACCTGAACCTTCGTTCAAATATACATCACCATGAAGCAAATCACAGAAGCCTCATCTACAGCGACTGTATATTAACAGTGTTTTCAATCACCTGTTTCTGCCCAGTGGTAAGAGCATGCGGTCAGGGCAGAACACTGGCTTATGCAGGGTCACACAGCTGGAGTATGCAGCTGGGAGAACTACTGGATGCTGGAATTAATTCAATTCAAATCGACCATTTATCCAATGACTCCAAACCTATTCCACACATGGAAATGTTCCTTATACTTGCGGCTCAACAACAGTCACAGAACGGTGTGCCAAAATGGAAACCTTATAGCCACGAAAATGCGGGAAACATTCTGCAAAAATATTTTTCACTAACGCTTTCATGGGACTGGCCCACCTATTTTCGGGTGTTTCGCGCAAAGCCTGGCAGAGGCACCAGTTTAAACTTGGCACAGACGTTCGTCTGACACTCAGCATCCTGCTTTGAGTTAGGTCACCGCGGGCATAAATCAGGAAGTCTCGGCGAGCAAGGTGCACGACGCGGTCAGTGACCTGTAACGGGAAGTAGGCAGGCCATTGCAGCGGATCGCAGCGGATGGAATGCCAGCCGTTTTTTCCAATTGAGCCGGCTCAAAGCAAGCCTTTTTTAGGATCAAGCTGAGACGGCGATCAGAGAACAATGCCAGTCACAACACATTTGGCCTTTCTTCTAGACTCGCCCGTAATGAGGCGGGAGAGAAGAAAGGGCTGGACTGCCGAAACCGTCGCGCCGCTGGGCTACATCCGCCGAACCACAAGAGACTTTCCCCACGCTCGTCTCTCGGCGTCCACAGCCGTATTAACACTGACATTTTATCAACTAATGAGTAAGCAAAGTAAATAACCAGGCTCTTATAGCAGAAGCTAACCTCTACTGACATTAGCTCAAATGGAGAATGAATTCACTCATAAACACATGAATTAAAAACTAGCCAGGATGAATTCCAGGCATCTTTACAATTTAGCCAAGACATTCGTGGTATACGATCAGCAGTTATTTGAAAATAAACCATAAAAATATTAATGGAAGTAAGTACTGCCAAATTATACAGCGTATATTTAGGGAGCATTGCTAGGCAGCTAGGCAGATAACCTAGCAAGTCCAAAATGGATCCATTTCTGGAGTCGCTTTCAATCAGGGGCGCTATACCCAAATCCGCAGGTTTTAGTCATTTCATTTAATCAGCAGTCAATTTCCATGATACCGTGAAAACCAGGCACACAGAGCAGACTCACTTAATATATATTTACACCTGCAGATTAAAATTAACTTCCGAATGTCATGTGAACATCTTAGTCCAAGTGAAACCTTACCAAGTCCTTTTTTTTCCCCAATTATTGGACCAATAGACCAAGATCTTGCACTTGGGGATTAATTTATTACTGCATGTAAACACTGCAATTGGAAAACGACTTTCTGTCGTTCTGCACAGGTTAGCTCCTCTCCAATCTTGCAAAGTGAAAAGAATACAGCAAATTTTAAATAATCAATTTTTGCAGCTATCCAGTCTTTTTTTTTTTTTTTTTTTTTTTTTTTTTGCCTCACTGTGAAACGTAAACAGTCAACCAGAAAAGTATCTGTCTGATGCCGTCCTTCTTACTTCCTCCAGTAAATCCATACCATGAGTCATGTACACTGGGGTAACTGATAAAGACAGACCAAAATTTTATTTTTGGTCTAATCGAATTGGAGAAACTAGTCTGATTACAGCTAGCAAGAAAATGCATTGACTGCAATGGCAGAAAAATCAGACACTGTTGGCCAATTGGATGAGTGGATTGACTCCCCAGCTCTACACCAAGCGCCTGCAGTTGAGGAAAGCAGTTCTAGATCTCAGCCCATTTGATTTGCTCCCCCTGTCTTTTCAGGGCTCCTCATCTGTCAGCAGAACAAATCACTTCAACACAGAGCTAAGTGGATGGTCAAGGTCACGGACATTAGTTGGCAAATAGAGCCAGACGTGCTGCTCGCATGTTGACTTGCACACGCGTGACCTCACACGATCCCACAGAGATGAGCTGAACTTAAACACGGAAGCAACTCCACCCAGCGTGAAAGACCAAATTCATGCCATTTAATCGAAATTATGGGACAGCCATTTGACAGCAGAAATGATATACAGTAACACTCAGTAGCATAATGTTTCATAAAGTCTAACTTTCATTAGTGGAGAAATTCTTACCTCATGTATGGGGTTTTAGATAAAATTCTCTTGTCAGAGGCTTTTATGCCAAGCAGAGAGCAGTTGTGAAGGCAGCTTCTCACAGAATCTTAGAAATGCAGTTTCCCAGATGCAGCAGTGAGGTTCATCAATAATCATCCATCCATAATCTATTATTCATGGTTAATGGGTCATGGGGTGAGGGGGTTGTAGGAGCCCATTACAACACTCAATTGGTTAGAGGCAGGACAGCTCACCAATCAGCTGCAGGCCACACTCATTCACTCAAACACTCATACCAACATGCCATCTTCATCATGATCGATAAGCACAGTATTAACTCAATGCCCTGTACTGTGACTGAATGACTAGATGGGTGATAACACTAACATCGCCGAAGAAAGATAGCAGAAAGCAGACTAATGCAGACGAGCCATAGTTTGAGCAAGAGGTGAGATTTAAACCCGCACCCACCCGGATTCAGGTGAGAGGAGAGAAATTTAAACCCACACCCACCCTGAGAACGGGAAAAGCTGCCGCCTCCACTGAAGCGCGTGGGTGTATGTCAGAGTGCGTGCGCTGGGAGCGGGTCAGCTGGAGGTACATAGTAAATCACACAGTAAAGGTTTCAACGAATCCTGTCTGAGAAGAGCAGCACCAAATCCCGTTTGTAAAGCAACGTTATGCCATTTATTAAACGACACTGGTTAACACAAAAATTGAGCAAGGACAAAAAAGTTTTTTTGAGAATTATTTTTCCATCGTAAGTGTAAAACAAGTCATATTGTCAGTGCTCATCTGAACAGGCTAGTCATCACGCTTCTAGTGGATTCGGCAGGACCCGCCCAGACCTTGATGAGCAGATGACCCATGACCATGATTCCATCAGGGTTATCGACTGCCAGTACCACCCAAAGCCAAGGATGGGTGCAGGTCCCGGCGGGCTGGAGTGTGAGCAAGTGTTTGTTTACGCCAATTACCGCAACAAAATGAGCTCACACTCTGTAAATGCATGCTAAAATATGCTAGCAACCAGCAGACACCATAGCCCATCAGGACTGGAGATGTACACTATAGACTTGAATTTTGAACTGTGGTGAGCCAAGACATGGCAGCTGACATTGGACAGCTTTAGATGAGCAGAGAGGCTCATTTAAATTCACGTGGATCAAAAACAGAAGTCGAAGTCAGCATTGCTAAGTGCGCATAATTGTGCAGCCGTGCTGGATATGAAAGAGCAAAAAAGGTCTTCCTCATCACATCCCTTCTCCTCCTTCACAGGAGAACAGTAAAACTGCAAGATCAGTCCACCGCCGGCTGCATTTCCGATTTCAGTACAAATAAAGCCTTTTCTGCAATGAAAATAAATAACAATATTCCAGCCAAAAATCTTCAGCAAACAGACTACCATTCACAACACACAGACAGTGCTGCCATCTCTAATATAAGAAGCCAGCAGTAAAGCCAGCAACTCACAGCGCAGTCCTTTCACAGCTGGGATTTAAACTGAAGTCTCTGTGTCAAGTTCCACTAAACTATGGGGGCTGAAACGGAAGGCCTAAACTGGCGTGCCAATTGGGGCTTCATCGCTGCAGATGCATGCATGGCATTGGTTGGTCATTTTCACCTTAGATGTTCATGAGGACCACTTAGGAAGATGAACAGACTTTTCCTCTACTTAAAATGGATTGGAGCAGGTGCTGCTTTTTGTTTCTCGCAAACACAAATAAACCATTAACTACCTAAAGGACTTGGACAACTTGAAACACAACATTATATAACAACTTTTTTTTTTTTTTTTTTTTTGGTTGTTGAAATGGTGGGGATAGCATGAGGCACCAGTCAAAAACTGAGGTGTAAGTCAGTAACCTTGCTGTTATCTCCCTAAAATTCACATCATAACAAGAAAAAGGAGACCAGAAAAGCATTTCGGCAGATTCCGGAAGTGGCATGTCCCAAGATCCACACTTTAGAAAAACTGAGGACAAATTAAATTCAACACTAAAAAGTCCCTTCGGTCCACAATGAAACACTCTTTAGATGTTCCCCTCCCCCTCAAAAAACTAAAATCAGTGAACTAAAAACAAAGAAAAATCAAAAGTTGGTCCAAAAAGCACTGAATTGGCCAAAGCAGGACCCATCTGAGGCTACAACCCTAGATTAAAATACTTTCTTCTGAGCAAACAAAAATCAGGGTTAGTGACAAGCCAAAACTTATAACAAAGAATAACAAAGGAAGCAAAAAGACAATCTGAAACAAAATCATAATCAACAAAACAGTCTTCACCAGATAGCTCATTACTCTAAACCTGCAGCAAGGCCTCTTGTAGGTCAGGAACCAGAGCATTGGGCTGAGCGAGCAGCTTCCTGTTAATCAGGAGCTCCTGATTACAGGAGAGACATCAGGTGACCAACAGGAGGGTGACAAACCACCGGCATACAAAGCATGAGAAGATGCAACGAGATTTCAAGCACCTCAAAGGGCTGTGAGATTTCATGCAAAAGCTGGCACACGACAATTTATGCAATAGATTTCAATGCAATGCATAGAATTGCTTCTCATTCAATAAACGGCTCGGCCTGTACAGCAAAGAAGAAATCAAACTGAAGTCCTGGAGGACTGCAGTGTCCGCTGATTTATCTCCAGCCCAGGACAGATGCAGGACCAGCAGACTTCACTCCCTCAGCCACAAAATTCCCGGGGTTTTAAGACCAGCGTCATAAAGTGGGCGTTCTTCGTGCACGCGTTAGATTTTAACACACAAAACCAATGTTGCCATTAGTTAGCATCAACAAAACAGCAACTGTGTTACGGTTAATCCATGTGTTTGTACTGTAAACAGATTCCAGGCATTTGAATTATGCTAGCCACTAGCCATTTTGTCGACTAATGCTGGCCTTACATCAAACAACTTATGATATTTCACTGTCGAAGACAAACTTGCAACTTCGGAATAAAATCACGGGAGATTTGCTTTTGTTGGGGCGCACTGCCGTCATCAACCTTTTGGTGGTAGACGCTCAAAAAACTATGAAATCAAACATTTTAAAAATGATCAAAAGTCCTTCATCTTGGCTAATGCAAATAGTTAAGTTCAGCAAGATACCCAACTTTTACAAAATCTTCAAGTCAGAGTAAAAACTCTGAATTTATGACACAGTCTGTCTTAAGATGTGGGAGGGTGTCAGATTTTCAGTCTTTTGAATATCTTTTCAAAGTCTTTTTGAAGTCTTCTAGTGTAGCCACAGTAACAGAAATGCAAGACTTGTGACCTTGGTCAGCGGGAACCAGGCACCTAACGCAAGACTCAAAAAACCAGGAACTTCGTGGATGCTGTATGACCCTAGACCAGGAGGGCCATTGGGCCTGCAGGTTTAACTCCAGCCCAGGAAGTTATAAGATTCCATTCCCACCAACAGCCATGTTAAACACAAAGAAAGTGTCTGAATCCCAGCCAATCACTGACTCCAATTTGGAGACAGTACTGAACCAGAGTGAATGCCTGTAAATGGTACGGTAGTCCTCCAGCCCAGCGCAAAGTCCCTGTTCTACTGGCCTCACTAACACAGGAGAGCAGCACCATAATCCAAAATCACCTCTCAGGCCTAGCTGGGAATGATGAGCCCCAAATCTACGAACCAAACCGCGGCTTTCCCATCCCCAACCCCTCGGTTCTCCTTTCCCCGGCAACGGGCCACATCCCATTTGCTTTGGCCCCTCTGCCACGGGGAGGGAGGTTTATATTAGAAGAGAGATGCTGGGAAACCACACAGCTAAACCAGGCAAACGGAGAGAGAGAGTGTGGACGGAGACGGTGCAAGAGTGAGAACAGAAAAGACTGAAAGAATGTTTCACCGAAAAGGCCTGGAAGAAAGGGGCGAATGGAGGCAGGATGAGGAGTATGAAGTGGGTGAGGAGAGGAGAAAAGTGTAAAACACTTCCTCTGGACACCTGACCAAATGGGGTTCAGGAAACACCGAGGTGTGAGTCTGCACTTAAGCGAGGAGAGCCCAGGCGACAGAAGCCGGTTGCCACGCCGTCGCCCTCGAAACTGGTGCGAGACGGGACCTGCAGGAACTGACCCGGCGTTAGACAGAACCCCCGAGGGAACGCTCCCGGCAGCTGCACGCGAGACCACACCAGGGCCCCCCGGAGTCTCGACTGCACCCCGATCCCGGCCCGTTACCCCCACCCCACCCGGCTCTGATTCCATCAAGCCCCCACCCTTTGGACTTCCGCACCACCAGCTGTGGTTTTTCAAACCACCGAGAGAAGAAAGACGGGAGGGGAAAAAAAAAGAGCCTGGAGCCTCTCAGCTCTCTCAGCTCACAGGGCGCTTCCCATTCCAGCACCCCCCGCCCCCCCACCCGCCCACCACACACGCACACAAAAAAAGTGGCATCGCAGGTCAGGGCGGGGGCCTGGTTTTGGTTTTTATTAACCCCGGATGCCAATGCAAAGGGGGGGGGGGAGACAGGACTCTTAACACAGACATTCCCTGGGACTTAATTCTAACAAGATGCGCCAGCGCAGAGCTTAGGGGTCATAATGAAAAGGTGCTGCTGCTGTTTGTCATTAGTGCTCCACATCTCTCTCTCTCTCTCTCCCTCTCTCTCTCTCTCTCCCCCCCTTCTCTCCCTCTCTCTCGATTACTCAGAGAGTAACGGTAAGCAGCAGCTGCTGACAGGATGCGCTCAGTGATGCTGGTTTGCACGTGCACGCGAATTGCATGCACAAGTTAGTGGGACTTTGACTGCATGCCTCTGTAGATGAGTGTGTGTTCATGCATGCTACGATGCATGTGTGTGTGGAAACATACACTTGTGTATGTGCACACTCACTCGTGCATGTGAGGACGTTTGTGCAGGAGTGTGCAAGTGTGTGTGTGTGTGGGTGGTCGGGGGTATGCTGCTGTCAACTCAACAGAATCAGACCGGGCAGCTTCAGGTTTGGCATGGTAAGTGTAAAGAAACGGGGACAAATGAGCCAAGCATGAGCAGGAAGACCTGTCAAAAACGACACCTCTCTGCTCTGCCGCGGCCCACGGGGAGGAGAGACCCCGATCAGTCCCAACCGCTTTTCAGCTCAACCCCCCAAAATAAAACAACTTTCTGATAAGTAGTACCAATCAAATAAACTTGTTGTCCCAAGATGGTAGGGTCACAGTCTGTTTAGTGTGCTTATAACTGTAGTTCCCAATTTCGTCACCAGGGTCTTTTCTTGCGAACAGCTGATTGGAAATTAGCTATAAGACTGCCTTGGGAATAGCCACTTCCTTTATTTAAAAACTTCTCAATGTTCTGCATTAGGGCTGACTTCCCATCTCCTTGGTTTTGCAGCCAGTTAAATGGTTTGCGCTTTGCCGTTGAGGCAAATTAATAAACAAATAAACAGGTACTATGATGACTATTTTACCATCTCCCCATGTACTAATGATGATAGTTTAGGGACACTTCAGATGAGTCCGAAAGCGGGAGAGATACTGATGCCCTGTAGGGAGTAAAGTCCAAGGGTCTGCCACCTTACAGCGAGAGACTGGGGTCTGTTGCACAAAGCATCTTAAGTAGCCACGTCCACTAAAGTGCAGCCAAAAATGCCTTTAAGGGATGATTTTTCCTCACCAAATGGATCTAGCAAAGAGCACCGCATAGAATTCCTTAAATGTTTCTCTTAGGTAAGGGAAATCACTGAGGGTTTTACTGCAGAGAAAGTGAAAGCCTAACATCTTCCCTCAGCTGCGATGTAAACCTTAACTTAAAGGTACATCTGTAAAAAATGTGATTCCATACTGAATGGATCTGGAATGAAATCTAGAGTCTTTAAATGCCCTTTTCACTTTTGGGGTATTCTTCACTTAAAAAAACCCCATAATATTGATTCTGATTTGGCCATGTGGAAAATTTGAAAATGATTAGATCATAAATTTAACAATCGAAATTTCTCTAAAGCATATTTCAGACACACACGCACAGACACATGCACACGCACACACACGCACTACAGCTCAGGCCCTGACACCCCTTAAAATTTTTCTCCTGCGCCCCCTGGCCATCATCCCCTTGCTCCAGCCCTTCCAGCTTTTACCGTGGAGCAGGTCTCTGCCCTCCAACTGGAAACTCACAGTCCTTTTCCCCTAAAACTAACATTTACACTGCTGAAGCTGGACCCCTGCCCACAAGCTTTCAGGCCACAGAGCCTCAAAAGCTAATTCTAACTGACACTCTGACCCGCATTACTTTCGCTAATTAAACAGGTGGGCCGGAAAAATGCTCCCAGGCTAACGCCATCTCCAAGTAAATATATTCACCTGGTATGCATTATATGCAACAACAAGAATAAACAAATTGTGAAACAGTTTTTAAGCATTTGAGAGATTGAGGTAATCAGGTAATTGAATGCAGAGGTTGTAGAGGAAAGACACGCCAAGAAAGCAGTCCTGTGGCAATTTCCGCCGAGCTGCACACAATGTTCTTCACGAGTGTCATCATTATTATAAAAACGACAAAAAACATAGTGAGCGCACATACTAATGGTGCTGAATATACTGGTCAATATGGTATCGATTGTGTTCGGCAAAAGCAGCCAAGATGAATCAAAGAAAATTGCGATGCAGCTTTGCCTTCAAATTATGTAAACAAGCCAATTTCCATCGCAACAGGTGTTGGAAGTGCACATCTTCCGCATGAAATGGCCACATTTGTACTCCTAAAACAAGTCTCAGCCAACCAATTTCGGCACACCATCGGCAGCACGCCACAAGCGCAGACAGTGAAAGGGTTAATAATCTGTTAACCAAATACCCAGCAGGGGGGTTGGGTGCTCAGCGAAATTTTAATGTAGATTTTAGACATGCATAATAATACACAGCTGTCATATGCAGGTTTCCCAGCCAGTGAATTTGTTAATCTTTACAGCAAATACTAATGAGAAATCCCACCAAGAGCCGTCCTGGAGCTGGCTCCAGTCAGCGTCTCTCCGCATGTCAAGGTCTGTCATTTTTTTTTTCCCGTTTTTCCATCTCTTTCAGTCTTTCAGTCACTCATTCCCTCAAGCAGTCTGTCCATCATTGCCTCGCTCGATTGAAAAGTGAGCTCAAATGGGTGCTTGTTTTACAAAGCAAACCAGTCTTCACAGAACTATCCCCTTTCGACATCAAAACAGTTGGCATGATTAGACAGGGCTCAGGATTAAACAACTACCCCATAAAAAGAGAAATGAAATGGCCCAGCTATTCATTCCCTTCATCCACATGTCTGGGCAAAAATAATAGAGGAAAAAAAGCATTGAACTGCAAAAAAAAAAAAAACTACCATTAAGTATTCTATTGCAGACCCACCTTCCTGGCACCCCAAATTTAACTAGGACTGAGTCACGCTCCATTGAGAGTGACTCACAGGACATGACTCCATTTACGAGACAATACAGTCTTTCTGCACACTTTGATGGATGCTTCCCGTCTCAAAATGTGCGTTAAGAGATTTTCACCTCAGCTACTAAACCCATCCTGCCCCGCCCACACTGTAAAACCTAATGCACCCCAATTTGTGCACTCCACTCGAAAGTTTCAAGGAAATGGATCGCCGCCCCCCCCCGCCAAAACTTTTAGTTTAGTACAGTGCGGCAACAAACAAAGTTGTCAGATGATTGTTAAATGTATTCATTGACAGTTGACTCTTATCAGATAACATAATTATTGATAATTTGACAAAGCATATTAAACTGAGCAAACCAGGAAGTGACAACAGAAAGGGGACAGCAGGAGGGAGGCAGATCATTCACTTATGACAGAAACACACACATTGAACAGATAATGTCAAACTATTACTAGAGCCAATAACGTATCACAAAGACTAAATGATGCACACTATACATAGAAATGTACGAGACACAATTGGAAAAAAATAACCTGAACAATAAAGTTAAGCGAGGCAACAGTCCATCGCCCCAAGGAATGCTGGGAAGCTTTTATCTCATGGAACAAAAAAAAGTGACTTGTCATATGAACATAAAAATGTTGAGTTCCAGTCTTTACAACCTCCATTAGTTGATTAAACTATCAAAAGATATGCCAAGTGGACCATGTATTAGTTGTTAATTGGCTTTAAATTACACAATATCTACTGTAAAAAGACTAGGTATATTAACTCAAAATCAAAACTTGTTGACTTGACATAAAATAAGTATGTTCACCTCACAAGGGATGAGTATTTGGGTCACTTAAACAAGAACTTTAAGTTCATTGGACAATCTGGAGCATGTGTCGTGTTTACACAAAGTTCATGTCATGGGTGGACTAGGGTTTACAGTGCACCCAAGTATTCTCGTGACTCCAACACCAAAAAACTTTGTATTACTTACATTCCATTTCCAGTCAAATGCATATAACAGGGGAATTAACAGACTTTAGCAGGATATTGACTCAACACAACAAGCACCAAAAGCAATCCATGAACATGTACCCTTTGGTGGCAAGTAATACGATGAAACATTTCTCGCAGCATGCTCATATGAAGTAAAATTATACGTTGTCTAGCAAGGATTTTTTTTTTTTGTTTTTCTATTACCTTCTCATAAGTGCTACTGGGTTTTTCCAGGGAAAAATATCCATCGGGTGAAACCTGACAAATCACACTTCTGTAATAGATCTCAGTACATCGCCCAGAGTGAATGTCAGTTCCACACACACTCAATAAACCAAATGCCAGAAATGTAAACAAGGAAATGTTCCCTTTCACTAAGCCTTTCAGAACTGTAATAAAACCACCATATCATGATGAATTCATAATTGTTTGGCCTGGGGCAAAAAAAAAGGATTATAAAAGGACAACAGGTCTTTTCCTTCCCTCACAAGAAGTTATCAGATCATGACATTATATTTGTTTGGCAGATTCTTTTACCAAAAGTGATTGACGACAAAAGCATTCAGGTCATCACTGGAACAGCTAAGCCTACATGACATGGATCAGATTAGGCACGATCCATGTAGCCACAAAAAAAAAAAAAAAAAAAAAAAGTATTTGTTCCCTCCAAGAATCCTCCATTTTTGCATATTTGTCACACCAAATGGTTTCAGATCATTCAAAATTAAATATGGGACCAGGATAACACAAGGAAACACAAAATATCTTTTTAATATAATAATTGTCCCACTAGGCTTCATAACCAGTTGTGCCACTTTTAACAACTACAACCAAACACTTCAGATAACAGGAAATTAGTCTTTCGAATCGCCTGGCAGGAAATTTGGCTGACTGTTCTTCACATAATTGCTTTAATTCTGCAGCGTTGGTGGTTTTACCAAGCTTGAACTGCCTGGTTGATAAAGACGCACAAGATTTGATCCTTGTGATGTTTAGATTCTTGTCTAATTTAACGTAATTATAAATTAAATTTGGTTAAGCTGATTGAATAACTGAGGGGCTATTTAATTGTCACTCTTGGCCAGCTGGTCTTGGATATTTTAATTCCATCATTAAATGAAATTACAGTTCATAGAAAGTATTTCCTCAGGTGGTCTGTCTTTAATTTTTCATCTTATTTTTATGCTTTGTTGCATGTAACTCTCTCCCCCCCCCAAAAGATCTGACGCAATTGAGCATGAGAAGCATTCAGAGACGGAAGAAATTAGTAAGTAAGTCAGTCAGTCAGTCAGTCACACTCTCTCTCTCTCTCTCTCTCTCTCCCTCCCTCCCCCTCCCAGGGGGCTGGATGTTGAGAGGGAATTCTAAAGCCATTTTCCGTTGACTCCTTACAGTCAATTCATTTGCGTGTTCTCCTGTATTTACACACTTCAGGGGAGGTGGACAGGTGTGTTCCCCAATCCATTATGAAAAGCAGCTAGAAAAAAAAACTGTCTCTTGAAACCTTACTCAAGTCTAACAGCAATTGGCACAATACCAAGCTTTCAGTTGCTGAGCAAATTTCCATCATAATTACACCAATGGCACCCATTCCTCCCAGCTGCACTTCCTACACCAGTGAAATGACTTCCTGTATGCCACTGATACCAGCTGAGCTCAGAAGCTGTCTGGCTTAAAAGCTCTTAATTCCCTCCGATCTGATATCGCAGACGACTTTATAACGGCAAGTCCATTAGTCAACAAGTCCAGAGCTGGTGTTTTAAGACTGCCAGATAAATTGAGATCATCTCCTCTCTCTCAAATGAAGCCAAATTTGTTTCTCAGAAAAAGAAAAATATTCCTCACTTTTCTAGCCCTTTCAAGGGCCAGTCATGGTAATTTGGATTTCAGAGTCAAAACAGAAACATCAAGAGACAATCTGGCCAAGACGGGAATGAAAATGGACCATGGACCCAAATGGGCCCATCACAACACCCTGGAGGAAGGCATTCTTTGGTTTCCTAGCAACAGCACACTGAGCTGGTGCAGGGTGTTCACCAGACCCCTGGAGAACAAACTTTATTGGATGCATTATAGCATGTACCCTTTAGCACAGTACATTCAAATTCTAGAAGTGTCCTCCAATCTCAACATGTGATTGCAAGGAATTTAAAGGAGCAATATGTAAGTTTGTGGCCAAAACTGGTAGTGCAATCACATTCAAAATACTGCAGAGCGCAGTATCCCCTCCCCCTCTCCCCCAGACGAGAGGTTGCCAGCTAGGTTGCCGGATCCAGCAAGAGCGTCTACTACACGGAGCTACCATGGCTACGTTTCAATATCACCAATGATTTGCTCTGACAGGGTTGTGTTCAGTTCAGTTCAGTTCAGAAAAGATCGAGACTAATGACTAACTTTAGCAATGGTCATATTGGTCAACTTGCTCGTCACTCTTCCGTGTGGATAGCCCACTAAAGTCCATACTGTAATATGCGTAAAGAATGAATGAGGACTCATTTGACCGATGTACTGTCTCAATTACATTTCATATTGCCATAATGGCTGTGCTAATGTTGGAACGGTTTCCACAGCGTCTCAGCATAAAGCCAGAGAAACTAACTAATAATGCATTGCTAATGTTAGCAATGAGGAGCCACGGTTACCTTTATTTCTCAAACAATTTGTTACCAAGTCAATTCCATGACCCATCTGCATACGCACTAACGTACCATGAACGAACATACATAACGTTATTCGACAGTAGAGAAAATTTGAAATGTCCGTGCCTACATTAAATAGAATTAAGTTAGCCAAAATTACCTGAATCTTACCTGCCCAGGAGAAAATTAGCAACTTCGGCATCGGTCTTCAAATTCTTCTCTGCTTTCAGCCGTCTCCATCTTTCAAAGGCACGTCCTATACAGATCCCTGTTTTGTTTCTGACTTTGTCACGACGTATTTCAGAATCATAACGAGGCCTTTTAGGTTCAGTAACGTCAGACATTTGTGCTCCGAAACGCTGGTAGCTGCAGCTCAGTGGTAACCGGCAACCTGGATGCCGAAATGCTACTGACTTCGTGGTTGGGAGATAGGTGGAGGGCGGTGCAACAGGCCAAAACACAAAACGACAACATCAACATTAGTTGTGGGCTGCAACTTCGCTTTTGTAATGTTAATACTCTGGCTGGACTACTGTTGTTAGTGATATAAGTATTTGAAATTAACATCATTCCTTAATGTCTGGTGATATATCAGGGCCATTTCATGATTAATCAACATACATTTCTTACATATTGCTCCTTTAAGGGATTTCAGCAGACATCCCAAGATATAGAACAAGTCAACGCTGAGTGAACCCTACAGCCCTTAGGTAATTATTAATAAATAGCATCATATACCTATAGCAAGGCACAGGTCATGGGCCAAGGTCACAAGTCAAATCTACTAATGACCCTTACGCTGCACACCTACCTCCCACAAGGAAGCTGCATACCAAATTTTAAGTTGCTGTGGTCAGTACTTTTGGATATATGAGACAAAATTTTCGAGTTCAAGGTCACCGTGCCAAGGTCAAAGGTCAAATCCACTAATGACCTTTATATTGTGCAAGTATCCCTCACAAAGAACCTGCACATCAAAGTTGAAGCTCCTGTGGCCATTTTCAGAGATATGGCCCGAACAAATTATGGAGCTGCCGCCACCCGCCCAAATGCCACAGACTATAACAATACCCCATCAACCTATAAGGGCTGCAGGGAAAAAGGGAAAAAAAAACTGAGCACCAAGAAAAACCTGAGCACTCTGATAATGAGGCTGAATACCAATACTGGAGCCACATGACCGTTGCGCACACTGCATTAAGCACCGACATGCTTCTGTAATGGACATTATACAGTACGAGCACCTGTGGTGTACTTCATAAGACCCATGTCAATGAACATGAACCGTTATGCAAGTTAAGACTCTACTATGCAAAAAGAAACCAAAATTTCAACACCATCCACAAGCACCGCCTACAGAAGGGTACACGTGAATTTTGTAACATACAGACAGATGATAAATTATAGTAAAGCACCAGAATAAATGCGGGTACGAATATCACAAATGAAGATGCTTCTGTTTATTTTACTGGCATTATTTGAGTCCTCTCATTCCCGTAAAAGGTGGACAGGTCACTGCAAATCAATGTGGAGTTATTCAGGGTGATCACCTTTATATCTTATGATATGGGTGTCGAACTGGTCCATGAAAGGGCCGAGGGGCTGCAGGCTTTCATTCCAACTGAGCAGAAGCACACCTGATACAACTAATCAACAGAACTAATCAACTGTGCAGGCTGAGATCAATCAGCAGTGCTTCAGCTTGGTTGAATTGAAAACCTGCCGCCCCTCAGCTCTATTACAGACCAGTTTGACAGCCCTGTCCTATGCTGTAGCATTCCTACCGTGATGGAAGGGACCTCTTCCAGGATGACAATGGCCCAAAGCCCACAGGGCACAAGGGGTCACTGAATGATTTTAGCAATACAAGAATAATCCTAATCATACCCCCACTGCCTAGTACACAATCACCAGATCTCAAAACAACAAGCAAGTGAACTCATACAGCAGATTTCAGAACAAAATGTTAGCAGTCTCCATCACCACCATCAAAACATCAGATGAAAGAATCTCTTAAGAGAGAAGTACCCAATCTGTCCAGTGAAGTTTTAAACAAGTAGACCCAAGAAGGCCAAGGCATGCTGAATCGTTCAACTTGTGAGGGCTCGACCCTGATGTCGTTTTTTCCATTCATTTGTCGCCCATCTGTATGTGCCTTCCAGGCATAGACTATCAGGGACACTCCTGCTTGTTCCAACAGGATTACACCTCTGTATGCATCACAACACTATGGCTTAGCGAAGAGATAATATGGGAACTGCTAGCGGCTCTTACATTGAAAACGTGTGATGAATGATGAAGCGCAAAAAACGACAATGCAAACCGCAGGCTGTTGACCTACTGAAGCCCTATATCAGGCAAGAATGAAAACGGGAACAAATTCTGCCTTTGAAGCTTCAACAACAATTAATGTCCAACGCTTCGAAACAGCTACTGAGTGTTATTGAAAGGACAGGTGATGTTGCACAGTTGGGAACAAGCACGTGCGCCAACTTCTTTGGAACGGGTTGCAGATTATCACATTTCTAATTAGCAGCCATTTTCAAAAAACCATTAATTGATTACTTAAAACGGTTAAAGGATTCGTAAATTACTGCTTGCTGTTTTTATTTACATTTAACACAAAGTCCCAATGATTCTAAAATGATGTAAAAAGAGGAGCCATATCAGCCAATCTTTGCCCAGGAGGGTGTAAACACCCACAAACATAACTAGAAGCACTCCTAGAGTGCAAACCTCCACCGGGGCACCACAGTCCAAATCTTGGTGAGTGAGAGCAAAGTTCAGTTATCGCGTGTCATAGGATTTAAAGGCTGCTGTGGCGGCCATATTGTTTGATCACGGTCAAAATCAATAGGGTCCATCCCTGATGTGGCGACCAAGCCACAAAATTTCAGTTATCCGTTCATTACTTTTTGAGTTATCTTGTTCACAAACACACAGACAAACAAACGGCACCAATCACATAACCTCATGTCAACTTCGTTTGGCGGAGGTAATAACAGCCCGCCATCGTATGTAAATGAAATACGAATCTGCAGCTTTTAATGTAATAATCCAACAAGCGTAATAAATTTCCCGGAAACGTAATAGCAGTTGCCTACTGCAAATGTAATAGAAAATTTACCACAAATGTAATAATTATCACAGTACATTTGCAGGGATTTGTTACGCCTGTGGGAAGGTAAAATAAAAAAAAAAAAAAAATTTCTAAAAAGCTGCAGATTCGTATTACATTTGTGGCTTATTACATTTGTGGACTATTACTACATTTGTGGGTGTTACAGGGAGGGGAAAAAAAACAAAACAATTCTAATCCAACAAAAAAAAAAAAAAAAAAATCAAATCAACTGCTGTTTCTCCGAGTCTAAAATTAGGCAAAGTACAGCACTATCACTGCCCATTCACATCTCACTTCAAGGAATGGTGGACAGTATTGATATGACTTAATGTTAAGTGAGCTCAAGTGTTGAAATATTTGGCCCATCCAATAGCTAAAAATTACACTGAGGGAAGGCGCGATTAAACTTCAGTCGAGCATACCAGCTTCTCCGCACAAGTTCCCAGTAATTCTTCGCCCTAATTTTCCTATCATTGAAGCAGCTCTCACGGCGGTCCATGATAAAGTTTAACTAAACAAGCGGAAGACATTTTCGCTCCCTTTCACCAAATGCCAGCTTTGCGGCCAGTGGAAAGAACGAATTACAAATATAAATTTGCCATCTACCGTCTGCATTGCGGTGGAATGGCGAAACCAAATATATCGCTTCCGTTATCCCCTCGATTGCGTCGAGACCCCGGCTCTGATTAAAATGGCCCGCGAGAGGCACCTGCAATCACAATCGCAATGCATCCAGGAGACGGAGCGCAAGCAATCAGGCAGGTCACCACCAGTAACAAATTCACCCGCTCAGAGCGCTGGCTGTTCGGGGGAGAAAATGCAGACGTATAAGGCATTTATTCATGTGCATAATGCTTATGGTGTGCGCTCCCCAGAACTGCATACAGATGAACACTTATGTTTTAGGTCAGACTCATGTTGATCAATTGCCAGTTTTTTTTCCAAAAGCATTTTGCAAATTTGGACTATCAAATGACATGCGGCCCGGCAAGCAAATCGCCCATTCGACAATGAAGAACACAAAGACCCCACTTGGATCTCTCAGGTTTTCCAGCAAATATTAGCATAAGCATCGTGATTCGTACTGTAAGGCAACAAAACTCCTGTGCAGGCAGGGGTGTAGCTAGGCTTATTCCAAGGGGGGGGGGGTCACCTGTTCTTTAGCTCCCCAAATAAGGTATATTTTAAGTTTACATCATCAATTACCGGGAGAGAACAGGCCAGAGTAGCAACCACAAGTAAACACGTGGCCCCTCCAATCCATTATCTATAGGGACATCCCCCTGTCCAGATATGAAACCTTAGAAGTCTATGTCAAAAAATTCTGAAAAATAGCATGCAATCACAGAACCCCGCACTAGTCACTTGCTGACGTGCTTAATGCTGTCTAAAGACGACCAAGGTTTTAAAGCACAAAGCTGTTTTACATGAACAGGCCACATGAAGACATCTCAGATCCTGTTCATTTATCAATATCACAAAAAAAGTGCACACCATTGCTGGTTTCCATCTTTGCAGGCAATATGCAAAGGGTCTCTCATCCTTCTCTCCCCAGCTGAAAAGTGAGCATCCATTACAAAGTGTGTATAACATTTTATGCACCCCACTGGGAAATGCATGGCAAGACCAGACTTGCTTGAGATTAACATGTAAAGCACTACAGACAAGCCGTTATAAATTGAATGAAAGCTGTTCTTTGCTGTATCGGATATCCTTTGCAATACACTTCTGAGAACATACAATAAAATGCAAGAGAAACACAATGAATACCATAAATCTCAGTCGATCAACATTATGCTTGAACCCCAGTCAATCAATCAGTGGACAAGAACTTCTGTTTCTATTTTCAGGAGACTGAATAATAGGCCATGTAGCCCACACAGTTATGAGAGGGTAGTACTCAAATACATTTTAAAAAATGGTTATTCTACTTTAAGTTAATAATAAAGTTATAGGTTCAGTTCCACAGAAGATTGTAAGGCATTGCACTTTGTAAATGGGATAGATTTTAAGTCAAATTTGTATGCTACATTAAAGTACAGATGTTACTCTGGATAGACCATACTAGAAGGTACAAGGGAGACAGTGACGCAACCAATATGTTTGTAGAATTTCTAGAAGCTGTAAATAACAATTGATGTTCAACAAAAGTAGACAGGCTGTCAATCGAGTCTACCGTGCTTATTTTAAACAGCTTTCCTACGTTTTCTGGCACTATAGGGGAGAAGGGGAAGCATGAAAAATGGGAATGGCAAAATTTAATGTCTTAGCTCTTTCGTATGTCAATTTGAGGCCACATAAATTTACAGTTATGGCTGTAACAGAAGGGAAGAGGTAGATTCACAGTTAAATCATTTATACATCCCACACTGCTGAAACAGCACTTACACTAAGGATGGTCTTGATATTCCCCAACAGGTTACCCTATAGGAAAATCTGTTCTTGCGAGAAGGAATAGAAGTTAACAAAACTGGCTTCTCCTTCATGGTGGCAAACCTAGAAAAATTTATAGGTCAGGCACAAGGTTGATAGGAAATGACAGAAAAATACATAATTTGAGCGAGCGCAGAGTGAAATTCATTCCTCAATTGCTTCCTCAGAATCAGCTCATCCAAAGACCTCTTCCCACATTCCGATTTAGGAAGGTGCTCGCGTTGCAAAGTGCACATTACTGACAACCCATAACCACTGTATTACATTTGCCATCAATTGATTTAGCCGATGAGGACCTTTGATTTTTTTCAAATATCTTAAAGTTAAATGAGTGGTTTTAAGAGGTGGTAAGCATATCTACCACAACCAAAATAAACCTGTCACTTAGAAGTACCAAAACAGCCAATAAGAGAGGACATCTGGCACCCTATTAGACAAAAAAAAAAAAAAAAAAAAAGTGCAGTGCCCTTAAAATTTCCTACCAGTCACGATAAGGCAGGGCTCCTCAAATCTAGTCTGGGGCCGTTTAGTGGCTGTTTTGGTAAGAAACCGGGACCAGGGCGAGAGAGACAGGATCCGGAATTCGATGGATGTGCCAAGCTAATAAAAATGCAGTGAAACATTTTAATTTAAAGAATATAATTTTGTACGTCCATATTTAAACGAATAAAATGTTTCAAAACTGGAGACGGAAATCGATGGTGCGCCAGAATTTAAAGTTTTATTTTGGTGAACACTTTTACTTTGGTGAATTTGTTGAATTCCGGATCCGCTCTCTAGACCGGAACCAGAATCCAGCCAAAATTCAGAGTGAATGGAAACCAGGCTCTTCGCCCCTGTATGAAGAGCCTGGTGACTCGAGGCTACCTCAAATCTCATCAGAACTGACGACGGCCTGACCAATGAGTGACAATTATAGTTAAGTTAATCACCTGGAAGAGAGAAATCCAGCTCTGGGTTTGGATTCGAGGGCAAGACTTGGAGCCCTGCTGTATGTTCTTAAAAGTAGTCATGGATAGTAAGTGAAATCTTCAACCACAGTCAATCCCCAAACTCCTCATTTTAAACTACTTCCCTAGATGTTCTGCCCTTGATACTTGCAGGGCTTTCCCCAATTTCAGCATGGATGGGTCGCTGCGATATTTTGGTGGAATCCGTCGGAACGATTTTCAATGTCATGGTGAATAACGGCCGTTTTGTAAACGCTACTGAAGCGCTCGCTACAGTTAGCACGTGAGCTTTTAATCACCATTCCCCTGCACGCAAAACGGCCAACCGAAACTGAAGCAATCAAATATTCATCGATGCGTCTATTTCACCGTCTGGGATCGTGGAAAAGAGTCATCGTCTTACCGCACCCTCCCCACCCAATCCAGTCCAAAATCAACTGCCAATGGCACGGAGAAGGAAACAATTAGCGCGTCAAGATACTGAAGCTCAAATAATTCCTTTACCCTCTCCTTTAAAATCTCACACATCCACTTATGCAGACAGTGTGCTCAGAGAACAGGTAAAGTAAACACATTCAAACACCTATTTGACATCAAAAGCACATTGAAAATCCTTTCCAATGCATTTTTTCAATTATGGTTTGAAATGGATATAGTCCATATTTTACACAAAAATATTATGGGTATTTATTTGCTGGTTATGGTGCCAAAATATAAAGGATACCCCTGAAAAAGTTACCAGAGTGAAATATTAGAAAATATTTCAGCTTTAGTACTGTACATTGTCCATCGCCAAGAAATGGCATTTTAAATGCTAGTGCTGTATCATAATTCCAAAGCATAAGATTAGAGACTCTGCCCAGAAATCTTGCCCAGCTATTCCTAAAGACAACACAATCATGCTTTCAGTTCAGTTGTGTATAATCATGCATCCTCCATTTAAGAAGTCTGGCACAACTTCTGAAATATAAACTGTGCAATCCTTTTGGAACAAAGTGCTCACGCTGCTTACCCAGTTGAAGAAAATAACTCCTGGCACCATATGAAAACTGATTTTCATATTCATCACTAAAATTCATGATAAACCCACTCTCTCCTCCTGCCTAAAAGCTGACGAGTCCCTTTAAATCACCACTTTTGGTCACATCTGGGTACACCTGATGTGAATTAGGAGAGATTTAGATTTAAACGGCAAATTAGCCAGTTTCCTGTTTAATCCCAGAATTGGCTCAAATGCCACCTTGCATGTTTATTGGGGTTTAAAGAGCAATTTCACCCTCTGTTTTCATTGGGATATTATTTGGCACCAGCTTGCTTGTATGTTGTGGCCATAAGTCTTTTAATTTAATTATTCCACACAGAGTAATAAGTCCACACCCCATGCTCCAATTTCCTCATTTACATATGATTTTCTGGAGGGGGAAAAAAATATTTTTTTTCCAGAATTCAGACTTCAGAATTCATGGAGAAGTGCAAATTCAAACAGCACAATACCAAGGTAACATGGGAAATATCAACATAGCTATAGGGAAAATGGAGAATAACAGCACAAAACAACCTCCCCACCCCTGCACTATACCTGTGGCAAAGGTCAACCTTCAGTGAGAGGGGAACTGCAGTCTTTGTCAAAGCTCGGAGTTACGATGCTACAGTAATGCTTACCTTACTTTTTGATAAATGTAGCCTCCGAGCATTTCAGCACGATTAGTTTCACGAAGGCGGGAGACATAATTTAAAATTATGTGCTTCGGCTCCACGCTAATGCGAGAATTAGTCTTTTGGTTAAACATACATACAGCCATGTAGTTTATTTACCTCTCATTTTCCTCTCAGCATGAGCGTTAAATCACACTGAATTGATAAATATTTTGCAACAGACTTGACTAGAGTTACTGAATCGCCCGAGACTAAGGCTTAGAGAGAGCTAAAGAAAGCCAATGCAAGTAAAATAGGCCTCAGTCCACACAAGTACGCATTAAAAACCTTGAATCCTTCGTAGTTCAAAAGCACTTTCACATCAAACACCGAACAAAAATGGAATATTTCATTTGTATATCAAAGCATAACAGTGCATGTGACCAACATGCCCAAGGGTTTTCTAGCACCTCCTAAAACTACCAATTTTCCCAAGGCAGAAAGAAAATAAATGGTACCTACTTTCCAATGGACAAAAGCATGAAATCCATATGCATGAAATTCACTCAAATTCAGCATACGGATTCCTCAAATGTCAGTTTGCATAAAGCATATTCAGCAAACTTTCTACAGCTTGGTTGGCCATTACTGTCCCCTAAAAATTTAAGGAGGGCCAAATATGACCAGCCAGAGACCCCTGCATTGGGAAACTATGCATTCATCACTAAGTTGTCACAAAAAAGGTGACAAAATGGGAATCATCTCAGATGGTACTTGACAATATTAAGTCAAATGATCCAACTCAAAAAGACCATCTCACGCTATTCAGCATTTCAGCTTCAGCGAAAGTTCTCCAAAGTCGCTTGGTCTAAAGCAGCGTTTCCCAAATCTGTTTCTGGATTAACCCAGCTCTGCAAATTTCATCCGTCTCCCTGATGTGACACACCCAGTTGAGCGGTGCGTGAGTCTAGGATACATCTAATGTGTCCGGGGCAAGGTGTACTCTAGGAGCCGGGGCGAGAAACACTGGTCTAAAGGCCTGTAAGCTTCACGATTATAGTCGCTATAGGGGCATCAGAATTGTGGACAAAAGACAAATTTCCTTTAACTCACCGTTAAACATCAATGCAAATCGATAATAATCAAAAGCTGAAATAAATTATCCCATCAACACTGCGCTACACTACCATAGGCGCACAGAGGAATGTTCCTGACTTAAATACGAATACTGGCATACACCTACAGTCCAAGTGACAATACACTCAACCATTGTATTGTAGTCAACACAATTAAAAACTGCTTCAACGGAGAAGAAAAATCCCAAGATTTCAAAGCTGAATTATAACGCCCAAGCAGAGTGACAGCTACTGTTCTGCCATGCGTGTCCAAGTCTTATAGTATAACCAAGAGGATAGGCAGCTTTCTGGCAGCGAAACATTTTGGACAGAGCTCTAAAGCTCCAGCAGTGGTAGTCTGCCTTCAAATAAGCAGAGGAAGGCTATAACAAGTGCCAGGTGTAGAATACAATTTAGCAGCTCCTTAGAAAGGCAGTAATACTGGGCTACAGATTGAGTTTTACTCATTCTTAATTGTGTCACCTTCTCGCCCTTGTTCCTGGATCGCCATAGTTAACACCTGTGGCAAGACGGCAATGCTTCCAGAAAGAATGCAGAGACCAAAACACTCGCCTCCCTCTAGTATCCCTGAGCAACAGTCCCCACATGAACTACTTTAATCAGCTGGCATGTCTTTGGTTTTTCATCCTGATTCCATGACCAGAACCAGAATGAACATTACATAAGGCCTAAATATTAAGGGCAAAACTTTCAATCAGATTGGAGCTGGTTTTCTACCCATTCTGCCCACTTCAACTGCACAACTTTAATATTTTTTGATGGAGTCATTGGGGGGGGGGGGTGCTCGGGTAGTGGAGCACTGGGGTTCAGCTCTACTGTTTTCCCATCAAAACAGATCTGGTTTTGTTGATAATTCTTTGAACCTTTGTTTGCTCTACCTTCTCCGCAATTGTCACCAAGTTCAGCTTTCTCTATCCTGCCTTAAATAACCTTGTCAATTGATGTCAGAGTTTGCAAAAATAAATAAATAAATAAATAAATAAATAAATAAATAAATAATAATAATAATAATAATAATAATAATAAATAATAAATAATAATAATAAATTCCCATTCCAAATCAAATTTTGGGGTTCCAAAATTATTTTTGGTTTCACTGCTTTGAACGAATCAAAATAAGGTGTTCAAATGGGAAACCGAACCAGCTCTCTGCCAGTGTAAAAGGCTTAAAAAAAAAAAAAAAAAAAAGAGCATCTGGTCTAGTTAAAACCAGCAGCCAAACCATCAGCTCCACTGCACAAGGGCCAAAAGAAAAATATTCCAGAGTTAGACTCTGAAGGTTTAGTCTGAGACATCTTATGAGGAGAGTAAGCGTTTGGTAGGGAAGGGAATGGTTGAGGCACTGATTCAAAACTGCTTTGACAACCCATTTACTCCTTTTCCTAACCTCCTTGCATTTACACAAAAACAGGGAGGAGAACAAGCATTTACAACCTAGTTCCTGTTTTCCTACCCCTCTCCTCCTCCTCTGAAGACTCCTCATCCCCCTCTCCTCCCTCCCCCTCTCTCTCTCTCCTTTCACACAGACACCAGCATCCTGCCGCTCGAGCCTTTGTACGCCACCTATACACCGATTTCTGCCGAAGTCGTAAAACAATTACGGGCAAAGTCCTGCTGGCTCCTTTGATTTCGGCCTGGGGTTGGGGGTTACGGCTCCGTGTTTTCCGTCACCATACAGTATGGCCAGGAGGGGGGCAGGAGGCTCACAAAAAGGGCTTTTGTCCCGAACACCGCAGGGTCCATAAAACTGATTGCCGCTTTGAGGCAAAGCAGGTCCAGCTATATCACAGAAAACACAACAGGAGAACAACTGCTACATCCCAAAATCATTCCTCCACCCCCTGCAGGCCACTCGCCCCACCTATGGCAGGGAGAAGTGGCAGTTTCCATCCACTTTAAGGATGAAGTCTCCCAGATTACACCTGGCTTTACGGCAGAACTGCTTCTCTCGCACGTTTCGGCTTCTATTTTCCAGCTGAATGCTGCTTTTAACTGCAGTTTTTTTAATTACAATCCGTTAACCCCATAATCTAGCTTTTCACTTAAGTTTTCCCTTTAGTAGGTTCATGGTCAGAAAAGGCCTTTTGATATTGTAGGACAATGTCACACACATATTCTGTATCTGCTGGTTGCAGTGCTTCACTGAAGCGATATCAATCTTATATTGAGAGAAATATTTAAACCCAAGATGCCATGTTTTTATGGCCACAGCATTCAGCCAATTAACGAATATCTAGATGTTGTACACATTGCCCTGTAATTCAACAGGACACATCTGAGATCATACCAAACCTTGGTATCTCGTCTAGAATTTAAAACAGACCTGAAGTCCCACACGTTTGAATACAGAAGCAGCATTTTACGGACCTATATGGGTCCATAGGTTTTATGGGGTTAAAATGGTGACAGAAACGCTGTACTAAAAAGCCTGTAGTTTTTCAAACTTGTTTCCAGGGATCAGTAACAGGTTTAAGTTTAAATTTAGATTCTTAATTTGTCATTACCTCAAACACTCCACTGGCACAAAGCCTCGGAACACTGCAATTTTAAATATGAGCAAGGCCTGTAGTACCTTCAGTGGTCAGTATATTATTGGCCGTCTGCCAGGGTAACTGTGGGACAGAAACAAGGCAAAGACTAATTTCTGCTTATTATGGAGCGAACATGTTCCTTCTAGGATCCTCAAAATTATGTTCAACAACATTCCAGAGGGACGTAAATGGTAGCCAAGATGGTTATAGATGGATTGGGGCATGTCAAAGCTGGTTAAGTTGATTGACTTATCTGGCAGGCAGGTGAATATCAGATGGGCGTTTGGTGAATTGCTGTTTGCCCAGCTATGTGTCAAAGGTACAAGTAAATGAGCTTTAAGTGTTTTAACTGCAAGTTTTAGCAGGGAAGTCCATCTGACTGACATCTCACAGGGCAGATATCCAGCTTCTGTTGTTCAAACACTTCGGAGACAGTAGGAGAGCACTGTGCCCCAATCCATTATAGTCAACTACAAGTGGTTTCATTCTTAAGAATGGAAACTGAGCAAAGAATGATGGCCAAGGTATGATTACTCCATTACACATTATATTTCGACATTTAGTACATGTTCTCATCCAGTCTGACTTACATTAGTGCTCTGTGAAAACCAAAAAAAAAGGAGCAGGAACCAAGTCATTACCAAGGCAACAGATAGGCCATTAGCTGCTAAAACCTGACTTCATCAGCTTAAGCAGTAAATACAGACGTCTAAAGTCTGAAGAGCAACAGGATGTGCAAAAGTAAATAGGAGAGTGCAAAACCAAAGCAAATGGGTTTGAGGACAAAGGTACGCATGAAGCAACAGTGGGGCTTTGATGAAACCATGGAAGTTTGGTGCGCCATGGGAGAAATTCGACACGTTTCGCGGGGAGTCGACAATCACGGCCGGCGAAGGGACAGCATTGCCATTTTATCTCTTTGATATCCGGGCAACATTTTACCCTCACGGAAAGACAGGCAGCAGCTGGCCTGGAAAAGGTGTGTGTGTATGTGTGTGTGTAAGAGAGTGTGTTAGAGCGTATGTGGAGGGACTTGGGGTAAAAAAATGGGGCTTCAAAGAACAATACCACCACAAACCACCTGTGACCAGCAGGACAGCTGTAGGGACCACCCCATACTTGCGGCGACGCACGCTTCACGTGCAAACCACTGCCTAGCAGGAAGCAGTGACATTTTCTCTTAAAACAACAAAAAAAATTAAAGAATGTCAAATACACAAAAGAGCAATACGGAGTATGTCCCAGAGTAATGTTTAGAGTGTTAAAAGTGACCCAGAGACCGAACAGCGGTGGTGTAAAGCCAGGACTCGAGGTGCGTTGTACACCTGGCCTGCCGAATTCATGACTTCAAGCTGTGCGCTCTGTTAAACAACAGGCCTCTCTGAATAATTTAACGTTAAAGATTAGAGATCAGAGTCTGAGGTTTCATTGATTTCTCTGCGAGGTTTTGTGAGGCACCAGCAAATTCAGCAAACATGCAGTACTATTAATACTTAGGGGAAGCCCATAATGCATTTTAATATTGAACTAACGCTGGAGCACAGCGCTCCCCCCCCCATCCACCCAAAACCCTTCAAACCTCCACTGCTGTAAACACCCTTAAGGTTAAGCACCAGCACTATAAACTGTACGAGGGGAAAAATTATATCCTCGTACAGTTTTCACAACCGAAACGAAAACCTCCTAAAAAACCGGGCCATTACAGAGCAGCTGCCAGGGTTTTAACAGTTTGGCGCCACCCATGCTGACATGACAAGCGACAGTTTATCCAGGCACTGGTCTGCCCATATTTTAAGGGGTGTTTTAAAATTCTGATGGGTTTAGATGGGTAAAAACAAAAGAAAAAAAAAAAATCAAACTAGAGGTGTAACTTAATAACTCAAAGCAAACAAAACCTCTTAATTTTACATGGCCTTCAAAAACGGGTAGACGAGATCTCGGCTTAACTGTTGAAAGCCACAGCTCCTTGCTAAAGGCAGCACCGAAGGTAGCGTCGTTCAACATCAAGTAAACACCGCAAACTCAAAAAACAAAAACTCCCGCACAGGCTTCAGAGGATATAATGCCCTTAACGTGAGGCCAACACCAAGGAAACACTTAAACAACCCCCGCCTTCCGCTGCTATGCTGTAAGTTTCATTGGCGATTGCATCATTAATCTTTACACCAGGAGCAGCCTTGTCCCCAAGCCCTGCTCCAATCAGGAGTCTCCCAAAACACCCAACGCATTAACTCACCACGGCAACAACAGGATCTCTCATGGTGTTTTTGTGCACTGAGCTCCGCCAACAATAGACAACTGCACATCACGAAAACTGCCTAAAGTAGCAACTGCAGTTTCCTTAGTATCATTTCGCATCGAGGGTTCAAACTGAAGAGGAGACATAACCAATGTTTAAGAAGCATAACACCCCGTCACTGGGGACAGCTCAAGCTAAAACATTTCCCTTATTGTGAGCGGGGAAAAAAAAAAAACTAAAGGTTGTCGTGATGCTTTGTAGACACTCTTTTCCACAAGCTTCGGTATTTCTCAAGACTGCATAAAATTTTGGAAAGATGCAGAAACTGCACCTCTCCTCATTTCCTGCAAGGACAGTTCATCCAATCAAAAATATATATTTTTCCTCTTCCCAGCAAATGCCATTTTTCCATCTAGTTTGTTTTGGGGTGGGTCGCTGATTTTTAAGAGATATCGGCTACAGAGATGTTAGCCTTCTCTTGAATAGAACGGAACTAAATGACACTCAGTTTGTGGTGCTCAAAGTGCCAAAAAGTACATTTGAAACACTAGATAACTCGGTCGCCATAGGGACCGAGTCGTGTATCTCCCCGATCCCCAAATTTTCAGACAGAACGGCCACCGGCAGCCATATTGGATGTCCAAAATTGCCGAAAATTGGTCTTGAGCGTTGTCAAATATCTTCACTAGTGCAAAATTAGAAAAAATTCTTGTAATAATTGTCGCTTCCAGAGACCAGAACAGAAAATCTCTGCGGGCGCGGCGGCGGCCCCGGAACTAAACCATAGTATCTCCCGACTGTCATCGTCAGGAAGATACAACTAAATGGCAGTCACAATTTTCCAGAAATCAGTCAAGAGCAGTTTCAAGGAACTAATTACTGTCTCCTAAACTACACCTGCAAACCGTACCATAGCCCGAGAGGCTTGAGCTCTCATCCATCAGACGGGTGGTCCCTTCTGAGTAGTGATATTTTTGGCAGGTGTTGTTCACTGTGCCCATGGAAGCATGTATGGACACAAGCACAAGCCTCTCATGCTATGGTATGAAATGAAAATAGTTTCTAGATGAAACTGCCCACAACAAGGTCTGTGGATTATTTTGAGTAGTTGGGTAATGAAGGAGACATTGCTGTTGAGTTTTTCAAATACTTTTTTTTGTTGTTGTTGTTGCTTGGGCACCACAAGCCGAGTGCCATTTAGTTCCATTATATTTGAGAAAAGGCAGCCATCTCTATAGCTAATATCTCCAAAAGTCAGTAACCCTACCAAATCAATTCAGACAGATAAATAGAACTGCACGCAAGATATAGGTTTATATATATCTTTGATTTGGGGTAAATTGTACCTCTAATGTCTTGGCCATTCGTTGACTTGTTCAGTGAACAACACTTTCTCTGAACAAACCACTAAGAGCTATGTAATGACACCAAACCCTTGAAGAAGGGAGACGAGCTCAATGCGACAGGACAAAGCCGGAGCAGATAAATGCGCTGGAGCAGACAGCCGAGTTTCCCTGGTTACGCAAATACCAAGTGCAGGCAGCTGGGTGTTGGCAGCAATGCCAAGACACCTACAGCAGGGCCCAGGGCAGTGAGCTGTGTGACGGATGGGAATTATGTACGCAACACCAGAGAGAGGACCACCTCTGACAGGGACTTCAGCATGGAGGTGCAGCCCACATCACAGAGCCACCATAGATTCAGTATGCAAAGCCGATTAACAATGATACGCCAAATCACTGCAAAAAATATAAAAGCATTTCTGAAGAGAATCCTTTTTAAAATTTATGATGAAAGTCCTCGGAGGTTTCAAGTCTGAATGAGGGTGTCCAGTCTCTAGTGGAAAATGCCAGCCCCTGGGGAAATTTGTCCAAGACTAGCATATACTAAAATGTTGATGAATTTTTTAAAAATGTACTTCCAGAGTACTTATAAAATACACAAAGATACGATAAGTGTAGGACTATAACATTAAGGCATCCCATCACTGAAAAATTCAAACCAAGTCAGATGAACAGTTTTTGAAAATCAGATTCTAGCAATACAAGTCTAAACTGATGGCAGACGGGCATCATTGACATCATGCACATTTGGCAGAATGAGTCCAATCTTAAACAGGTAAAGAATTCAGGCCATAGACAAGTCAACCGGTCACGTCAACGACCCAAAAATCACTGGAGGAAAAAAAAAAAAAAAAAAAAAAAAAAAAGAGTACACACGCAGTTACATGTCCATCACTCTGAACTATACATTTCTGTCAGTTAAGTCAGTTTGGTGGTACTATTCCTACACTCGGCCCGAGCGCACCGCAATACACCGATACGAAGGAAAGCCGAAACCGGCGGTTTCCCCTTCATTAGCTTCCAAATGGATCCCGCTAGCCTCCACAGTTCCAGCCCCAAATTTCCGGTTTCCATGGTTGCACAGCATGACAGCCAATCATACTTTCCCTCCAATCCTTCCCATTATTTTGCCCTTTTTTTCCCTCCACGGCTAGCATTTCAGTTCCATTCGAATGCATCTGCCCCTCCGCGAAACTGAAATGAAGAAAATCTGCCCTCATTCAGCAAAACAGATTAATGCTCCTCTTTTTAATGCCCCAAGGGTTTACAAATAGTAAATCCATGAAAAAGGCAGCTTTTTCATCTTCGAAAGTTGCGCCTGCAGCTTATAGTATAAACTAAAGGGGGCGGGGGGGGGGATATTTACACAGACATATTTTCAAAAGACAAGTCTAAGCCTTTCCTTCCATGTCAGGAGAGGGTATCAGTTTAATCCCCAACAGCTGCAAAATTGACAATAATAAAACAGTACAGAGGGTCCCCCCGCCCCCCAAAAAAGAGAAAAGATCTGGAGGAAGTGACTTCATGTCATGGTGCGCTTTCCCTGGTAGACCCAATGAGCTATGGGGGGTGGGATTTGGGGGGGAGGGAGCTGGTTGCCGGGCAGCTGTGCCGAACCGCTGCTCTCTGGCGAGACTGCTGGTATTAAAATGTCAAACAAGCACACGTCAGGTACCCCCCCGAACCCCCAAATACACTGGTCCTTCAGTCTCTCCCCCCAGCCCCCCGTCCTCTGATGAAAGCCAGTTGGGGGCTGCTGGGTGGGGGGACACACACACGCAAAACCCACCTTGACAGCTCGTCTGTTAACAGGTTTGTGCAAAACTAAAATAAGCACGCTCGGACACGTAGGGTGAAAGTTGAACACTGAAATTCATTCGACACCACCCCCACCCCCACTCTCTTTAGTTCAATGCGAGAATGACCATTTAGGAGGAGGCTAAACGATGTCAAAATGTCTTATAGTTCCCACTGGACTCTGTCAGTTGAATGTGGTAGGAATACTTCAAATGACAAAATTCTAAGAACCAGATCTTCAGTATTTAGCCACAAATCAACCATGAACCTCGTTTTACCTCTAAAAGGGTGTCATTAACAAGCATTCTTCCACCACAGATTCGGTGAACTTCTCGCTATAGTTTACCGAGGCAACAAGCAACTGTGCTTTCCTCCAGTTACGGACAATAAGAGAAAGCTATAATTGGAAAGGCATTGAAAGATCAAGAGCCGAAATAATGTCCTGGGCCTTTTTGAAAGCACAAAAACAAACCATTCAACTTTTTCAGGGGATATGAAGGAATTTTACCTGGTAAGACAGGAGGATTTATGGCAGGTTAGTCCTCAAATTATTGCAAAGACTTTCCTTCATGCAAACTTTGCACTCCATGAAACAAAAGCAAACTTGGAATTTCATTAATTCTAGTGAACTACCAGATCTCTAAGTGACACAACAATGCATTTTGCACAAAGGAAAACAGGAATAGCTAAATCCTGCCTCAGTCAGCTCAGCTATCCTTAATTCTACATCAACATCACATGGCTACTAGAAAGTAGGATGCACATATGATCAGACTACACACCTGGGAACGCAACCTTGAAATGTAATTGCCAAAGATGTATCAATTAGTATTCAACCCATGCATATACCTAAGCTCTAACATGAGCCTAAATTACTGATGACTGAGCAAATAATAAATTTTTTGGGGTATATTGCTTAACTACATTCACATGACATTTGACTTCACCAGTCAACCAAATCGTACAAACTTACAGGAGTCAAAGCTGATTATGAAGTTGATAAAGCCCATGAAATAATATTCAGGTCCAAAAACAGGGCCGCATCTTATCTTGCAAAAAATTTAAATTCAGAAGCACACATTGATCCTCAATTCAAGAGAACTTGTTTTATATCTTGTAGCAGCACAGAGAATGAAATATCTTCATGTTCTTTAACTCTGCATTCACTAAAGTTGATGATGGGATATGATATCGTAAATGCATGGGCCATAACGCCATTATCTTCCCAAAATCTTTTACACTGAATAATCACATTCCTCTACAGACCATTTGTATAAAGACAGACCATTTTAAGCTTGGTCACTTTTCAAAGGCTATATCCATGCAAACACAGGATCATTAAACTTAAGCCAAAACAATGTTCAAGGCTCAAAACATCAGGTTTATCTAAACCAGTGGTTCCCAAAGTCACCCACTTTCATTGGTCAAGGTTCAAAGCCTTGTCAGATAGGCCATTTCCAGCACCATTTCCATGTATTCCACGAAGGCTATATCCATATGTTTTATGTGATCAAATGCAAGACTGAATCAGCCTGAATGGTGCTCAGGTTCTTTCCTGAAACCAATCAAGGACATTTAACATTTGAATTTGCTTTTGTCCCATTGCCTAAAATTGTTCAAATGACCTTGGGTCCACAATTTTATCTACTAGAAGCCAAAAGATTCAATGTTTTCATTTTTTATGTTAGCTCAAAAAATGATTTTCATCAGAGACATGGGACAAATGTCAAAAGAGCAATGAGCAACTCTAAACAATACATTTGGGAAACTGATCTAAACAATACATTAAACGCAAGAGGCGAAACGTGCAAAAAAGACGGCGCCACACTGAATTTGGTGATCCATAAGATTCTGTGACCTGCAGTTTTGGAAGAATTGCTCAAATTGTTCATCGGGCGGTGCGACTGATACTACATTAACAATAAACTGATGCTCAGGCATTGGTTCATTAGTACGATGCACTTTTCAAAAGTAATACAATATATCACTCACAGCCTAATTTTCTCCAAAGTAAGTCGCCTACTTTTGCTTTTGTAGCTACTTCAAGTTAATTTACCAGGTAATGCTTCGATACTTTTACATGAGGGGCGTGTTAATTACAGGATTTTTATTTGTAAAGAAGTATTTTACGGTGTGGTATTATAGTTTTCCTTCTGTAAACGATCTGAGTTCTTCGTCCCACTTTGTAGGTCACAGAATCGGACAGAATACCAAATTAAGGGCAACACAAACAAACATCTCATGAGAGAATATTCGGCATCAAACGCTCAGCTGAGAATCCATATCACGGAAAAGATGGTTTTTTGTGCGCAAAACCGCGCCAACACAAAGGCGCATGAAGTGAGGCCGCCTTAGCACTGTTCCAGGCACTTCAGGGCGAGGACAATTCTTGATGGAGACAAAATACAAAATTAATACTACGATAAACACACAAAAAAAGATTTTTTTTTTTTGGGTCCGATAATTGCGTCAGGGCGGCATACTCATCCACCGTTTTTAGACAAATTATGTCAAGTTTAGAGACGTTTCTTTCACCTGGCAAAGACCGCTAGAGTTAAAAGTTGAAGGCAAAAAGCAAATAAAATGCAGTAACAGAACGTGACGATAAAAGCTATACCCAACAGACAACATTTATGCGCGACATGGATTAATTTTCAATTAAGGCATAATTAAAGCGGCGAAATAACAGAATAAGATTCATTCAATAAAACCAAGATTATTCCCATTAGAGGTCTATGCAGCTAATCAGCGGAAGGGGCACATGACATGGGCGGGACTTCTCAAATCTCGGTAAATTTTGCAACTGTTATCAATCAACGAATAATGTTTCCCTTGCAATCTGAATCTCGTGAAATAACATTAGGACAGGGTCTCGCCAATGCATTCTCTCTCTCTCTCTCTCTCTCTCTCTCTCTCTCTCTCTCAAACGTCTCACATTCAGACACAGTTATACAACATCTGGCAGGAGACACGTCAGTCAAGTCGCCTCTCGCAGAATAATTACTTCTTGTCACAGGCACCACAACTGCCATGTTTATGTTGCAGGCAAACTGTGTATCAGGAATTTGGTAAAATGCGTGGAATTTCGAATCGATATCTTTAGGCATTTCATGAAATGACTGAATTGAAACCCAGGCATTTTACAGTTTTCCAGTAACATATATACTCTCAAAAGAACGGACGCCGCTCCAGGATTTCCAGGTTAGGCTATCGGGCTGCAATTTCAATGTACTGTGATTCAACTGAAATTTATCATGCCTAAACCCAGCACGTCTCCGTAATGAACGACACTCAGAGCATAACCTGAGCAGCATTAAAAACATGAAGTAAACCTCCCGTCGCCCCATTTGGTCATACTTTCATTTCCAGGAGTAGGGAAAATGATCCCAACCGATTCACATGGTCAGACTTGCAGCAGTAAATGTAAGCAATTGTCTGTAACAACTGCGCTATTATTTATTTCTGATTGGTATTTACTGAATGAGCGACCTACTATTTTGAATAAAACTGGCGAAATGGTAGCCTGCAGAAACAAAACCTTTTATTAATGGCGAAAACGATTACCTGGTCCACCGACCCCGGTACAAGGATCTCACGTCCCACACAGGTGATCGTAAATCTTTCCTTGTATACGAGGTTGAAGGTTATGCGAAGAGCACCGTTATTAATCTAAAGCATTTACAACACCGATAAAGTGGGTGGTGTCCAAACACGAGCGATGCCGGTTAATTTAACTTATATTGTATCCATCTTAAGACTAATTGCGCCAACGTGCATGCAATTCAGCTGCTTACAATACGTGCAGCCGTGAAATCACCAATTAACATCACGGGCCACCTCTGGCAGACGACATCATTGATTTCCCTGGCACCGTTAGGCTCACATATTCAATGTAACAGCAATCGAGTGGAGTGTAATCATATCAACAACGCCAAAATCAGAACGACATTGCCTTCCTTACCTCTTTTTGGTCTTGGGAAGCTTTCGTGCAGATGAAAAACTACTTTTTCCACGAAGTGTTGAATGTTGCTGCGCTCGGCTCCTCTGACGAACACCATCCAGTCATGCGTAAAACCTTCCACGGTAGGTTTCTTTCTGACCTGGGCACGGTGACCAAGCTCAAGTTTCACCTGAACTGCGCCCTATAACATCCAAATAACACAATACGCTACCGCTCAAAATGACCACGGTTTGCATAAACGAACTTTGCGAAAATATGTTTCACACTACTATGGTTGTGTAGAATGCGGTTCGACAGCCATATGGGTGAATGCATAAGTAAACGTATAGGATGCAGCATGCAACACAATACTACTGCAGTATTTTGACATATCATAACATTGCGTTTTCCGATGAAGAGAGTCGAAAGAAGGCAGCGTAAATCACCACCAGTATTGTTCCCACCGCTTGTTTCAATAATCAAACTAAAGCTACAACTGATGGAAGCGCCGAACCCACATAAAATTTCTGAATAAGATTATCCATCTCGAACGTCAAGACATTTAATACCATCAAACGGCAGCTGTCAGATACTCTGTATTACGCGAAAAATGCAGCGTTCTACACGCGCATCAAGGATCAACTTGTTATACTGTACTTGAATGGTAATAGGTCTGGAAATCTGCAGCACGAACGGACTGGGCGCTATCCCCTCCATAATGCAGAAAGCTACATCATTCCGCATGAGCCAAACACAGCGGTATTGACCACGGAATACTCACCGAGCTGGCCATCCTCGAGGCCACGCGCTACTGATATTTCATTGAAAATTTGGTATAAACATGAATGCAGAAGAGCGCAGTGCGTTGATGGCGGACATGGTCTCCTAATTGAACTCAGCCCGAGTTTCAAAGGCTGAGGAGCGAGGTAAAAAAACGCATGCGCCGGTTTTTGTGCACTGGTAATAGAGTCGCAAGAAAAGTGGAGAAAATGCTAGCCAATGAAACGGGGCAAATGTGAAGACGACCAATGTCACGCAGCATCTAACTTGAAGTCATAAGGGAACTTCAGGAAAAAAAAAGCACGTAGTAAATGAGAACAATTTCCAAAATTGTACACTGTACAGTTTTTTTTTTTTTTTTTGCATTTGAGTCTTACGTGTGCAAAAACTACAGATTCTATAACAAAGTAGTCTGTTACAATTTAAATATACGAATTTAAATATTTACTGAATGCACTGAATTAATGTACTTAACAGACTAAGCAAAGTAGCATTACATTTTTTTAATCCAATTTATACGATTGTGTGACTTCCCGGTATTTTAGCGTTTAAAAACAAGACTGATCACTTAATTTCACTGGAATTTGACCGCAAGGTAGCTCGTCATTAATGGTCTCAATTTCATGTGTTGGCTCCCCGGCTTTAGAATCGTGAAGACCTGTTCCTCAGAAACCAGTATATTTGTAAACAGGCTGAGAATTGGCCTTTTGCGTGCGTGAGTGTGAGTATATAAAATGTTGTGGAAAAAGTATTTGGTATTTGCCCCCTTCCCGATTTATTTTTGCCGGTTTTTCACACTTAAATGTTTATGATCATCAAACCCATTTTAATATAAGAGGAAGATAACCCGAGTAAACACTTTAATCCTATTTTTTAAAAGATGATTTCATTTATCGGAAAAAAAAGAAGCTGTACAACCCTGCATGGTCCCATGTTAAAAAGTAATTTCCATCCTCAGAAAATCAGCCAATTAAACTAACTTATTTGACAATTGGGTTCAATTTCTCTTGTTACACCCAGGCACGATTACTGCCAGCCATGCTGAATCTAAACATCACCTCAATGGAACTTGTCCGGCAATTTCAAGCGGGAAAAAAGTAGCATATGATGCTGCAATCTAAAGAAATTCAAGACCAGAGGCCTGTAGCACCAAACAAGGGCGATCAGCATCAAGCGGGTGCACGACACAGGTTATCCACAAGTTATGTAGAGCCAGGCTAATGCACTCAGTTTAAGATTATTAATCAGACACGTGCACATAATGCGCCTTGTGCACCTATCAGAATAAATCACCAGTCAGAATAAAATGGGCAGCATTAATTTCACTAAGGAGAAGCAGAAGATTATTATGGAGAAATGCACGGCAAGCCCAAAAAATAAAAAAAGCCACCGCCTGGATTTAACTGAGCAAACAGGTAAGAGCCTTCCGTTGGATAATTACTGCAGGGCCATTCTCTGAAATATGAGCCTGGAGGGGCAAATTTTCAAATAAGCTCCATCAAATAACTAGTGCATGTGTTTCTAACTACTATTATTCTAGTTTAGGATGGCAAATGCCAATTTCAGAAAAATTGTATTTTGGGGCAAAATTTCCCAACTATAAAGTCCTTTAGTTTTTCACCATTTTTTTGAGATGTGGATCTTTCTTGAAATTAAAGTAATCTTTTCATGATTTGGATGAGTGTCAAACTCAGCAGCAGAAATAATCTATTGTTGAGGTTGTAATTTTTCAAATTTTGCTGCAAAAGTCCCTGCAAACATAAAAGTTGTCCTCTTTAAGGGGGTCAAAATATATGGTGGTGAATGACGTCACACACGTAACGCATAGCAACAAAAGTTTTTATAAAATTGATAAATCCAAGGGAAAATATGAAAAACCTGAGATTATAAATTAATACCATACCTTTCATGCTTGGAGGGCATAAATTCCTCAATCCCACAAATAGAATCGGTTTTATAGCCCAAAATGCACCTGTCACACACGTAACGCGGTGTTACATGTGGGACATTTGACGTTACATATGTGACCAAAGTACAAAGCCTATGCTATGACAGGATATTAATAACCTGTTTCCTTTATATTTAGACTAATAAAGGTTTAGCTCACACGTCTGTCAAAAGGTAGTCTCGGTTATCTCTTTCCAGAACAACAACAACGACGACTAAAGCCTTCAACATGAAGGTCAGCCACCCCATCACTTGACCTAAATATTTTGCCAGATTTTTGCAACTTTGATGCAAATACCCATGTGCAAAGCAGGAAAGAATTTAGATGTAATATCGTGGAATATGTAATGTTCAGAAAGTAATGTGAAAATGCTGTTAGTTGGATTGAATTAACCCCTTTGCGCAGAAGCCAAATATGGCTATTTATGTGTTACCCTATTTAAAGCTTTATGATTCAAGATTTAAGCTTCACAGAGAGATGGAATATGGCTTAACTGAGATAATACACTTACAGCATTTAATATGTCATTGTATTTCAGTTTATTTTCATGATTTTGGTGGAGCGGTGTTTCCCAAACCTCTCCTGGCGTACCCCTTGTCCTGCATGCTTTAGATCTCTCCCTGCTCCAGCCGAGATGATTCAAATGATATGCTTATCATCAAGCAGCTTCTGGGGTTAATTATGACCTGATCATTTGAATCACCTGTGCTGGAGCAGGAAGAGATCTAAAGCATGCAGGACAAGGGGTACGCCAGGAGAGGCTTGGGAAACTCTGTGGTAGAGAAACGGGGCTGCAAACATAAAAAAACCTTCATGAAAATTCTGCATTGAAAAGATTTTTTAAAAAAAAAAATACTTAGAATTAGAAAATGGCTGGGGTTTAAAACGATACATTTTTGGGATCTTTAACTCCGAGACCACAAGTATTCTTCATCTGAGCATTAAATCTTATTTGGCTTCGAAAGAGGAAGCCAAATGAGACAGCTCTCCAGGTGGCTCCTTAGACACACACAGCCCTCAAAATGGCGCACTGTCAAATCATAAAATAATCCTATTTTTAACACAAATAAACTTTTGATGCATGAAATTCAATAAGAATGAATGATTTTCTGGTTTAATTTGGCAAGAGTTTATCAATATAGGCGCAGCTGGACATCAATGGTCACCAGTACCCTCTCCAAACCAAAAACATGCCTTTTCTCCATGATAAAGTTCTGAGTTTCGTCCGTTTTTCTAAAAAACCGCATCAGCAAGTATACTTACTCATTAAAGGAACTGCTTATTTTACGGTCAGAACGTTCACTCAGACGGAAAGCTTGCCATTTAGAATTCCAATTTGAAGGTGACTAAAACTAACATGTGAAATGTTCATGTTGTTCACTTCTGTCCACCATGTTAATACTGCCAAACCCAATATTCTTATCTGGAACATTGGCTAGCAATTTAAACACCTCCATGCTTACTTACAAGGACCTACAATAGCCACAGATATGATTTTATTTAAATGAAATGGACTTAAGAATTGCAGGATTTGCACGCGGTCACACACGTAACAAAGGCGTCACACACGTAACGCTTGCGAATGAGGTTGTAGTATGCAAATGAACAAGGTATTTTTATTAAAGTTTTATAAATGCAAAATATTGGACTCTGGAGCAATGGGAAAAGGTCATGTGGTCTGATAAGTCCAGATTTATCCTGTTCCAGACTGATTGGCAAATCAAGGTAAGGAGAGAGGCAGATGAAGTGATGCACCCATCATGCCTAGTGCTGACTGTGCAAGTCTAAGGGGGCAGTGTCATGATCTGGGGTTGCTTCAGTTGGTCAGGTCTAAGTTCAGCAATGATATGTGGCCTAATAAAATGAGGTCAGCTGACTACCTGAATATAATGAATGACCAGTTTTTTCATCAATAGGTTTTTTTCTTCCCTGATGGCACAGGCATATTCCAAGATGACAATGCCAGGATTTATCAGGCTCAAATTGTGAATGAGTGGTTCAGGGAGAATGAGACATCATCTTCACACATGGATTGGCCACCTCAGAGTCCAGATCTTAACCCCATTGAGAATCTTTGGGATGTGCTGGAGAAGGCTTTGCGCAGTGGTCCAACTCTCCTATCATCAATACAAGATCTTGGCAAAAAATGAATGCAACTCTGGACAGGAATAAAAGTTGTGACACTGCAAGAGCTTATCGAAACAATGCTACGGCGAATGCGTGTCATAATAAAAAGCGAAAGGTGGACCAATGACATATTAGCTTGAGTCACTTTTTTTTTTTTTTTTTTTTTTTGGCCAGGCAGTGTATAAATCACATGCAAAAAAGGCGTGCACACTCACTTAATGCTCTGAAAAATGTATAATTAAAATTATACATTGTTTGAGCATTAAGTGAGAGTGTAACCCTTCGTCCTAATGCTATTGAGGGAACTGCTCTGGACTTGGCGTCTACAAAAACACTTTGGTGCGAGTGTATTCTACCAGCGGTGAAATATGAATTACAAAAATCGAGAATCACCACGAAGGGCGATACTGTGGCTGCCGCAAAAGCAAGAAAGGCATGCTGGAGGGAAAGAAATGCTCACTGCGCCATGCATAAGCACAGTTCTGTGACTTCTTTCTTTTTTAATGTACAGTAGCTGTGAAGCAAATGTATGCGTTTTCACTATGAATTAATTGTATGAAATATTTGGTGTGCTGAAGGTCTTCTGATTTTATGTTTCAGAGTGAAGTTGTCTCAATTCCCGACATTTTGGGCTTCCATCCCATCCATCCCACTGCAAATAAGACGCTTTTCTTACCAAAAAACACTCTTATTTATCATAAATATGAATTACAGCACATATATTTATGGTCAGGATTTCTGGTACAACAAATCCTCTCATTTTAGGGCAGGGTCTCATTAAAAAATGTTTGATTGGCTCCAGAATGCTCTTAAACCTATTCCTCTAAATTATTTTAACTGAATGTTTCAAAGTGAACATTTCAGACCATACTGTACAAAAAAGTTTGCACAATAACTGTAGATGTCTGTCCATGGTTTCACTGATCCGGTGTTGGAAAAGTTTCAGGGAACCTCATTTGTTGTATGAAACCATTTCGTCGTCACTTACCGCTGATTGGCCTGAGCACTGTTTGCGATCGATAAGCCTGAACATATCCTGCTTCAAAGCAGGTTAGCTTCACAGCCTAAGTTACCATTGACATGTAATTCCTTAAGAAGATTGCCACCGACATGCTCCGTGGAATCCAAATTTGTTTTCAACTAAACACTAAGCTACCAGGGAAGTAAAAATTGGAGCTTTAGCCGCAGGCCTCTAGTTGAGTCAACTCTAGTGGAGTTTCCATCTCATGTCAAGTAAATTTCAAGCAAAGTTTGGAAAATTCACTTAAAAGAAAATTTCAATTATCTGCGTTTCCATCAACTGCCTTGGAGCAAAAAAAACTCCAATAAAATTAGGTCAGTTTCACCGCAAGATGGTGGTAGTGGACACTTGTAACATGTATAGAACAGCAGAAGAAGAGGTCGCAAAATGGAAAAGAAACAAACTGAAGCGAAAGAACCGGAAGATAAACAACTGGAGGAGAAACAAGACGCTGCAAAAATGGGGAGAGGTTGACAGGAGTTGCATGTAATTCAGCAAATCACAGAGCTTTTCTTTCAGTTCATGATTGCAATGTTTGACACGGTCCGGAGACGAAGACGGAGTCGATTGCAAATGCACGCAGGGGCAGCAAGGCAGCTAACGTGACATCATGCCTTAGCCGACTAAGCTCTGAAGCAGTTCCCATCCCACATTTTGCGCATTAACTCTTAATCGCATGAGGCAAAAACCACCTCAAGTGAGCATATAAACTTATATGCGAATTAGAGGACGTTTATTCGCATTTTGCCATTTTCATCTGCTTTTTCCAATGCAAATTTTTAAAATGTGTATAAGAATAGTGAGATGGAAATGTGACTACTGACATCTACCAGTCTAGAGCGGGTTACAAAGCCATTTCTAAAGCTCTGACACTCAAGTAAACCAGGATGAGAGCAAATATCTACAAATGGTGAAAACTTGGAACAGTGGTGAATCTTCCCCAGAGCGGCCACTTGAGCAAAATCCTCCAAGAAAATATCAATGATTCATCCAGAAGGTCACAAAAGAACCCAGACAAACATCTACAGAACTGCAAGCTTCACTTGCCTCCTTTTAAGATCAGTGTTCACGATTCCACAATCAGAAGGAAAGAGACTAGGCAAAAATGGCATCTAAGGTAGAGCCGCCAGGCAAAAACCAAAGCTGAGCGAAAAGAACACAAAGTCTCACCTCACTTTTGCCAAAAACATCTTGATGACTCCCAAGATTTTTGGGAACACTTTCTGGGGACTGATGAGTCACAAGTGGAACTTCTTGGAAGACATGGTCCTTTTACATCTGGTGTAAAGCAAACACACCATTCCACAATAAGAACATCATACCAACACCCAAAAATGTTGGTGGTAATGTGATGGTCTGGGTGCTTTGCTGCTTCAGGATCTAGGTGACTTCCCATAATCGATGGAACTATGAATTCTACTCTGTACCAGAAAATCCAGAAGGACAATCGATATGTTTACTCATACCTCCCAAATTTGAAGGATCGAAATGCTGGTCCATGACCACAGCGTTCCATTTTGTTGAGCGGGGCAGAGACCGAGAGATTCCCCTTTCATTTGTTAAATGGGGAGGGGAGATTCCCTTTCATTTGTTGAGGGGGGGGGGGGAAGGACTGATTTCCCTATCATTTTGTTGAACGGGGGTGGAATTTGCGCTTAATTTCCTTCATTCATGACACATTACTATGCGGGGGTGGAGGAATAACATGTAAATCCCTCAATGCGCAAATTGCTGGTTTTTACCCCTCGGCCAACTCTGGCCAGAGGGGAATTGTCGTCACCTGCGTGTCTGTCTGTCATCCGTCATTCGTCGTCCGTCCATGATTTTGTCCGGGCCAGTACTCAGCAACTAATCATTGCAGCTTCACCAAATTTGGTATGGTAACTCACTATGACCCATAGATGTGCAACGTCAGGTTTTTGGCTGGATTTGACCTTTGACCTTAGCGCTGTGCCCTTGACCCTGGAAATCTTGTCTGGGTCAGTACTCGGCAACTAATTATTGCAGCTTCACCAAATTTGGTATGGTAACTCAATATGACTAATTGATGTGCAGCGTCAGGTTTTTTGTTGGATTTGACCTTTGACCTTAGCTCTGTGACCTTGACCCTGGAAATCTTGTCCAGGTCAGTACTCGGCATCTAATTATCGCAGCTTCACCAAATTTGGTATGGTAACTCACTGTGCCACATGGATGTGCAACGTCATGTTTTTGCTGGTTTTCACCTTTGACCTTTGTGCTGTGACCTTCAGGCAGGAAATTTGTACGGGTCAGTACTCGGCAACTACTGATCGCTGCTTCACCAAATTTGGTATGGTAACTCACTGCGACACATAGATGTGCAACGTTATGTTTTTTGCTGGATTTGACCTTTGACCTTAGCACTGTGACCTTGAGGCAGGAAGTCTTGTACGGGTCAGTTCTCAGCAACTACTGATCGTAGCTTCACCAAATTTGGTATGGTAACTCACTGTGACATATAGATGTGCAACATCACGTTTTTTGCTGGATTTCACCTTTCACCTTAGCACTGTGAACTTGAGGCGGGAAATCTTGTCCGGGCCGAGGGGTATTCAGCAACGCGTTATGTTTTAACTTGCTTGCGGGTCCGCGGGTTTTGCTATTCAAATGCGGCTCACTTGGAAGCTATGTTACTATATGCACAGTTAAGTTGAGCTATGGTTATAGCTCGATTAGGCAAATTAATCAGACTACTGTCCTTGTCCTAGCATACATGCACAGTGGGGGAATCAGTTTATTGACCCAAGCATGCCAGTCTCCGCTATGATAGGTGGTGATATGCCCCCTTTCAGCTTGTTCGTGTTGGACCTTTGTCTGGTTGACCTATTACATCACAGACCAAACAATTGACAAACAAGTTAGCTGGCCGCAAACAGGCAGCATGATGTCAAGTGGCGAAAACATGGACAACTTTACGGCTCTGTACGTTTCGTACGTGCTGTATGCTATGCTCAAAACTGTAGTTCGTCCACTCACAGTCAGTGGTTCCAACTATGTAAGTTAGCACCTGTGCTTTCGGGAAAAGCACCCCGGACTTGCCGTGCATGTTGGCTGCGGGTCAGGAGCAAAGACTGGTGGGAAAGAGTTGTTCTGAAAGAGTTTTCCAATAGCGAGTGGAAGGAAAATCTTCAGATCATGCGCAGGTCATCTGATAAATTATGCGGATTAATAGAAGAAATTATGAGCGCCCAAGACGAGATTGTTCGAGCGCTAATACCATTTTAGATGAGGATTGCTACTGTTATGTGCAAACTTGCTAGAAGTGCAGAGTACAGAGCAGTTGCTAATCAGTTTGATGTTCACAAGTCCTCATGACTTCCGGGTCAAAGCCTGCACGATGAACAGTGGAGCATGCCCAGAGCGCATAGACCAGTTCAGTTCGTTTGAAGCATATACATGGAGGAGTGATCAGACTATACCACAGTATCTGAGTGTGTTAGTCCGACTTTGAGGAATTTGATTAAACACGATTCCAGTCAGACTAATATGTTTACAGGTACTTTAAAAGTCCGGTTTTAGCCGGTCTAACGCAATAAATGGATTTTTTCTAACATCATGAAAATGCACAAACTGTCTAATTTGATTGTGGACGCCATTGCCATGCCTATTGAAAGAGAAAATTTTCACCTCCCGACCCCAACACAAGCACATGCATGGAAGATCTGGCCTCAACATTGGTCTTGTTCTATTTATTCTATTTGTTGACAAATTAATAATATGGAGGCACAGCTAACCCACTTCCCATTGGTGACCTGGATGTGAACAGACATTGGTCTGGTTTCATCTGATGCAGTTTAATTGCTTATGTGCTCACTCAAGCACATTATTTGCAAATGCAAAGAAACCAAAGAGTCTTATAACAGTGAGTAGACAATATGCAGTTTTTTTTTTTCTTTTAAAAGGAAACATTCTTGCATCAAAGTTATTTTCTCTGCGACTCAGAACCGTAGACATTTAATTTTGCCCTGGAAAAACAGATCTATGTCTGGAAATCTCAATAAATAACAACAAAAATAACAATAGGGATCCAGTTTGAAAAAGGGGGCTAGCTAAATCGAAAATGTAAAAGAAACCACATTGATTTGGCTTGGGCATTAATCTGTTTTTCCACAATTTGCATTCTACTAGCTGTGTCCAACAAGTGGCACATATAATCAGGAGTTATGGTGTGCACTCCAGTTTTGAAAATTATATTTACAAACACAGACATAACATGATATTCAGTTTATTCTAAATTTTTATTTTCACTGGTAAACCTAAAATTATAGATTCTTGGTCTTGCATTTTCAGCAGTATGACTCAAATTGATCACCTTCAGTCTGACACAAAAATTCAGGGTAGATCTTCTTTATTCATAGAGTAATAACAATATTTACTGTAAATTGGCTCAAAGTTATTAATTGTTGTATTGACTAAATACACAAATATTACTGATCACAAATTTACAACATCTGTAATGTTTACACTGGGCTTAAACATTATTGGGACACCTCGATCTTCTATGTTAACAAACACCTTTTGGTTCAGGATTTTATTCTGCAAATGCAGAAGATTAAACACCAACAGTATTTGTGTAGAAAAAATATTAGAAATGTAATATGAGGCATCTTGTACAATTAGTTACTCACTGTTTATATTCTGCGTGTCAAGTTTGGTGGAGCAAGAGTACTGTCATCCGTTTAACATTATAACAGAAACACAAGCACCTAAAGTGGTTTTTTTTTTTTTCAAATTTCCAGCGAACATTTCAATTTCATGAGCAGCAGATGTCATGATACATACAATTTCTCTCAAAACGGTGCTCTAATTAACCTGATTTTGCAGTCTCAATCAGAAATTTACATGCTCTGTGATGGTTTGTTAACAGCGGACAAGATAGGGGTGTCCCAACAATATTGAACCCCAATGCAAGTGCCTAACTTCAAATTGCACCTGTTGAGCTTGAAACAGTGAATATAACCACTTGACATAGGATGAATATCCACCCTTATTTACACTGGTTGTGTGACCGATTACAATCACTTGAAAAGAGAAACCACCATCTGAATCTCAAGCAGATCATGGGTTTCAGATTCTGCCGGGAATTATCATAACATTTGATATCAAGGGATATTCTTGGCCGTTTTATTCAAGTATCCAGTAAAAAATATTTTTTCTCCAAAAACAGTTCGGTTGAATGTCGCGACTTGTTGGCAGAAGATTTGGCTGATGGATTTACTATGTTCCAACAGGACTTCTCACTTCGAATGGCAAGCTTAAAGTAAGTGTTTAAAGTCGGGAAGAAAGAAAATAAATTGTATGTCGGCCATCTGGGACATTTAATTGAATTCAAGTGTCACCATCTGTATAATTCAATCGTTGCCAGACGCTTTCATTTTTGGCAGCTTAAAAAAATCCATTGGGGTTTTTGCGCGACGGCACGAAAGGGCGATTATAAAAATTCTCAAGCTCATTTAGGTAGTTTGAGCCTATTGCTTTGCCGTACATCCACATGTTTGCTATTTTTTCGGAAGCTTTTTCAAAACGGATATTATTCTACAGTTAGTAAGTGGCCAGTGGCTCTACCGATGTTTAGCCTTTTCCCATCAGATCACATTTTTTTTTAACATTACTTAGTGTAATAATCATGAATTAAAAATACAATAAATGTATTGGAAGTAAAAATGCAGTTCTCCCGATGCTCACACTCAAGTTACTATAAGGTTAGCTAAACTTGGGATGCTCGCTGACGCACTCTTAACGTTAATTAGCGATGATTCATTTTTAGAAATCCGTAAGTTTGTTGGCACAGCTGGTAACGTTCAGCCCACATTGACACGTTGCTCACTGGTCGACTGGCGAGCTCCTGGGAAAATCTGTCGTGTTGCGTGAAGACAAATTGCTTTGGTAAGTAGGCTAACATTAGTTGGTTAGCTTGCTTTTCTTGGATCCAGTTGAACACATTTGCGTGTGTGAGACTTTTGCTTGATCTGGCGGTTTCCATGCGTACTGGACATTCAAAACCAGATCTAATGTTAACCTTCGCATGTCATTCTGCTTTGTTAGCACCTGCCAAACTGTTAGCTAGTTGACCTGCTGTGTGACAGCAACATTTTTGCACAGAAAATCATAGCAACAATGGTGCATTGTGCACAGTCACTGTAGACCAGGCTGCATAAAGCTCGCTATATTGTTTGCATGAATCTACATTCCAGAAGCCACCAGAATTTGAACCGTTTGTATTATTGACAACCCTCACGTTCAAATATTTTTACTGGTAAACTCTAAACAGGGTGATGTTTTTGACATTTGAGAAAACCACTTACTCAAAAGTTGTCATGTCTTGGAGATTTTTTTTTTTTTTTGTCTAAATAATTTATTGCAGAATGAACAGTTCACATATTGCCCATCCTTGTTTTTTCGCACAACCACTGTCAAAATATCACCCTTTTCAAATATCAAAGCCCATTCCATTTCATAATTGTTCTTGCCACGTAATATGACGTCCAAGACTGAGCAGCCTTTTGGTAGAGAGACGCACAGCTGAACGCACTTACTTTTTGTCTGGTCAGAAACTTTGTTACCAGTGAAATAAATAAGACAAAATTTTTCAGATTATGCATACATACCGGACAGATGGGCTTTTCGATTTTCTTACCTGCTTGGGTGCCGGTTTATTAGCCTGGAAAGTTGACTGAGGTGTTGGGCAGCGCAGTTGGTATGTGTGAGGGCGAGGAACAGTGCGTTGTTCGGTACATTGTGATAGTGTGCAGGTTTGCCTGTTATCAGGTGGTTGGGGGGATGGGGGTGCGGTGGTATTTTAAGCGCTGGTTTGAGTGATGCAGCACATGTTCCACAGATCTACCCCGAGAGCAGGTGGCTGACTCTCACGGCAGCTGTCAGGCCTAACCCTACCTACATTCACATTCTGGCGTGAAACACCTGAGACGCATTTTCAATGAATAAAAAATGGATTGAATGACATCTCTTGAATAATGGATTTAATCTATGCAAAAGTATTGTACCATGCCCATCAACTGAAATGGGATGCCTCGTTTAGTATTTGCAAATGCAAAAGAAGGGCTGGTGGTCAGAGGGCTGGAGAGAGCAGAGGCGGCTTGTCTTTCATGAGCCCTCAAACATTTAATTTTTGCATCAAGCCAGCCTGTGATGAGTGCTAAAAACTACCCCCCTTCCCCCTTTTGGGATGGTCTTTTGTCAGGCAGAGGTGCTGTTACTTAGGACAGCCTGGGTCCTGGCTCCTTTAGATATACATCGGTAGTTGAGACTTCTTTGGAAACCGACTCGTAGCTCTCTGCAGTTTTGTGATATGTTATGGTCACTCCTTCCAGGAACTGAAAATAGGATTAAGAGATTAACACTATATTAAAAAGGCACTCTGCCTACTAGAAATGAATCATTTCATGCTTATTGAATGTTTTTTTTCCTTAGCTCTTGGGCATGAGCTCTTGGTCAGTGGCTGTCAAACTCAGCACTGGGCACCCCCTGTGTACACTAGTTTTGATTTCAGTCAAAATAAAAAACCCAAGATATATTTTTTTATTTTCGTGTTTCCTTTTTTGTAACAATTATTTGCTCTCCTAAACCATGTTACAATGTGGGGGAAAATTTTTTTGCCCCCTCCTGTTACCCTGGACACTCAAATATTATACAAAGATTCATATTTTTTCATTCTTGCTTTGGCCCTTTTTTGCCCAGGAGTTTGTATATTTGCATACTTGTCAGGCCGAATGGTTTGACATCTCGTTTTACACTTATGTAACAGACGCTGGCCTTTCAGCTCAACAAGCCCGGCCATTTTACCTCTACTAAAGTGTAGCTTACTCTTCAGATTCGTTAGAACTATACAGCATCAAGCACTGTGTCGTACCTGTTTTTTCCTGCAGGACTTAACCTGGTTAGCAATGCCATAGTCTCACCTCTTTATGAAAAATATTTCCTAATAATTCTGCTGATTTTACTAAGAATGGCAATGATGCCACTTTCATCTCTGATACCGATACCAGAACCTTCAGTACCTACCGATACCGATACCAGTCCAATACTGCACTTGCCCTCCCCCCTCTGCCGTGAAGTTCCTAACCTAAAGTTCATTTTGCGCAGAGTTTTAAACCTGAGCATTTAATATAAATGATGATTCCAGCATCAATGTACATCAACGATCAAATAAATATTCAGCCTATTCACAATGAAAAAAGACTGCTGAAGTGGAACAAAATTTTTATTATGATGAATAATGTAACATTAAAATAAATTGCATCCCCCGAATAAAATGTGCAGTGCAACACCCAGAATACATGAAACATTAGACTCTGTCTCGCACTGTATGCTAAGACAGAGAGGAGGAGAAGATGGGCTGAATTTAGGGGATAAAAGGTCCGCCTTTGTTAACCTGTGGAGCACTGCAGTCAAGTTGCCTGTCACTCGCTGCTCTCTGGTCATACCTCCTGCCCCTAAATTTTAAGTGCACGCGTATTCTTACCTTTACGGTATATGCATTGAAACCGCCCAAAGCCAGCTGTCAAGGAGACGTGGCAACAAGGTTAAAACGTGACCATGTCAGGTTTTCAAAATGAGATGTTAGCACAGGGTATATACAAGAACATACATGGAAATTAGATTAATTGGATTATATTAATACTAAGCACAAGGCAAATTAAGTAAAATTAAAACAATTATAAATTAAAACATCCCACTAAATTGTGCGAGACATTACTTTTATTATTTGATTTTTCCTTGCATCTACTGAAGTCCTAAAATATGTTTAAGATTTTTTTTCTTCTGTTTCTGATGATTCCTGTTTTCCGAAATTCAAGCATGCGCAGAATCACTGGTATCTGTATACTTTATATTTTACTTTACATTTGTAACAAACACAAGCGATGCAAGCGTGTTTGCCATGAGACAGACTATGGACTGAGGCTAGTTCTTGACTGATAGTGGTCTCACCATTATGAACAATCAGCATGGAAATCCCCCGCCCCACCTCCGGCCCAGACCAAACCCAGTGCGTGTGAAGGGGAGATAAAAACTAAATGGAAGCCAGTTTGGTTTTACTTCTGTAGTGTTTTTTGAGGGATACCATTGGCACTGTGCAGCTAAATTGACAGAGAGACCACGTCAAAATCAACTTTGAATGTTGACGCCTGTACAGTGTAGTATTTTTGTCTGGTACAGGTATCACATGGAACTGTGTGATTGTGTTGGGTCACAGCTATTTGAAGTGCATAGAGAATTCTGACCTGAAGCCTTTGAAAGGAGTTTTGGTTTTTTTTTTTTATTCATCATTTCTATACTTTTGCACCCTATCCCCTTTCGAAAAAAAGTGGGCATGAATGAATAAATACACAACAATATATCAGATACAGGGCTTCTGGGATGACCCGGAGTTGAATGACAATTCGTTTTCCTTTTCTAAAACATACTTTCTTTTCAATGGAAACTGGTGATATATGCTTTCCGAATATATTGACTTTTTTAGGAGCATATTTGTATTGGAGCAGCTCAGCAAAGCCAAAGCACTGTGTTTCTGTTTCGCAATCATCTGTATTGAGTTGGAAAATTTCCTAATCCCTATATGTGAATTTTGTTCATTTAGTCCATTCTGTTTAGAGCTGTTCTGCATAACGTAATTTATTTATTTTTTTTTTTTTTCATTGAAATACCGTACCTCTCAATTTGCGTAGCATCTATGGAATGTGTGCTGGAGGCAGCCAAAGGAAGATGACTGCAATTTCTCCCAAAGGGGAAAGAGGGAGGAAAAAAATCTTTCTGTAAGAAAGATGAGTGTTGGGAACGGTCCCTCTCGGTGACGGGTGGGATGACAGTGGGCTCGCCTCTGCCCAGATGAGGCCCTCATTATCGTGGATTACAATGGGACACCCAAAATGACAGCAATAATGAGAGCCTGATGACATGCTCAGGGGGCGCATCTCTCCGTGTCTTACTGTATCTGCCTACCGTCCTCTCCTCTCCCCCCCTCCTCCTCTCCCCCTCTCCACCTACTTCAGTGAGCAGCGGAGATGTCTGACGGCCTGAAGAAAAGATTAGAATTCCCCAGCCCTCTAGTCCAGGCCCAGGTAATTGATTCTGTGTGTATGTGTGTGTGATGGTGTGTGTATCTCGGTACAGCATTACACTGCGTGCATGCGTGTGTGTGTGTGTGTGTATGGCTCATACAGTATGCCATCAGCTTGTGTCTGCAATATGATATTATGGGCTGCATTCTCGGACGTCGCAAATCTTTGCGTACTTTGCCACATCCGCCATGTTTCTTCCCTACGCCTCCGTACCACTGCATCACCAAACAACATATTGTAACTGCAGCAGCAAATTTACACAACAGATTATTTGCTGTGGTGTTTCTGTGTTTTTTTTTTGCTACTTGCTACATTGTAACACTGTGCAGTTTTGAATAGGCATGGGCAACGCTCCGCATAAACTCTAATGCAATGCGTAACAGCTGAACTGGGGCGGTAAACAAGCCTCAGAAAACTTATTAAAAAAAATGATGTAAATACCATTTTCATACAAAAAGAACACCATGGTTTGATTAAAAGCAACCTTTTCAATAGGACACCCGCATTTCATACATGAACTCTGCGATTCTGCCAAAAAACGCGATTTGAACAGAGCTATTGTTCTCCCGTTGGATGAATGCGTGACCTCAATTTGCGCCGTGTTTACAAATTTTCAAGTGCACGGCGTGGCAAAAATACCCATTTTGGAGGTAGATTTCAAATAGCCTGCGCTGACGTGATATCCCAGCTACAGCCCTTATTGAATTACAGCCATCTAATTAGAGAAATTACGAGTCTGTTCGTCCAGGCTAGACCTCCAGGGGATGTGAAATAAATTCGACAGAAGTTGGTGAAGTTCGTCGCGAGTCCGCCGTGACTTCTTCTCAACAATAGCAAGAAAGGTGAGTGTATTTTTACTCTGTCCTACATAGTTTGTTGACAGAATATCCTGTGACCCTATTTGTGAAGTATCAGTAAAATATACCGAGGAATAAACCAGCACCAGGCGTTTGAAGCCCACTGGTCACAAATTCGTGCCATCTCCATTTCAACTGGCTGCACGCCAGCGCTGTGATGCTCGACCAGATTTCATCAGTGTGTGAAACGAATTGTCCTACCAGTGCCGTGCGGTTGGAGGTTAGTTTGGTGAGGCAGAATCCTTCCCTTTGCTTGATTAGCAATCAAACGATTAACTAGTTTAGAAAGACGATTCGGCAGAATGACGGGCCAGTTTAAATTTCAGCGGCGTTATTACTCAGTACATCGAACCTGAAATGCTCGCTAGACAGCAGATTTGCGTGTACTTGCTTCCAGGAAGCCGAAGCAATGCCATCAACAAATATGAAAACAGTTCGACTTATGCAGAGTTCAATGCTTAATCAATATACAATGTATTCTCCTTTAAATACGCTGCTTTTACACGCAAAAAAAAAAAAAAAAAGCGCTTTATTTTCAGTCTTCTTTCATAATCCGATTAACAATGTTTAAACGATATACAGAATTACCGAGAGCCGAGAATTTTTCCTAATTAATTATTCAGATTTCCATCCTTGCAGTCTCTAATTGAAGCGTGAATGAATATTTTTGTTATTATCTCCTCTATCAGTATACGGTCTTCCTATGGGCTTGGCCTTAATTGTTTTGATTGTCAATAAGGAATAGTACGAGGGAACAGGTTCACAAAATCCTGTGATAAAAGTTTGGGTCACTGCACGTCTCTGGCTTCCTGTAAGAAAGTACTCGCAAATCTGCAGTTTCGTGAGCATTTCAAGTTCGATGTACTGAGTAATAACGCCGCGGAAACTTAAACTGGCCCGTCATTCTGCCGAATCGTCTAACTAAACTAGTTAATCGTCTGATTGCTAATAAAGCAAAGCGGAGGTTTCTGCCTCACCAAACAAACCTCCTACTGCATGTCACGGTTGTTTTACTAAGAATTATTCACGGTAGCTCATTGAAACTATCATGGGAGAAGGATATATGGACATAGGAAAAAACAGTGCAAAGTTTTTTGTTTGAAATCACCACGGGTTATTGAAGGGGGAACGTTCGATTCATTTCTTAGCAGTGGGAGGGCAAACAACTGCCGGCATCAGCGACTTCACTGCATTTTATATAGTAATGGGCGAGTAGCGTTAACGTTTGCCCTCCCACCGATAATTTTGACATTTTTGCAGGCCATTGATCCAAAAAAAAAAAAAAAAAAAAAATTCACAGGCAACCCATTCATTCCATTTTTTAATATCAATGCAAAACCTAATGTTTGTTGAACATAATTGGGTGAAATTCAATGCATTTTCCATTAAAAAGGGCCTAGGGGGCGCTGCTGTACTTCAGAAAAGGGGTAGATGACTTTAGCATCAATTATTTCTGGTCTGGTACCCTAATGGATAATTTGGCCTGGTTTATTTCTGAATAGACTGTATTTTCGAAAATGCCCTCAGGCTTCACCCCCCAATTTTCACAATGGGTTTTGTTGAAAAATGCCGAAATCAGCCATTTTTGGGACCCTGTGGCTCTGAGACCCTTTCCTATAAAGGCGTTGGACTTGTGGCAAACTCTTCGTCTGTGTCTTCTGTACTTACCTGCAAAAAATCATTAGAAAATAATGAAAACTTTGTTCTCAGCAACTCAAGAAATATTGTCATTTTATTCATTTGTATTGCCCATGCCTATTTTGAATACGGACTTGCTAACGTTGATTTTTGCGACACCATGCAAAGAAATTGGTCGCACAATATGGAAAACATGTAGCTTGCTAGTTCTTTCATGAGCCAGCCCCAACTCACGTGGTTTATTGCTTCATCTCTCTCGAACCAGCGTCCTGACTCCCAGCTGAAAAAGGACAGCTATGCTGTTTGTTCTAGGTTATAGACTATAAACGTTCTTGTTGTGAACTATGAATGTAGATAATATTTTGTGCTAACTGGCTATGTAATGATTCAGCCTGCCTCTATTAGCAAACTTGCCTAATATGATAGGAAAAGGAGGAATCACAACAATGTCATTAGGCTATTTTAAATAGTTAATTATTTATGGTTGAGTTTATTCTTGAACTAGGTGGGACGTGGGTCGTAAAATCAATACTGTCTCGATTTTATCAGGACGTCTGGTCGCTTTACATGGTACTGTACTGCGCTGATAACAATTAAAGTTAATTATTTAATAATAATTATCTGGATATTAAAACTTGTTAACTATGGGTTGTTATATGTTAATTCCTTAGCCATTGACAAAATGGTTTAGTGCAGTTGCACCTCAGAGACAATATCTCTCCTATTATAGCTTGTTTCTATGTCGTTCATCTTTCTTTGTTTAGCTCATAAATTTTGTGACCTTGGTTAGATATAATCCCAGGGTTTTAGAATAAATTAGGCCTTTGTTGACCTCTGGTACAGTAAAAACAATATATTTTCTCTTTGATAGAAACACAAGCTGAGGAAAAAAGCTGGCTAAATACTGCCTGTGGATTGACTGATGACGTCACAAGAATACAACCCATAATGTGTGCCTGTCTGTCCGTCTGTCCGTCCATCCGGTGGGTTAGGCAGGGAAGGGAGCCGGGGCAGGAGACGTACGTTTTTATGAGTAAAAAACACATTCTAGTTTTTCTTGTTTTGGCTCTATACTCCTCAGATTTAGATTTTCAATCAATTCGCTTGTGCTTGAAAAGCAGATTTACAGCTTTTATTAATGTGCATTTTTCACACATTGAGGTTTCATCATTTCATCACTTCATGTCGTCCACCTTTTTTCAGGGGGACAAATGGTTTTTCATGTGTTTCTGATTAATTGGGTGTTTTCAATGTCTTCCTTAGTGCAGGGAAATTACTTTCTTGCCTTGACTGATTGCTGGCTTTTCATGGCCTTCATAATTTGCCATTGGCTTTTGTCGGCCTGTACGCATGATCTGTGACATTGTGCGTCAAGGTAACCTGCTAAGAAATAAGTTAAAAAGCTGAGATACAGTTAAACACCATGCATTTTTTGGAGTTTGATTGACATCTCTGGTGAGCTTTGTATGTGCTGAGAGGTCAGTTGACCAAAACCTCTCCAGTTAATTCCCACCATATTGAAGTAAAAAAAAAAAAAAAAAAAATACGCTTTTCTGAAAAATCAGAAGCCCCCTTAGCTGGAATTTGTGGACGTGTCGGTGGCACCTGTCTGCAGGAGATGACAAAAATAGAAACTCAGGGGCTGCAGTAGGAATTTGCTTCAGTTACAGACATAGGAGAATCAAGGTCATCTCATGAAATGTCAACTTGTGCTTCTCACCTCCTAGTTATCACGTGATATTTTTGTGCATAAAATACCACATTTAATGACAGTAAAGGCAAAGTTCTAGATGTATAGAGGTTAAATCACTGAATTTGCAGCCATGTGAAGTGAATAGGGGTCCTCAGAATTTAGGTGATTTTGATTGTCCTATTCCAAAAATTGGACGGGGTTATAGGAATGAGCGTTGTCTTTCCACGTGTCCATCCCTCTATCTCTCTTCTTTTCCGGGCCAGAACTTCTAGACTGTTCCAACCTTTCTCCACGAAATCCAGTGTATATGGACACCCCTAACTTAGATGTGCCGCACAAAATCTGTACACAAGGTTTTCATCCGTCACAGATGACATGCGTATATATACAGTAAAACTTTTGAGTGTAAGTTAAGTTTATACATTGTATGACATTCCCTTGTGTACTGTGAGACAGTAGCTTGTGTATGTCTGGACACCATGGCATTGAAGTGCGTGCAGTTCCGCTGCTGACGGCGTATTAGAGATCATTGATCGTAGACTCTGTTTCTTCCGCAGGCCGTGAGAAGCCTGGTCGCTGGCGTCCTGAAGGAAAAAGGTCCGAATGAGAAGATTGTTCAGTCCTGTAATCAGGTGGGTAATGCTAAATTTCTCATATTAAACAATGGGGTAGCGCTAAATACTTCAGATTTAAGATGGAACGGGATGGTGCTTATTATATCCCATTGAACATAGAGGAGGTTGGTGCTGAATATATCCCTTATCAGATGGAAAAGGTGGGTGCTACCTGTATCCAGTTTAGATTTAGAGGCTAAATACTGCATCTCAGATTTAAAACTGTGCAGATGATTTCAGAATGTCTAAGATGTAAGATAGCAAAAACAGGCGCTAAATACTTTTGATGGCAGATGGAGGTGGTTGGCGCTACATGTATCTGATTTTAGATGTAGGAGGTGGTGCGAAGGTCCCATTTACATCTTCTATTTGCCTGAGATCTCTGTATGTAGATTCATTGTCTGACGCAGATATCTGAAGTCAGGATTTGCATTGACACCTTGCATTCAACAAACGTTCACTTTATTTGGAAAAGTTAGCAGTCAAAAAATTTAATTGCAGGACGTCGAGACGCGGTAAGGTTTTCAACACGTACGTTTGGGCTTCATCTCCCAAATCGGAGTCAGGTGTCCAGATTGCGTTTATGATCGTGTCCAGATTGCATGGTCTGGCAGATCAGGCTGCAGTCCAAATACAACGCTTTCTGTGTGCATTTATGCCTTGTATTAACATGGATAATGTATCCGGATACAGATGGCGTATTATTGCACGGTGTAAATGGGGCCATAGACTGTATATGAAGGACAAGCAGCTCAGATTTAACCCTTTAATACCGGAGGTGATGTCTGCGTGCTTTTCCCATTAAGACCTGATGCGGTGTGAGTGTGTCTTAGATGATACCATCGTTTTCAAGAATTTACTTATATTTTACCAAATCATGATGCACTTTATAACTAGGAAAGGCAAAATGAGTTATGGGATTTGCATTTTATATTTTTTTCTCAGCCTCTTTGTGAATTACAAAAAAAAAAAAATCCATTCTTCAGACGGTGGAAATGGCAACCTGCGCGAGGGGCGCAATATTGACTGCTTGTTTTGCAAATTTCCATGTGTCAACAAATCAATTTTTATTAATTAAAAAAAAAAGTTAATGTATTTTAGGGCAAGACAGAACATTTCAGCGCAAACCAAATGTGTACGCTTCCAAGTGGTTTTTTTAAATTTCATGTTTCTATCCGCTACAGAGGCTGATAAATAAACGTTTTAATGAATCTTGACAATCCTGTCTGGTTTTTCAGGAAACCCTGAGGTGTGACCTGGTAGTTATAAAACGATGTTTAGGTTTCAGAATGATATTTTAGAGGGCGCCCTGGGTCTTTATGGGTTAAGATGGAGGAGCCGCTAAGCTAGTTAGCATGGTTGATCAGGAACATGACTCTGGATGCTGTATGGGTGCGCTTGTGCGCTGATGGTGCTGTGGTGTGTGTGTTTCAGACTGTGGCGCTGGACACTTTATGGGAGCAGTGTTGTGGCGAGAGCACTCTGGTGAGGTCGGCCTGCTGCGATGCCCTGGTGCTGCTGGTGGAGCAGGGTCACGCCGACCTGCACTACGTCATCAACGGCATCCTCAACCTCGTGCCCTCAGCCAAGTATGGAGCACTACATTCTTTCCCTTTATATCCTGCCTCACCCAGCAAAGCCACCCTTAAAAGTCGCCCAACATTTCACCAGAAGCACAGCCAATTGGCCATTATAAGCCATTTCAAATCGGTCTTTTGTGACATCATAAAGGAGAGGGATCACACAGAATAATGAAGGAACTGATTAACTGATTGGCTGAAGTCACCTCTTGGCAGTCACTGGACCATATGATGTCACGAGGAAACAAATTTTGAAATGGCTTGTAGTGACTAATTGGCCATACTCCTGGTCACATGATAGGGGACCTTTAACTTCAGCTTCACTGACACCCCCCTCAAAACCTGTGTTAAAACTTCACTTGCAAAGGTTCTCCTAAAATTTGGCCATTTAGGATTAAGAATGTTGATATTCATATCAATAAACATAAAATATTTTTTTAAATACTTGTTTTATTAAAAATATAATAATCATTATAAGCGTAACATTAGCATTGATCACTATAAACTTACAAGTGATTCATGAGCTTTCTGGTTTCTACGTCAAAAAACTTGGGGAAGAAGTTCTGCATTTTAGCGAGTAATGGTCATCATGCAGTATTGCGTACTGTAAGAAGATAAAGAGAGCCGCCACACTCCACCGCTAATCTCATCAAAAAATGAGAAAAGGCCTGTGATAACGGAGCGATAACTTTTCTTATTAACGAGAACGTCCACAAACTGCCGGGCACGGACATTTGCAGCTCCCGGGAGACTGAGAGAAGGAGAAAGGTTTCCGTTTCACTCAACAGTCCACATTTCCAACTGGCGCTGACCGAACATCAGCTTCATCGGCTGAAAGAGTCATCATCAGGATAATCCTCACGAGTCGCTGCTCGTAAGGTGGCTAACGCTGCAGATAACTGTCAGATTTCGCCACAGTTTGTCACAGGAATGAAATACAATGTCAATATAATGCTTAAGCTGACTAAAGTTCTGTGCCAAAGGATAGAAAAAGGTGCTTTACCAAAGAGTGTGAAAATATAGAGTAAAAAGTAAAAAATGCCAAGCAAAATCTTTGAGACATTAGTCATGACGAATGGTTTTACATCTGTTATTTCTAGCTTCAAGTTCTCATGCAAAAAGTTCAGATTCCATAGTTTTATGCGATATACTTCACTTTCATAACTGCACGTGTATTTTCAGGACAGCGATGGTTTATTTGATTGGATGATGAGACTGTTCATCACAGAGAGAGGATGAAATCCTTTATTACGGTTATATATTCTGCTGATGTGAGGGTCGTGGCTGTCGGGAAAGGACTCGGAAAGTCACGCCGCCAATTATCAGCTTCCCGTCTGGGGCGCGACGTCCTTCCCAATAACCCGATCCATAATTCTCACAACTACAGTCCTCCAGGAGGCGGCAAGCCCACCCAGAGGCCGTAATTATCAAAAAGCAGAGGCTTCATTAATTATGGCGCTGTCGGGGGCTCGGCCTGTAACTTCAGGCTTTGAGTTTGGCACATCTGTCTCTATTTGCCAGGTTGATTTACGCGGCCTGGTCGTAAAAATCGGGGAGAGAGAACGTTTGGAAACATCTGCTCGGCGCGCTTTCCGACGGTGGTGATGAATTTCCCGTTCGCCACTCTTCGTCCATATGAATACACAGCACTGAACTGCACCACCGCGCCTGCAGGGTCAGAGGAACCTGTGCAAAATGGATAATTATGTGTTTTTGGCAGCAAGTGCAGACTTCTTGTTGGTCACCATTTGCAGATGAAGCGCAGTGCAGGTATTTTTTATCACTTTAGGACCCAGAGGGCATATTTTCTTGGTTTCGCTGCAGAGGAACAAAAGGAAAGTATGATGAAACTGATCCCGAAAGTAGGTGTGGGCCTTTCTGCCAAATGGCTGAGAGCAGAGCTCTCGTTTTCATATCGCTGTGGTTAATGTTTATTCTGAAAGAACAGGTAGGACTCTGCTGTTGTAACCGCCAAGGTCCACTCCTGTCAAAAATAAAAACCTTAGAAGCTCACCTCAGTTCCCCAGTATGGCTTTTATATCCGCAAAGTGCAAATCTCTACAGCAGTAAGGGAGGTATTGAGGTGTGTTGTAGTACCAGGGCATTATTGAATAACATTTCCCCAAAGCTCGCCAAGTACAGCAGTTGCCAGAGACAGTTTATGAGTTGTGAACCTCTGGTACCAAAAGGCACATTCCCTCTGCAAAGTTGATTTGAAAATGCCTGCATGAATTACCTTGCCCAAACCATTCTATTTTGGACGGTACTTTTAGCTCGTCACGTCTTTGAACCTACCGAATTCCTTTTCTGCAATGATGAGCCCCTCAGAACAAGCCGTCCCGAAATACATTCCCATCCATGCCTTTACATTTAGGTGTCCAGAGCGCTTGCGCGTCTGATGCCACAAGGCTGACACAAACTACTTTCATGTGCCATGGAACAGCTTCCTTAGGGATATTTTCATCCAGTTCGCGGTCTCCATCTGGTATATCTTGATGAGGTCGGTCTTACCGAAATGTTCACCCTTGGCCAAGTCTAAACCTGAGAGATGATCAAGTGTTTGGCTAAAATATGATGACACTCTGTAGAATTTATTAGGACCCCTCCCTTGGATTACTTGCAGCATCATGGCCCCAAAGCTTCAAATGTTAGCCATCATATTTTAATGTGGGTCTCGCTGTGTGCACCTTCCTTTTTTTGGCGTACATGCTACTGGTTTGCATGGACAAATAGTTGCGTTCTGGTCTTTGGTGGCTTCAATGAACACCTCCGTCTGTGGCGACAGTAACTCTCGGAAAAGTTTAGATTCTGAAATGGGTCAGCTGCTCTCAGTAAGGGTGTCTTTACTATATCCCTCCCAGACATCTTGATGACATGAGGATGAATAAAACTGAAGTGAAACTGCATACCATGCATCTGATTATCCTTACTACGGAGAGCATGAGAAAATTGAGGACGTAAAAATGAATTTAAATTCTGCCTAGAATTCCTTTAACTTCTGCATCTACATCTTTGTCGGTGTTACCTGTGCTTGCACCTGTGTCTGTTTGTACACGTGTGATGCCACTGCATGTTCATGCTGGGGTCTGCATGTCTTGACAGGAACGTGCAGGGGCTGATCAGAGTGATGGGAAAACTGCTGATGATTCAGGTCAGCCAAGAACAGAGAGATCGAGGAGCTGCCTTTACCTGTCCGTATTCTATTAGGTAGGTGCACAGATGGCCTTTACCTGTCCTTATTCTGTAAGGTAAGTGACCTCCGTTAAACCTGGCCCTTACCTTATATGGGTACACCTGTCCTTATTCTATAATGTAAGTGCACACCTGTACTCCTGGATTTCATCTGTCCTTATTACCTCCGCCCAACGAAGTTGGAGGTTATGTGATCATTACCGTTTGTCTGTTGGTTGGTTTGTTTGTAAGCAGGATTACGCAAAAAGTTATGGATGGATTTTCGTCAAATTTGGTGGAATGATTAAGTAATGTTCAGGGAAGAGGTGACTTGATTTTGGGAGGTCAAGGTCAAAGGTCAAGGTCAAGGGCATGCAAAAGGTCAAAAACACATTAAAAACATATTTGCGCGAAGACTACGGGACTGCATGAACACAGGGGTTGCTGGCTAATACTGGCAAAAATAACAGTGAGTACATTGGCGGAGGTACTTGCACTCTCTGAGCGCTGCTGTAGTTCTATAATGTAAGTACAAGCTTGCACACCTGGTTTTCACCCGTCCTTATTCTATCAGGTAAGTGCACTCCTGTATACCTGGCCTTTACCTGTCATTCTTTCATAAGGTAAGTGTAAACCTGGACTTCCTGTACATATACAGTGAAGTATATGTACACCTGTACATCTGGCCTGTACAACAGTTTTTAGTAAATGAAGTAAGTGCACACCTGCGAACCTGACGATTATTGTTCCGTAGTTCATCAGGTAAGGGCTCATCTCTACACCTGGCCTTTCCTGTCCTGATTCTGCCAGCAGATACAGAATTACGAGTGACCTTCATAATAAAGATTCTCCTTATTCCATCAGGTGAATGCTCAAACGGTGGCATTTGGAACGTCGGTGCTCAGAATACAGTCCTTTAATGTGGTCTTTCTACGTTAACAGCTGTGGTAGTTTGGGTTGAAATAAAAGAAATATATATATAGAAATATTAGAAGCCTTTTGTATAAGATGACCTAAATAAATGGGGAAAAAAAATCGGTGGTTTCAGGAGTGAGCGCACGCACTCATACAGGCATGTTCAAAAGCAAATGTAAAGTTTTGCGCTTTTAAATTGTCTGCTCATAGTTTTGAGAATGACTCTCGAGAACCTGTGATCCGCTCTGTTAGCTGGTATCATTTCTTCAGAGCTGGGGAGCGGTGGGGGTACTGGGTAAGTGCGTTGTCTTCGGGAAATGACCCCTCGAGAGGATCGCTCCCCCGTGCATCGGGAGAGGGGAGAAGGAGTGGGGGTCACCTCGTTAATGGTGATTAATGACTTGTTTGGTTAATTCACGGGTATCCGTCAGCAGTGATGGGTGAAAAAGGCCCTCGCTTTGACTTCATCTTGCGGTGAACGTCGGGGCGTCTGGGGGTTTGGCCTGGTTCCGGTCCCAGCCCCTTGCTGACTGGTGTTGGCGTACACTGGTGCATTGGGAGGGGCGGGGGGTCGGTGTCTGGATAAGGGCCCGTCCCTACTGCTTCTTTCAGCACTTAATCGCTCCCAAACGGCTCAGACAAACTGTTTGTCTGGGCATTAAGGAGCAGCCTAGGCTGGGGGGTTAATTTAATCAGAGGCCGCAGGTTTAACTGAATCCCTTGGACCCCCCCCTTCCAGAAGGTGAGTGAGCAATAAAACCCAGTTTGGGCCATTTATAAAGCAGGGGCTTGCCTTCTGGACACTACAGTACTCCACCTATTTCAGATCAGCTCAGGTTATGGGGCTGTGGGAAGGGTTGGGCTGACTGTGTGTACCCCCCCCCCCCACCAGTGCTGTGTTCACTCTTCTTCTGTGGTCCTTTAAATCAGGTACAGCAGAGGCTGATGAATAACCTGTCACTCATCTCCCGGGGTTATGTGTAATTGGGCTGGGTGAGATGGGGAGGCGTGGCTTCATGATTGTTGTCCAGTCCTATGCGGACGTCAGGCCTGGGTGAGCCTGTTCCTGGATTAACGGAGGGGGGTGTCCTCCCGGCAAAATCTGTTGCCATGGCATCGCAGCCACGCTTCCACCCCCCTCCCGGTCCACCTCCCCGGCCATAATCCGTCCCGGCGCCCAGCGATCTACCCCTCGACTTCAGACCTGGCTTCTGTTCAAAATGCACAAAGGGCTCAAAAGCTGGTCCTTTCTAATTAGAAAAATATGCAGCTATGAATCATAAAGCAACCAATGAAATATGACCTGATAAGTTAGCAGGAGCTCAAGTGAACAGGACTGAAATAGGTGATGCGGGGGAAAATGATTGTTGTGCATGAAATCATTGGCTTTTGGCTCATATGTGATGAAACTCATTATTGCGGAAGCTTTCACAGCAGTGCTTTAATGCTAAAGAGTAGTTGACCTCATATTTTTTGTGAGTTTTAGGCTACAGCAGATGTCTTTTTGTGCAACATCATAGTGGAACGGAACCGACCCACCTGTTAAGTCCAAAATTCTGGAACTAAGGTTTCATCACAATAGACCGATCCATAGCTCCGCCCACCCCCTAACTATGCATAGCAACGGCCGGACCTAGGTCAAGCTTTGCTGAAGATGGCGCCAACGTCCCGTATAACCTCATTGGAAGCGCTTCCTGAAAACATCAATCTCGAGTTTTTAAAAACGGATCGCATCGCAAAAAAAAAAGGCAAAAGACAAGGGTTATGAATTTAATTATCCGGGTATATTCACGAAGTGTCATTTTCTGTTTTAAACGCCCGTGAAGTTGAAGCGAAATGCAAATGCTATCGCTCAATGCTGAAGTCCCAGAAGCCACACTCAACTGATAATTACGATCGACAAGGAACAGAGAAGCATTGTTCACGGCCAGTGCTCTTGCAAAGCAGGGTACGTAGCATTCAATTTACATATGGTGTGATAAGATCATAAACCTTTTCCGGAGCACCCAAGTGTTATTGCCCAAGACAGGCTTTGATTGAAACGGAGCTCTGTGTGAAGCCTGCATTAATCGTATCAGGTGTGTTTCTGCTCTGTTTGAATGAAAACCTGCAGCCTCTTGACCCTTTTACGGCCCAGTGCAAAGCCATCAAGAGGCGTTATTGTTAAATAAACAAAGCGAGTTGAGCTTTCAGAATAATGAGTAATTATAGCAAATAAATTGCCATATCCAGCCCTCTCCCTCCTGAAAGTAGTGTTTACGACCCTGTCTGGGTATCTCGTGTCCGATTTACACTCACCGTAACAACATCGCTTTGCCATTGTGAGGTTTTATAATTACAAAAATGCGAAAACAAAGCGTGAATGTACTCTTCCCAATAGAGATAGCAGTTCGGATAAGTGTTTGTTTGTCCGAGGTTATGGCGAGCGCTAGCTGGGTGCGGTCACGTGACTGCAGCCCTGGATCTCATTGGCTGGATAGGCCTGGGTGGGCTGTACTCTAGATCGGTCTATTGTGCCCTCTTCGGGCCACTGTAGTTTTTTTTTTTTTTTTTTTTCCGGGGATTCATTGGAAGATGTCTACAGGTGGGGCACCTGGATGTGGTTCCATTCCACAGGGGAAGTGTGCATTCACTTAGATTTATGTCAAACCTGGTGGAGGTTTCATGTCGAGAACTTCAGTCAAATGCAAATGAACACGTAACATTTATTCAGGTGCCCTGTTCTGACCAATGCCTTTTTCTCATATTCTATTCCCAAATTCAGGGAAAATATAGGTTCACCCTGACCGCCACGTCCACCACCGCTGATCCTCAATTTCAACGCGATAACTTCTTACAGTTTTGATTGAAATCTTTCAAAATTTGGTTTAGACATTTATGATCACTTGAGGAAGATCCCAATACATTTTGGTCAATTTATATGTATTAATTTTAATGTTATTAATCAACTAATTAATTCATGTTAATGCATTTTTGACCAAAATCTCAGTAGTTGTGCATTATATTGTCACATTTGAATTACTGGGGCATCAAGGATTGGCCTCCACCATCCTCATACATTAAAAAAAAAATTCACACATTCCCCTCCAGAAATGATACTGGGGGAAAAAAAAAATTTTTTCTCCAACTCTTCATAAAAAGAGTTCATTTTAACATTGCATTTGCATTTTTTATTTAGCGGACGGTTTTGTCTGGAGACAGAGCGCGAGCACTTTGGGGAACAGCGCCACAGATGCTCTGAAATGACTGGCGCAGTTAAAACGGTGGCGCGGTGAGAAGCATTTTGGCGATAAAGATGTTCTCGCTGAGAGACTGTAATGGAATCACGATCCCTCTGTAAAACTGATCTGCAGCAAAAGAGCCGTAACATCGGCCATAAACAAGCTCCGGCTCTCGAGATATCGCAGAAACGTTTTGGCGGGTTGCGCCGCAGAACGATAACGCGCAATCTGGCGCTCGTTCCCGCAGATAAAACGATAGCTTTACGATTACCTCTCCTTCATAAACAGAGTCCTTCATAAGCACATTAACATGGTTTTATGGTGATTTCTGTTGAACACTGGCTTCTCCAACCTTTCTTTTTTGAGGAAGGAAACTTGTAAATCAAGCAAGTGCTCCATTGTGGTGGCATGTTAGCTTTGTATCTGTCCACTTAAGAGCCGATGTCAATTGAGACATTAACCCTCGCCCCATAAGTTGGCCATCAACATAGTTCCACGTGGTATTTTTGTTAAAAAAGCATAATTTCTAAGGGTACATTTACTCGCAGAATACACTAATGTTTACAGCAATGTCTACAGTCTACTTGCACTGGGTTTGTGATGGTTTGTTATGATGTGTGCTGTCATTGTTTGTATGATGTGTGCTGCCGATGTCATCTGTACCGATATGTTTCTGACACAGATTGAGTGCTGTACTGAAAGCAAATTCCACCAACCTGGTTTTGTGGTTATTAATAAATGATGATGATGAGAACTTGCTGAATTTCTCAGCCCAACGGAACAAAAAAACTATCAGGCCAAAAAAAAAAAAAAAAAAACAAGGTGCTTGGGTGGAACTTTCCGGCCTCGTTTGAGAGGCTGTCTGCTGATGACCCCGGAGATGAGGCCGTCTACTTACTTCCTAAACTTGTAGTTGAGCTTTGGTGGAGGTCAAAGTCTGCCTGCACCACCGCCCCCCCAGGCTGTGTGGAGCTCTGAAGGCAGGTAATGACCTCTCAGTGTCTGAGGAGGGCCTGATGGATGGACCTGCGGAGGTTCTGGGGGGGGGTTTGCTGACACAATGTAAGACACAGACAGAGCCAGGAGGTGAAACACAGTCATTGTGTGTGTGAGACAGACTCGAGATGGCTGCCTCGATACAGTGGGGGGGTTGGAGGGGTTAGTTTGGAGATCAAAGGTCTGCTGCCTAACGGTAAATGAGGCGATGCACGCTAATAAAGTGACGTAACAGGAACGCGCGCGGAGATCCAGGCTGGGATAAAGGGAAGATTTATTAGGAACACGCCGCAGCCCCCCCCAGCGCTGCCAGCCAATGGGCACGAGGCCAGGTCTCTGCCTGGCAAAGCTGGCTGGCGCCGGGGCAGACGCCGCTTCAGGTCGCCAGGAGGGGAGGGGGGGGGCGGCCTTCTGGAGGACCCTTCTTCATGTTTATCCCCTTCCTGGGGCCATTAAGAGCTGCTCTTTTATAGGTGTTTGACTGATGACTTTGTGTTCCGATGGGGCCCGGAACCTTGGGTGCAGTCAGAGGTTTGTGTCGCTGGGAGTAATTTGGGATCTGTCCCGATTTTCACTCCTCCACTTGTACTCCTCCACTTGTACACTCCTCCACTATCACCTCCTCTGCTTTGTGCCCTGCAAACGGACCTTGTTTCCTCCCTCCCTCTACACAGTAAAACTCCCTGTGTTAATTCAACTCCAGATGTGCTCATATTAGTCCATCCCAGCCATCTTGGCCTCAAACTCAATTGGAGTTGAATTAACACCGGAATTTTTACTGTATATTGTCCCACGGGTCCCAGTTGTGGAGGAGACGAGCTTAGAGACTTCAGACTCAAATTTTCACTCTTTGGGAGCGTACATCAGTGTAGACTCCATTTCCTGCTGCCCTCATCACACAATGTCCACCAGTTAGAAAGGCCGTTCTGTGGATTCTGACACAATCCAAACCTTAAAGCGATAACTTGAATTTCCTCAATTACGAGAGACATTGAACTGAATTTGTGTGTGGTTTTATAGGGTTTCATTGCCAATAGTGATCTGTATGGCCTCCCACTCATAAAAAAAAATGAGTGGTCTTTTTTGTGGCTTATATATTAGAGATACATTTGATAATTATTTGCACATTAAACCAGTATTGCTATTTATGAATGGTAACTCGCTATATTATTTCAGAAAGCAGTGTGAACATGTACAAAGGCATTTATGCAGACAATTACCAATGGTTGTGGTCATTTATTACCAAGAAATTGCGATTCATATCGTAAAGAGGGAATAATCGTTTGTCACTGTGAAGCGACGATACTGTGTCTGAATCGGCAGATGTTTGGTGGGTCAGTCACAATAGGTCACAATCGAGGTTGTTGGAGTGAATATACATTAGACCTACACAGTGAATAAATGAATGCTTTGATCCCATATCAGACACCTCTGGACTCAAGTGCTGCGGTAATACGAGTGTTGATAATTACGCTGAACTGATGTTGCTGATTATGTATTAATAACTGTCTTGACGTGAACTGTAATATCAGGATTTTGTTTGCAGGTGTTTGAAGCCAATGTGCATATTCTGCAAACATTTCTGGTTGATGCTCTATTTTGCAGCTTTGAATGGACTGACCACATGCGTGTTTACTCTTTAACGCGACACATTAGCGGTTGCCTGGCAGTGGTGGAGTGGAGGTGGGGAGTAAAGATTATTGAGATGGACCCCTGATGGTGCTACTGTTCTAGAATTTCAGAATGGTGAAAAGTGAACGCGTCTTTATGACATCATCATGGAATGGAACCCCTGCTCTACCTTTCATTCATTCCAAAGCTCTAGAACAAAGGCGCCATCACAATGGCCGACGACAGGGCTTGGGGACGTTGATGTTCCACAGGTTTCCTCTAGTGACATCAGACCGGAGATGTTTTACGGTTTTTCATTTGAAATATTATAGGGTCACGCACACATGAGCTGTACATCTGTCTCACAACACCGTTGACCCCTCTGGGGTATTTGGGAGGGGATAGCATGAGAGCTGACCCCTCTTGTATGTCTCAGACAAGTCACCTGACACACGCTTGATCTTTTCACCGCGGTCACATGTTCTTCTTCACTGCTCTTCAGCCTCGGGGTGGTGGACGAGCCCAGCTCTCAGAGCTTAGGAATTTCACAGTCAACCAGAAATTTCTCAGGTTCTCCTCTTGATGAATTATGTTGTAATCAACATAATGTAAAGTAGAATTTTACCACTGTTTATGTCTACCGAACTTACTCTGCATTATTCTCTACATGCATCTTCCATAACATTTTATTCTTTAAGGAGATTGTGTATTTTATTGGGAGGCATGGTGATACTTTTTATTTTTAACCTGCTTGGACTCTGATCTCTGCAACTATTAGCTTAGCTTGTTGGTCGGCAATTTACACTCACTGGCCACTTCATTAGGTACACCTTACTAGTACCAGGTGGGAGCCCCTTTTGCTTTCAGAATTGCCTTAATTCTTCATGGCATAGATTCAATAAGGTGCTGGAAACCTTCCTCAGAGATTTTGGTCTATATTGACATGATGGCATCACGCAATTGCTTCAGATTTGCGGGCTGCACAGTTTTGATGCGAATCTCCTTTTCCACCACATCCCAACGGTGCTCTATTGGATTGAGATCTGATGATTGTGGAGTTCATTTGAGTAGTGAACTCATTGTCATGTTCAAGAAACCAGTTTGAGATGATTTAAGCTTTGTGACTTGATATGTTATCCTGCTGGAAGTCGCCATGGGAAGATGGCTACACTGGGCATAAAGGGGTGGACGTGGTCAACATCAATGCTCAGTGTTTTTAATAATGCACAGTTGGTACTAAGGGGCCCAAAGTGTTCCAAGAAAATTTCCCCCACTCCATTACACCACCTCTACCAGCCTGAATCGTTGATACAAGGCAGGATGGATCCATGCTTTCATGTTTTTTATGCCAAATTCTGACCCTACCATCCGAATATAGCAGCCGAAATTGTGGCTTATCAGACCAGGCAATATTTTTCCAGTATTCTATTGTACAATTTTGATGAGCCCGTGCGATTGTAGCCTTGGTTTCCTGTTCTTCACTGACAGGAGTGGCACTCGGTGTGGACGTCTGCTGCAGTAGCCCATCTGCTTCAAGGTTCTACGTGTTATGCGTTCTTTTGCATACCTCAGTTATAACGAGTGGATATTTGAGTAATTGTTGCCTTTCTATCAACTCAAGCCAGTCCAGCCATTCTCCTCTGACCTCTGGCATCAAGAAGGCATTGTCGCTAAGAGAACTGCTGCTCACTGGATATTTTCTCTTTTTCTGGATCATTCTCTTTAAACGTTAGAGATGGTTGTGTGTGAAAATCCCAGTAGATCAGCAGTAGCTGTAATACTCAGACCAGCCCGTCTGGCAGCAACAACCATGCCACGTTCAAAGTCGCTTAAATCATCCTTCTTTAATTCTCTGATGCTCAGTATTAACTTCGGCGGATTGTCTTGACCATGTCTATATACTTAAATACATTGAGTTGCTGCCCGGTGATTGGCTGATTAGATGTTTGTGTCAATGAGCAGTTCAACGGGTGTGCCTAATGAAGTGGCCGGTGAGTGTATGTGGTGTTTGATTGGTGTTCAAAATATACCGGCTCAAAGTATAACATGCATTGTTGTTGGACCATAACCAGCTGGTTTAATATAAACAGGTCTGGTTTTGTCTTGGTCTAACTGTGTATGTGTGTATGTGTGTGTGTGTCTGTGTGTCTGTCTCCTATCTACAGGAACCCCCCGCATCCTTACATCACAGTGCTAGAGAACCGTCCTGACTGTTGGCCTGCTTTGCTGGCAGAGGTTGATGACATCATCAAACAGGCAGTTGATAAGTAAGAGTCCCGCCCACATATTCAGAGGCCACACCCACTCCAGAGGCTTCGAGCTCCTCCCACTTCTGTCTGATGGCGGGACAGTTCCAGGCCCCTGTGTTCACCTCTGCGGCTCAGCTTTGTGTTTACCGCGGCAATTCTGCGGCCTTGTTTTCCCCAAAGCTCAACATTTATTGATCGTCGTATTAAATATGCATGCGCCTGCGAGATAAATCTGGCTTTCGTCCACCTCTGCAGCCTGGGCCCCCTGTTTATCGCTCTGTTGACAGAAGTATGAATGTTTAAAAAGGGCCTTGCATAGCTGGAAAAAGTTGCTCTTCGTGTAAAATGGCGATAGTGTCCTGTTGATATTTTTTTTGTGTGTAGAGATGAGTCTGTTTTCTTGGACATGGTGGTCCCGTTCCTGCGATACCTCTACTGTGAGCCCCAGCACCTGCCCGAACACGCCCTGCTGAGGCACGGCCTCCTCAGGGTCCTGCTGCCCCCCTGCTCCGGCATCTGGGACAGTGCTGTATTCCAGCGGCTCCTGCTGTGTCTGTTTGACATGGTCCCACACATACAGGTGAGTTGCTTTACTCCGTCTCTGTTCTCCCTCCCAGCCTCATGACCTCATCCTCATCCCTCTGTCAGCTCAGGAATGCTTTATGGCTTTATGACTGTGTGTAAACAATACTTCCACAGCAGTAAAGGGCGAAACGGTTAACAATGATGCATAACACTTGTGTTTAATGCTGTGGAATGAAATCAGTGAAATTCTTATGGATGTATTAATAAAAAAAGCCAAACCTAGTACAGACATGTTTGAATTACAAATACTAATAAAGCAATGATAGTAACTGAATAATACGTAATGATATTATAATGGACGTCTCTTCCACCGTTTTTCTGTCTTTTTCCCGCTCCTGTTGTCCCAGAAAGTAAGCGGGCATTGTTGCATATAATCATGCATGTACTCCTGCGTTCAAATGCAATAAAAAAAATAATAATTAGAGACTATTGAGGATCGAACCTGACTCAGTAGCGAAGCGGGTATTGCTTGCAGTATAGCACAGAACAGGCCCATCTTCAAACACAGACTTCCTTTTTATCACAGCTATACACCTGTGCAGCTTGAAGGCTGCATCTTAAAAGGTTCTGATGCTACTGTGCTCACCAGAATTGTCCTCATACAGAAAGACAGACAGACAGACAGAAACATAAACACGTAAAAATGCTCAAAACAGCTTTAATGGTAGTTATGGTAATGCTATTGTGGTTTCAGAGTAATTTCACTGTGGTTTGGCCTGATGACACACAGACACGCAAATCAACTTCAAACTATGCCAGCTTCGCTATCGCAGCTGGTAAAAATGTCTGGCTATTTGAGACGTAAAACCCCCTTCCTGATGCCCCCCCCTCAGGTGGACAGCGTGACCGCCTTGTTGGAGCTGGCCCAGTTCTTCGAGGCGCTGTGTCCCCCTCTCCTCTCGGGGGAGGGGCAGTACCAGTCGGAGCGGGCGGGGCTGTGTCTGCACCTCCTCTGTGCCTGTCACACGAGCCTCGGCGTCAGCGGGGACTGCAGCCCCTTCCTCCGACTCCTCCTCCAGGTCCTGCCCACCTGCACCCAGGTGAGCGAGTCGCCATGGCGACTCCCTGGCTGCCGGCAGTCTGCTGTCAGGGGACGGCGATTAAGTATTATTATTTGAAGGGAAAAAAGGCTGCCTCACCTCTGTCGGCTGAGGATGAACTTGGCTGTGTTTAGCATGTTTCTGTGGACAATATGAGGACAAAGTGCGTAACCATATAACCACCATCCAAATTGGTGGATAATCTGGCCCCAAATTAATTACAGGGGAATTTTAGTTACACAATCAATCACTGGAAAGGTGTGCGAGAGGAGCGAGGTGATGCTCTTGTATGTTGATGGTGCTCATGTAATTGGCTCTGGGTCTGTGGTTTTGCTAGTTTTCGAATTTCACCCATCACACAGAGGTCATCTGAGAAAGAAGACTAGTGTGTTCATTTGGAGAGGTCAGATTTGTTGCCAATATCCAAAACTGAACAAATTTAATTAAGGAAAAAAGCTATCCAACGCTACCCTGCGGGAGCTCTTTTAAACAAGTTTCCAAGGTTTTCAACAGCTTTGGTGTTGATATTTTGCATTATTGAGCAACAATACCTGCATTTACCGCTCTAAGGGTTAATTGTTTATTGAAAATATGCTATGTGACAGCAACAGTTGGCACAATAGACTGTTTATCTCTGTGTAACACTGTGTAACATCACCTTGTCTTTCAGTCACAGTCATTAAGCGTTTGTGCACTGAAGAAACCGCTCTGCTGATTCAAGGAGAAATTTATTCATTTATTTATTTTCCCCATTGCTCTATTGCGCAATACTTCAGCTGCTGGGTTGTATGGGCGGTTGTTGTATACAATACCGTTCAAAAGTTTGGAATCACTCAGAAAATGTCTTTTTTTTCTGCGCTTTTATTCATCTCTTTTTTAATTTCCATTTTACACTATGTGAAAACTCTTTCGGAATTGATGTTATAGACATAAAATTGAGCGACAGCGAATTGAGAGAAATAAAAACAGAATAAAACTCAGTAAATGTGTAATGGTAAGTCTGGCCCAGCTGAAGGAGCTGGGATGCGATACTGTAGTCGTGGGGTCTTTGCGGCTCACCTTAAATCAGTATCTGCTCCGTACCCCCAGGAGCAGGTTTGTGAGCTGTGTAATTAACTGCTTCAATTGATTAATTAAAGCGCTGAGCCGCGATAAAAACTGTGCAGACCTTGCCAGACCCTGTCGCTACTCCAGGCCCGGGATTGCACTGTCGTGTCATAGGGTGTGTGCATTGGTGTGCATATGTGCGCATGTATACATCTATGCGGGGAATATGTGTTTATATTTGTGTATGTGCGTGTCTGGGTGCATGAAAGCATATGTGTGTGGTTGGGCGTGTGTGTGTGTGTGTGTGTGTGTGTGTGTCTTCTTCGTATAGTCATACTCACTCGAGTAACTGCCGATGATGGTGTGTGTGTCTGCGTGCATGTGTGTGCGTGCATATTTGCATGTTTGTGAATATTGGCGTGCATACTCGACGTTCCCCGTCTCTCTGCAGGACGTCCCATCGGAGCAGCTGATCATGGGAGTCGGGCTGCTTCTGTTGAAGGCCTCAGTATCCCAGCAGACCACGCTTTTAGACCTTGGTACGTCCGCCAACACTGCCACACCTCTCTCTGTCTTCCTTGTTTTTCTTGATTGCCCCTCCCCAATGGATGTCCTCAGCTGTTCATATCGCCCTGAGGTTCTCCATATCGACCCCTTTCATTATCGAGGAGGGACAGATATTTTTATGCATTTATGTATATAAAATGTGCTACGATACATGTGAAAGTGTGAACAGTCTGAATTCTCGGTCTGAATCTCTAGTGGGTCCGCACGCCTTCTACAAATGGTGATTAATTTCGCCACCTTGCATCGGAAAAAAAAAAAAAACTGATGATTTCCCAAAAAGGCCTCATTTTACCTAATTTGAGGATGCGGAGTTATAAATGCTAGTAAAACGCTTCTATCACTTGCAGTTCTTGTGCAAAATAAGAGTGAAGATTTTCCTTTTTATATCATATATAGCGGCCTTTATGCACTGATTGAAACAGCAACAAATGCAGTTTGGGTGCAGTGAAACACCCTCGGATGTAGCAAAAAACATCTGGATCATGTTTGCTTTTGCTTCTGTCAGTGGCCGTATTACTAAGCCTGAAATAAGGATTGGGCATAAAATAATGTCTTTAGAATCATTCATACATGTGAAAATCAGGCAGTAATTGAACAAATAGTTCTCACCTGGCTCAGAGGAAGATGTAAATCATGTCTTTGTGGCAGTTTTTCTGGTCATTAAGGGATGATACAAGACTTCTTAACCTTACAAGTGGTCGTCGAAAGTGACAATGCAATGAAATGCACAGCATGCAATGTGAGAAAATGTGACGTGCTGGAGCAAAACAGACCCTATTTTTGGAATCAGAACCCCAGAATTAGTAAAAAAAAAAAAAAGTATTGGATTTTATTCAGCAAAAATGATGCAGGGCGGTGTTTTTAATGTCACATTTTTTCTAAAGGTGTGTTCACTCTTATTTTGTTCCTCCTCTCTGTCATTATTTATGGTGGGTAAAACTGCCTGGTGTAGAAGAAGACCGTTATGCGTTTTGTCGGGATGAAGCTGCTGATCTCACGCTCCTCATTCTTACACCCCCCCTCCCCCACAGCTGTGAGGCTGCTCCCTCCCGAGTCCCCCCCACCCCTTGCCCCGGCCCTAGTGCTGCCCCTGCTGCAGGTCCTGTCCGGTTCAGCCCTGATGGAGGCGCTGACGGACCCACAGGTCCGGACCCAGAACCAGAGCCTGGCCCAGTCCCTCCTGCAGGCGGTGCAGCGACCTGTCGGCGACGCGTGTGAGGTACAGAGACCTGCGGTGAGAGACCTTGAGTTACCGCAGTGACTCGCTGGACTGACAGTGTCCGATTATGTCACTGCAGTGAGTGCTGCGTGTTATTACAGTTATCAGTGTCCATCTGCTGGTGAAGGTGCGGGTTTTTCACAATGTGTATAATAATTTAGTTCTAGTTAAACATATGTCGTCTCACTCTGTCCCTGAATCTTTATTTACCTGCATATCTGTCCTCAGGCCTACGCTATATCTGTGTACCCGCCTGTCCTGTATCTCTGCCCTTATGTTCTCTACAAAAAAAAGTTTAGGAACACTCAATTTTGACCCGAGTATGTGAAATGTAAAAACTGAATATAAACCCAAAGTGTTGTATACATTATTGGTGTTAATCCAAGACATAAAATGCATTCAAAAATTTTATCAGACAACTTTATTTCCTCAAAACAGGGTATCCATCGAAAAGACCAGAATCACATGAAGTCCAGACCGTTTAATCAAATTGTCAAACAATGCCCAAAGTCATTACAGTATCTTGTGTGACCACCGTGTGCTGTCACACAGCTTGACAGCGTTTTTGGAAGCTCAGAACTGGAGAAAATAGCAGAGGAAAAACTCAGTGGTCCTGTACTTTTTTTAGTTAGTTCTGTCCTTGCCCCTGCCTGCCCTTTATCTTTTCTTTTTGTGTCGTCTGTGTCCCCACCCCTCTATATCTCTGCTGGCCTATGTCCCCACACCTCTAAGTCCCAACGCCTCTGTGACCGTCTATGTACCTGCGTCTGTATGACCTGCCCTGTCATGTCTGTGTCTGCAGGACGCTGTGCAGCTTGCTCTTTCCCTGACTCCTTGGTACAGCAAGCTCTTGGTCGCCACCCACACCCTGCGGAGGGTGAGCCGTAACCCCGCCTCCGCACGCGATTGGCTCCTCTCCGCCCAGTCCACCCTGCCAATCAGCGGCCAGGTCCCAGACCACCTGACCCTCATCCTGGGTCACCTGATCCTCACTGGCCCGGGAGAGGTGTGCAAGCTGGCCCTCAGCACCGCCGCCCTGCTGGCCGAGGCAGACCCTGCACAGGTGGGGCATCATGGGTAACAACCACTGCTGGGTCAAATGCTTAAACTGGGGTTATTTTAACTCTTTAAACCCTGGGTTTTGGTCTGGGGTCTGCTGATCCGTGAGGGTCCTCTGTGGTGCTTCGAGGGGGTCCCTGATCTCACTTGCTGAAAAATTTATATGCGTATCTAGATTTGGGAAAATAGTTAAAGGGATGAAACATTGTTTGCAAATACAAGCCATTAACCCTTTTAATTCATAGCAGGGACTCTGCCTGGATGACTTTGAGCCTTGGCAGGAGTCATTGGACAGTGACGCATTTTTTGGTTTTTTACTGAAGTCTACACTTTGTTTATGAAAGGATACAATGAGCCTTTATATTGGATGATTAGTTTAGAAATAACAGCATCTTTTGTATATAACTAATTTTCATATAAGAAATACCTTTTGTATATATTTTATGTACCCCCCATTTATGGATGCACTGAAAAAAATCGCTCAGTTTTCAGTGATGTATAATAAAATTATTGTTTTTAACATGTGGTCTCACATGCTTTCCATGCACTGACTCTTCAAAGTCTGCAACAAAGAGACCTCGCCAGACGCTGGGTATGTTCTAGGCCCGTACTGAAGCCATCTTCACTTCCTGCTTGTTTCGGGAGCAGTAAGCCTTCAGTCTCCTCTTTAGCGTGTGAAATGAATGTTCATTTGGATTCAGATCCGGTGATCTGCTCAGTAAACAGAACCAAACAAAAAAAACGCGTCACTGTCCAATGAATTATGGTGCTCTGTTGCTCACTTTTCGTTAGCAGCCTTTATTTCTGGTGGAGATCAAAATCCCATCGGGGGGAAAAAGCTGTGGAACTCTGGGAAGGGAACGTGTGCCGGACAAAACTTCTTGGACGGTGTTTGAAAAGAGCCCGTCCATCACTGATACTGTCTGGTAAAGATAGAACTGGAACCACATGTCTCTACGGAACAGAGATGAACCCCTCCTGTTTTGGTCATGGCGGAGTAATATTCACTTGAAATGGAAGCCGGTTCTCAAGCTCTGTGGTTCTCAAACTCCGTCCTGAGGGGACGTCCTTGTGTGCTCGCTTTTGTTCCGACTGCAGTAGCGCTCCCAGAAATTTAACGAGTTGTTGATTTTTCTTAATTGCTCTGTTCATGTTAATGGGGATCATTTACCCTTTTAAGCTACATTATGTCAGAAATTGCTGCTGTATACATGCCCTGAAGAGCTCTGTATTCATATTGTACTGTATCGCAAATGACTTTCAACTGCACTGAAGGGGGAACATTATAACTGATGAGATTAAAGAATCTCTCCGCTTCTGATTGGTGAAATTGAAACATGGTTACTAAAACAATTTATTAAAGAGGAATTCAAAGACAAAGCAAATCAAAGTCACTATGAATCAAAGCTGATTTGTGTTGTTTTTGTGTTTTGTGAACTTTAACGCCTGTGTCCAAAAAAAAATATTGATTATAGAAGCTTTTTGATTTACTGCGGTCATCATTTTGATCAGTTAGAAATTTTGTATATTTACTTTTTTTTTTTTAAATCTGCTGAATTAACGCAATATGAATATTGGGCTTTTATTGTTCATGGAATGCATAGCCATTGTATTCATAACATGGTTCAGGCAGGTAAATAATCCCTCCAAACAGGAAAAGCAACTAATTGAGGAAAAATTAACAGCTCGTCAAAATTCTGGCTTAGCAGTTGTGGTTGGAACAAAAACCGCCAAGCACAGATGGAGAAACGCTGAACTACATTACATAGGATACATTTATGAGATACTTAAACAGAATGATATACGGACTGTACATATTCAATGCATTCGAAAGGTTAATGGGCACATCTGTAAATGTGGTGGGTTGTTAACGATACTGGAGGTTGTAAACGTACAGGCTGGAGACTTTGCTGCAGGGATCTTCACATCTGCCCCTCAAATCCAAATCTGGGCCTGGTTTTACTTTTCTCGGGTAATTAACGGAACAATAAGCGGTACGGATTAGCCTCGATACCTGACTGTCTGATAAAGGGAGGTTGGAAATCCAGCAGTTTTCTGCCCTCGAGGGCTGTGATTTCGGCGGGACTAGCGGTATCTATGCTGTCATCGCCGAGGCGGGGGGAGAAAGGCCCGGAGAATTATGGGATTTTTTGGCGTCTGGTATCCGAGCGAACTCACCGGGAGCGCCGGCGGTTCGAAGCATCCCGGCCGATAATGGGATTACGGCGCATGTCGCGAACGCGCATTATTTCTTTGGCGCGGGGCGGGAAGCGTACAGAAAAGCTGGAGGCTCGTGGTGGGGGGGGGATTTTATAGGCCGAGTTTTTTATTTTTACTGCGATATAAATTAAAAAGGAGATGAGGCTATCAGTGCAGCTTATGAAGTCGTCTCGCGGTGTAGAAGAATGGCTGCTCCAGTTCCGCACGGCCGTCTCTCGGGCTTTTTACGAGCTCGTTCATTTCCGTTATGGCCTCTTTGTGAAATTTATGTGTTTTTTAACCTCCGTTTCGCTCTTCCTGTGTACGCGTGTGCGCATATTCATACATCACTCCCTCTCTCCGGCGCCCTATCTCACAGCCCTCTCGTGCGCCCTCATCTTTATTTCTCTCCATTAGTTATTACTCTCTTACTCTCCATTTTATCCTGTTTCGATCGAAGTATCTTCTTTGTGTCTGTCTCCTGTTTTTTTCCTTCGTCTCATTCTCTCTCGTCCTCTCGTCTTTCTTTTTCACTCACGCTTTCCTGTCCTTTATCAATTCCTCCTCGTACCTTTATTCTGTTCCTTTCTGGCTATCTTGTTCAAATCATCCTTAGTTTATTCACTGTTTCCTTGCCAATTTTTGGTACTTGGTAGTGGGGTGGTTGGGCCCAAATGCAATTTGACAGGAAGGCTGTTGGAAAAGTAAAATAATGTAAGAAAAACTAAACAAATGGCTTCTAAGCAAGAATGAAAATATTCAGATGTTGTCTGAAAGGTGTCAAGAAGCCCATTGTGTTCCTATGCTGGCTTCCAGTTCGCATTTCTCTCTGCGTGCTGAAGTGTTTTTAAGGGGATAATCACACTTAATTGCTCTCGCGGTGGAGTGTTGTTACTGTAGGATTGTGAAGCAGCTTATTTGTGTTCTTCGGGGAGCGCGATGGGTTTGTGTTTTTGGAAGAGCGAGGAGGCTGTGGATTTGTGACTAGTGCTCCCTCCCTCCCTCTCTGTCTCCTCTCTCTCTCTCTTTCTCTCTCTCTCTCTCTCTCTTACTTCCTACCTCCCTCCCACCACCTCTCTCTCCTACGGGCGATTAGGCATGCAGATGTTGAGGTTGCTAGGCAACGCGAAAGGTGCACAGAGCAGCGGCGATAAGCACATTATGCAAATGAGGCATTATCGCCGGCCGCGTGGACGGACCTTCTCGGAGACGGTGCTGTCACGCCGTTCCTCTCGTTACGTTTGCGGACTGCTCGAGCCCCCCCCCCGCCCTGTGTACAGCGCATGGGGCTCATCCCAGAGAGGCCTTGGGGAAGCAGGGGTCAATGCTGAACTCTGACCTTCTGTATCATTCAGTCGCGCATCTAAAACTCCACTCAGCCCTCCGCAACAGGTGTGAGCTTCGCTTTCTGAAATCGCTAGTTGCAGTTGAACCCAGTGAAAATGGAGATTGAGGACCATGGAGGTCCAAGCGATGGACATTGATTAATGCGGGATCCTCGGATAAATCGTAATTTAGTTTAAAGTCGGTGTCAGCGCGATTCGCGAAAAGAAAAATACCGGAAAGGCATTATGATGAGATGTCGTCTTCTCCTTCCAGAGGTGGGAAAATAACGTACGTCTGATTCAGCCATTTATCACTGCCACGCGCTTGTAATGGCTTTTTTTTCACGGTTAAGGAATAAACCAGTAAATATGTGCATCAATAAACGCGTAATAAAATATTTATGATGCTTTTCAGTCTAGGCGGTGTGATTATTTTGTTAATCTGGCTCACTGTTAAGAGGTTTGTCGGCGCTTGGTGTTTTTTGTGGGGCTGACTGGTCAGGCTGCGTTCCCGTGAAATATTATTTCATGCCTGTCACAGTTATGTGCGCGTTTATCACGCGCACGCAGTGCTGGGGCGAGGAGAGCTCGGTATTCGCGAGCGAAGGCAGGCGGTGAACTCCTGAAGGTGGACGTTCGGCCGCTCCTCGACCATTTCCCGTTTCCTTCATTCGGGTCACTGTTGGATAGGAAGTCGCCCAGTCAGTCAATATTAAAATTTCCCTCTTGGGGTACTTTCAGGATTAATTTATTTTACTTCCGCCTTCAGCCTCTCGCCTGTCGGCTGTGTCATTATGTCATGGGGAAATTTTGAGCGCAAAACTGTGACAGTTTTGATCTGCCTGCTGAACTATTGGTTTGTGTTCTTCTCATACTTCTTATTGTCGACTAATATCCTGATATTTTTTTTTCCAGTCTTTGTGGTTATATGCACTTTCAAATAGACATTGTCCTCGTTATCCCGTCACCATGGAATCCCATTTTTGAACCTTATCAGGGTCATGACTAGTAAATGACACGCATCATGACCTTCATCGAGGTAAAGTAGATTCTGAGGAAACTTTTCCCCGCTTATCTGGAAAAACAGACGGACTGACAGATGGACAAGTCTCATTGCAATATCCCCCGCTCCATTCCGTGTTGTGCTTTCGTATACTATTGGTCCCCCATAACCTCCCGATTACTATTTAGCCTGATTTTTACTACTGACCTGAGGTCAGCCAATAAAGAACGGGCCCCTTTTTGTAAGCAGATTATTTCCACAGATGACGGGTGCTGCGCAGTCCTCTGTTACAGAATGAATGTTCTCTATCCAAGGGTGGTAACATCTCTCGTCCCTGTTCCTGCGGATGTTCCTTGGTTTACTTTCAACTGCCTTACTTTTCGGCCTTGGAAACTAATTCTGTGTAACCATTAGGCAATCGGTGACTCATTAAGTGCTGAGACATTTGAATAGTTAATGTTTGAAATTTTTTTTTGTGTGTGTGTGTTTGAACTTGCTTTCATTTACACTTGTGGCATCAGTATCACAATGTTCACTGAGGAACATTCTGAACAATTCAGTTTTACTTGCTTACAGCTTTTTACGAAGAGCTTTTATAAAGACGCTGTACAGAGGAGTGGAAGAACAGAAGCTTTCCAGAAGTCTCCGGAAATTGGGAGACACACATTTGCAAGCTCGCACGTTGCCGGTTCAGGTACAGAAAGACAGATTTGAAAACCGCGAGTGCTGCAGTTTTAGGGTTAGAGTTGAGAAAGCTTTTAACTCGACGTCGAACCTTCAGGCGTGAGATCTGTTTCGCCGCAGAGTCTGTGCATCTCTGGCCGTGCGGACTGCCCTGAGGGGTCGGCTGGGGGTCATTCCCGGCCCCTCCCCTGTGGTGAGCCCGTCTATAGCAGTGATCTCCGCTGCAGTGACCTGCCTGTTTCCCTGGAATTAAACCCTGACCCCACGGGGGCTGCTTCTGCCTGAGACGTTCCGCAGGGTCGCGTCCGATTGTCCACGATGTCGCTCATCGCAGAGTTAAGCAGGGCCATGGACGCTACTCGCTTTTACCCGCTGACTGAGCCCAGCAGCTGGGGTGTCGCTGAGTCGAGGTTTGCCCGCAATTCGCTCCGGGTTCTTTGAGATGAGTTCAGTTCACAGTGTCTTAAGTAAATCCTTTGCTAAAAAATTTGACTTCTTTTGTATCAGACAAGAAAGCGTAGTTCTGCATTCATGCCTTCGGCCGAAGGCATGAATGCAGAACTACGCTTTGTTGTCTGATATAAAAGAAGTCAAATTTTTTAGTTCTATAATTAGAGACATAATGAATCTCATCCAACTAAATCCTTTGCTTACCTATCTATGCCTAGCTGTTGCTCAATTGCTGTGTGCCCTTCCCTCCATTAGTCATTTGATGTTAGACTTTTTCACAGCGATGCTGCAGCTCTTGTGAGAATATTCACGCCACTTTACATTTCACCAAACTCATTTGACCCCTTAAACTCTTAATTTTTCACTTAAGTTTTCCCTTAAGTAGCTTCAAAGTCAGAAAAGGTGTTTTTCATATTCTAGGACAGTGTCACACACAGATATTCTATATCTGCTGGTTGCAGCGCTTCACTGAAGCTGCATCACTGTTGGACTGAAAGAAATATTCAAACCCAGGATGCCATGTTTTTATGGTCACAGCATTACATCAAATGAAGTTGTGTACAGTAGATCTGGTTCATCATTTTATGCACATTTCCTAGTAATTCAGCTGGGCATATTTTTAATCTATCATTTACTCTTTTCCTCCCCTCCCTCCCTCCCTCTCTCTACCTCTCCCTGTCTCTCCCCCCCCTCTCTCTCTCTCTCTCCCTCTCTCTCTCCCTCTCTCTCTCTCTCTCCCTCTCTGTCTCTCTCTCTCCCCTCTCTCTCTCTCTCTCCCTCTCCCTCCCTGTCTCTCCCTCTCTGTCTCTCTCCCTCCCTCTCTCTCTCTGTCTCTCCCTCCCTCTCTCTCTCTCCCTCTCTCTCTCTCTCTCTCTCTGTCCCCCCCCCCCCCCCCCCCCCCCCACAGGTCCCTGCTCTTCTCCCTGTCCTCATGTATAAGCTCGGGAGAGTGACCGACCCGGACCTGTCCCGCGCCTTGCTCTACAGCCTGCCGAACCTGGCGACCCACAAGGTGCTGCCCGTCCGGCCGGCCCGATGAGCTCTCCTTCGGGACCGGACATGTCTCTCTGTCTCTGCGTCTGTCTTTCTCTCTCTCTCTCTCTCCCTCGCTTTCTGTGTCTCTCTAATCTCCCTTTTACTCCCTTCCTCCCTCCCTCCGTCCTTTCACCCCCCTCTCCTCTCTCTCTCTCTCTCTCTCTCTCTCTCTCTCTCTCTCTCGCTAATGGAGCATGACTAAGTTTGCGGGACAGTGGCGCTGGACTGTTGCAGAAGTGGAATAGGTTTTCACATTGGTGCCAGTAGGGATTACGCTAAGCCTCTGTCCTTATTAGAGCTTCTAATGGAGGGAGGGGGTTATTACCTGCAGGAAGTGGTTCCGCACGGACCTGCTCAGCCACTCTACTCCTCCGCGGCCGGTCGACGGCCTACATTTTCCCTCCATTTCAATGGCAGTCGCACATCAAAACTGCTGAGCTTCTCCACGATGGCTCCGCAGTTATGGAATGACCTGTCTGTCCCCTACCTACAGCACAGTGTCTGTAGATCGTCCGTCACACTCTGAGGACCCTACTGCTCACACAGCACCGGACCTTGGTCTCAGTCTTACACTGTCACTGTCTTACTCTATAACTGTATTGGGTGCTTCAGTTTATATTCATCCTGACATTTGATGGACTGGATATGGAAGATAAAGCCGGAATGAAAGTGAGCGAACGCGGTTTGAAAGAGAGGTTTGAGTGCAGCATTTATTCTGGTTTGTTGTGTGTGTCTCAGTTCCTGTAAAACGTTTGTGTTTCTCTCCCAGTTCTGTGTTTCACAGGTTCTGCAGGTGCTCCAGGTGTTGGGCGGCAGTCCTGCGATGAGAGCCGTTCTGCTTCGCCTCATGACGTCGCTCTGGGTTAAACAGGTGCGCCCGTGTGGAGCGTGATCATTCTAGCACTCTTGTTTATCTCTTTAGCATGTTAAAGATTACCGAACTTGGTGAGAACAAAACCACACATGCACATAGGCACACACAAAAAGTTTAAGGAAGCACAACTTGGGGTGTTGTGCTGTTTAAGCCATCTGTAATCCTTGGTAAAATTTTTCTTTTTTTATAAATGATGTGTATTTTAGTCCAAGGTAAAATTAACATTATTTGGACAACCGCAGTATCCTCATCCTTAATACTGTAGAAAAAAAATGATAGAGAAGTTAATAATACCATATTGTACAGCTTAGGTGCATATTAATTCTATAACACCTACACAGCCATATATCAGTCAGTAAAATGCAGCTGCTGTATTCAGACCTGTGAAACTTCAGGCCAATTTTAAATTCTAGTTGAGATCCCAAGGTTTCAACGATCCCAAAAATGTCCAGCTGAATTACAGGAAATGTGTGTAAAATGATGTACAAGATCTAGATATTTTCCATTTGATGTAATGCTGTGGCCATAAAAACATGGTGTCCTGGGCTTGAATATTTCTCTCAATATAAGTGTGATGTAGCTTCAGTGAGGCACTGCAACCAGCAGATACAGAATATCATTAGCCTCATAGCATAATTGCCTAAGTACAACCCTAATACTGAAATAGTTGGGCCAAAGTGTAAATTGTGAATAAAATCAAAACGCAATGACTTTCAAATCACACCAGCCAGTATTTTATTCACAATAGAACAGAGATAACATAGCAAATGTTGAAACTGAGAAATTTTACAATTTTATCAACAAAGTGAGCTCATTTCAAATTTGATGGCTGCTACAGGTCTCAAAAAAGTTGGGACAGGGGCCTGTTTACCATGGTGTAGCATCCCTCTTCTTTTTTAACACAGAGTGGAGGCGTCTGGGCATTGAGGAGATAAGTTTCTTGAGTTTAGCCATTGGAATTTGATCCAACTCTTGTTTAATACAGGCTTCCAGCTGCTGGAGAGTTTTGGGTCTCCTTTGACGGACTTTTCATTTAATTATGCGCCAAATGTTCTCAATCGGTGAAAGATCAGGACTGCAGGCAGTCCAGTTCAGCACACGGACTCTTCTACTATGAAGCCATGCTGTTGTAATAGCTGCAGTATGTGGTTTTGCATTGTCCTGCTGAAATACACAAGGCCTTCCCTGGAATAGATGTCGCCTGGAGGGGGAGCATATGTTGCTCTAAAACCTTTATATACCTTTCAGCATTCATGGTGCTTTATAAAACATGCAAGTGTCCCACACCATATGCACTAATGCATCCCCATACCATCAGAGATGCTGGCTTTTGAACTGAACACTGATAACAGGAGGGGTGGTCTTTTTCCTCTTTAGCCTGGAGGACACAACGCCCATGATTTCCAACAAGAATGCCAAAATTGGACTCGTCTGACCACAGAACACTTTGCCACTTTGCTACTGTCCATTTTAAATGAGCCTTGGCCCACAGAACACGGCGGCACTTCTGGATCATGCTCAACAATGGCTTCCTTTTTGCGTGATAGAGTTTTAGGTGGCATCTGTAGATGGCACGGCAGACTGTGTTTACTGACAGTGGTTTCTTGAAGTATTCCTGGGCCCAGTTAGTAAGGTCAATGACAGAATCATGCCGGAGAGTGATGCAGTGGCGTCTGAGGGCCCGAAGATCACGGGCATCCAGTAAAGGTCCTCGGCCTTGTTCCTTACGCACAGAGGTGTTTCCAGTTTCTCTGAATCTTTTGATGATGTTATGCACTGTAGATGATGAGACCTTCAAAGCCTTTACAATTTGACATTGAGGAACATTGTTTTTAAAGTATTCCACATTTTTTTTGCGCAAACCTTCACAGGTTGGAGAGCCTCTGGCCATCTTTACTTCTGAGAGACTCAGCATCTCTAAGACATCCCTTTTATAGCCAATCATGTTACACACCTGATGCCAGTTAACTTAATTACTTGCTAAATGTTCTTTCAGCTGATTCTCTTATATATTAATTGTTTTTTTCAGCCCTTTTTTGCCTGTGTTCCAATTTTTTTGAGACCTGTTGCAGCCAGAAAATTTGAAATGAGCTCATTTTGTGGACAAAAATGTAAAATGTCTCAGTTTCAACATTTGAAATGTTATCTATGTTCTATTGTAAATAACATATCGGCTCATGTGATCTGAAAGTCATTGCATTTGGATTTTATTCACAATTTACACTTCGTCCCAACTATTTAGGAATTGGGGTGGTAATTTTTTGGCTTACTGTTGCAATATCAAAAAAAAAATACCAATGTGCTTGCTAAAAATTGTGTTTTTTCTTGTTTTCCGAAAATGTTCAAATATGACTTAGGCAATTATGCTATTAGGCTAAGGATATGTTTGTGACATTGTCCTACAATATGAAACAAAATGCTTTTTCTGACTTTGAATCTGCTTAAGGGAAAACTTAAGTGAAAAGTTTGAGTGTAAGGGGTTGAACGCAGTAGGGTCAGTCATACAGATTCCCTTGGCAGGCTGTGGAGGTCTCAAATGCATTTGACCGTGTGGTCAGCGTGTTTAGCAGTGGGGAACCATGTGTATATTCACAAGCCCATAATGTAAGATCTCCCGTTCGACGGTAGCCGCACTGCTCTCAGCGCAGTGACCGTGTTTTGACCCCGTGTGTTCCTCAGGACCGTGTGTTCCCGGAGCTGCAGAAGCTGATGGCGCTGGTTGAGAAGGGGTCCCTCGTGGGGAAGGAAGAACAGTGGGAGCAGATTCTGGCACGAGCTGCCGGAATCCGGGACATCTGCAAGGAGAGGTCCGCCCCCCGGCTAACACCAATCACTGCCCTCCAATCAAAGTCTTCTGTTTCAGAGCTCCTCTGTAAAGATCCAAATTCCTTATCTTCTGCCCTAAAGTCAAGTCACCATTTCAGAGCTCCACTGGTCAGGTTCCTCCAGTCAGAATCTTTCTGTCACCGCCCTCAAATCAATGTCACAGTAACAGAGCTGTGATCCTCCAATTAGAAAAGTTGCTGCCCTCAAATAAGAGTCACTGTACCAGAGCTCAGTTGACTGGGATCCTCCAATCAGAGTCTTTTAATCACAGTTCTCAAATCAGTGTCACTGTATCAGAACTCCTTTGATTATTGCCCTGAAATCAGTCACGTCCACTAGGCTTTCTCCAAATTTATCATGATTTATTCACTCACCCCTTCACTTGTAGGCCATACCAACATGGCGCCGACATGCTGGCGGCCATTACTAACACCCTGTCCCAGTGCACCAAGCAGGACCAGGCCACGCCCTCTGCCCTCGTCCTCCGGGGCCTACAGGAGCTGTGTCGAGCTGAGGTGCGTCCCCTCTACAGACTGTTCAGACTGGTCCTTGATAAACACGGCACTCTTCTTCTGGGTTAATCTCAGTGGTGAATCGTTTGTACTTGTAATGTTTTTCTGTACTTATTCTTTTGATTTTTTTTTTGTTTACATCACTTACATTGCTGTAGATGGATCATACTGCTAAATAAATGTAGTGCTGTATAAATAACTGTACATTGCAATACCAGCTTCCCTCTCCATGCTATGCTGTTTTGGCAGCCCCTACCCCGGCAGTGCAGGTGCTGTGATTTATAGGCGAAAATGAGAACAAATTAATACACATGAAAGGAAACATCACACTCTGCAGTGCCCTGTTTCCATTTAATGGACAGAAAATTAGAAAAGTTAAAAACTATCGGACTAAGTATAAAGTTGGGGTTACTCGAGGTACATTCAGGTATCATACTCTAAAGTTTACAAAGGAGAACTTAAGAAACTTTGTCTGTTCACCGCAGAAACACTGAGAAGGGATTTAAATGAGGTTTTATTTAAGAAAAGGGATTAATGAAGCGGATTAAAAATGTTTGCCCGCCTCAGTTCTGTTTACAGGGTAGAACTTGGGGTTTTCTGGGGACGTGGGGGTTCATTTGGGATAAATTCAGCCATTCATTGATGGAACACTGATGCAGTGGAGGTTGAGACTCTTCGTGTGTTGTAGTCAAGGTTTGGTGGGGTAGATACTCCTTTAATAACTTGATCTTGTAAATGTTCTTGTTCTGAGAAATTCTTTGGTCTATGTATTGCTTGATTGTCCACAGTTATGAGTTGTATTGGAGCCTACAGGATAGAGCCTGATCGTGATTGCTCTGACCGGTGGTGATTTGTGTTCTGGGTTGTGTGACTGTTGAGATTATCCTCTCTTATCTGGTGGGGTCATTAAGGAGCTGCACTGGAGTTGATGGACTCGGAGAAGATGCTCCTTCCCGGGGATTCACGCTTTCATGGGGTAGATTATTTTTTAGAAGGCGTTACTTCCTCTGTGATTGGCTCTTGATTGTATCGATTGTCTACTTCCTGGGAGGTTGGTCTTAGGGGAAAATTGTCTTCGCGAGGATGATCTGTCCTCTTCGTTCAGTGTTGGATTGAGCACACGTGTGAGGGAGTTTTCCTGTGTTGTTCGCTGCTCAGTGGGATAAGTAATCCTCGTACAGCTGTCCCGTCCTGGCTGATTGTCACTTGTTTGGGTGGTAGCCTCTGATTATCCCCTGCCGTGAAGTGGAAGGGGATACAGGAATGAGTGTCCTCCCTCCTCGTGTCCATCCGTGTGTCTGTCCGTCCATCGGTCATGCTTCTTTTCCAGGCGAGGACTGCTAAACTGTTCAGTATTTCTCAACCGAATTTAATATATAGATGCACCTTAAAGTGCAGGCGTGTCTTTTCACACTTCTGTCTGTCCTCCAGTTTGTCTGTCCGTCCCTCCACTGTTTGCAGGCCAGATATCAGCCATCCTGTGGCAGGGGATCGCAGTATTTCATGATAGTTCAGTTCCTCTCCTTGGTTACAGGTGGTGGACATCCGCTCCACTTGGGGCGCTCTCTCCCCCCAGCTGAGCTGCGACTCCAGACCTCTGGTTATCGCTGCTGTGTGCGAGCTCCTGGCCCTCGTGCCACACCTGACAGTGAAGACTGAGGAGTACGAGGTAATTTCTTTATTAAACTAATTTCATTTTTGGTGGGTAGGGTCACTAAAAGACGAAATTCCAAGATATTTAAAAGCCAGTGAGTAGTGCAGTCTGGTATTCAGGAAAATTTGCCTGAAAAAAAGGGGGTCAAAGGTCACCGACTCAGCAGGTCATCTGAACCCTGGGCACTCTGAGTAGACGCGTGCAGGTGTCAGAATGACTTTAATACGGTCAAGCCCAGAACTTCAAGTTCCAGTTAATGAGGTCGTTGTCATGACTTGAGGTCTTGGGTCATGACTATGGGTCACTGACTGGTCAGTGACCTTTGCCATCTCATTCTGGGAAATTAGCAAGTTTTTCAGTTGATATCTGAGCCTCATTTAGTTCTGTATCTTTCACCTCCTTTAAGCTTCTCGACATTTCAAAGCGATTATTTCTCATTTTTACATTGACATAGATGATTTTGTACATCTTTTATTGTCTTTGAGGGCACTAAATACTACTCTGTTAATGATATAGTAAGTATGTAAGCAATTTAAAATGACGTGCTGGTCTGTGTACAAAACTAATTGCTCAGTGGTGTATTACAGTTCAACGTGAAGCGGAAGTGCAATTATTTGTGCATACTCACCAGCAGAGTTGGACATTGCATTTATATCACAGTTACCGCACACGTATGCTTAGCTAGAGACACGAGTTTTGTATTTTTGTCCAAAAATTGCGTTTATATACAAATTGCATCTGTTACTCTTAATTGTTGTTGATTCAATACTGCGGAAACATCTTTCTCTGTGTGCGCGAGTGTGACTGTCAGCACGATTTTGTTTTGTTGCTGTACAAAAGCTGCGATTACCAGTTCCTCAGTGTCGCAGGTCCACTCAGACCGTAATTGTCACATTGTGCTTTCTCCGATTATTCATAATCACCATACTCTTCAACGGTTTGAATAGTCAAACTGGAAAACTATTTTATGTTGTTTATGTTTATTTTTAACCTTAACTTCTGATGTCTGCAAGTTGCATCTTTGTATCAATTGACCACATTTGAATTCCAGGATAAATTTAACTGTCACTTAATTGATGTTTCTGACTTCATGATCGAAGTATCGTTTAAATTTAGCTTGGAATTAAAATTTGGCAAATTAATGCAAAGAGTTAAAAGGCCAAAATGTTTGGAACTGCTTCATAGTTGTGCTGTTATATAAAAGTAATGCACCCTCATAGAATGTCCTTCAACCAATCATAACTGAGTATTCTACATTCAAATTAATATTTAGATCAAGAATTGTCAAATGTAGCTACGAATGTATTACAGTTCATATAACGTCAGCATTTCATAAATCTAGCCCCTGTGATTAAATGTAATTCATAAGTGCTTGGATTGTTGCCTTTTGAATCTCCACGGTGATTCATGGCAGCCATTTTGCTGCAGAAACCTCACCACCCATTGACTGTATTTAGCAGAGGCAAAAGTTTAATTATCTTGCTAATTGAAGGGGGAATGATCCTTTGTTGGATATGGGAATTTGATCGACATTCCTAATGCCATTAAGCCCATGAAACTAAAAGCCTCAGACCCATCGCTTACGAGGAGTGTGTGTGATTATGTTGCCTCTCAGTTGTGCAATTCCCTGCTTAAATGGCGAAAAAAACACAGACCTAAAATGCTTGTCTTTGAGCATTTCTTCTTCTCCACAGAAATTCAAAGAGCAGGTTGTCGGCACTCTGTGGACTTACGCTCTTTGTAAGGTAAGCCTTTCTCTACGTCCTTCAACCTCTGCTGAGTGATGCTAATGCTAATAGTTATATCTCTATTTACTTTGTCCTTCATACTGCCAATGCAAAGACTACTGTTTGGTGCATATGTTAACAGTGCGCTAAATTAAGTAGCTTTCTGAGACTGTTCTATAATTAGAAATATACAGGAAGAGCACAGGTTCTACAGTTTGAGGGTATCATACTTCAGACTACATATTTTTCCTCACCTATAAAATATTTACTTATTAAATTAGTGTGTTAGTGCCCAATATGGATGGAAAATGGGCTCTGGACTCTGCATGCTCCCGGAGGCTGATGTTTAGAGGCTGTTGGGCCTCTGTGGATGTTTGATAATTTAAATCTTTCGTTTCAGGACCCAGAAGTGGCACGCTGTGGGTTCCAGGCACTTTCGGAGTTCCCAGACTTTGTCCACACCATCCTACACCTCCCAGAGCAGGTCAGAGTCCTTACAGCCGACCTTCAACGTCAGTTGTCAATCTGTCTTACAGCAGCTTTTTCTTTTAACAGTAATGTACTGTATATGCAAGTCCACAAAAAACATTACTTTCACACTGCAACAACGTCTCTGTAATACAACAGTAACATAAATATTTGTTTGTTTTTAACAGCGTATGTGCTACACCACAGCAATGGCGCCTGTATGCTCTCGCTATGTACACGGAAGTACCATACCTATAAGATCAAGTTACATTTTTGCATGACTGCGGCGCTGTTACGTACTGGCTCCCTTTACTGGGTCGTTGGCAATTAAATGTGGAGGTGACCTTTTCACGTGTCCATATTAAATTACGTGTGTCCTCATCACCATAAATTGCATTTTAAAGAGTCAAGTAAAACGCTCAAATTTTTTTTTTCCCCATCGCCTTTGTCACTGTAAATTTGAACAGGCAGAAAATGTGCCCTTATTGCCGTCAGTATTTTCACATGCTATCTGAGCCCAAGTGGCGTGTCTGTGGTGATCCTCACTGTCGTCCTTGCGGTAATCTCCTCTTACGCCTGATTTTTTATTTTTTTTTAATTTGTGGGGTCGGCATTTTGAGACAGTCCCTTGGGGGCCATTTACAGGCGCCATTTATAAGGCCATCAGGATTTAATCATCTTAGACTGGAGCCGCTTATGCGGACATTACCCGGCGAACTGGCCTTTGTTGCCGTAGTTACAGCGCACTTGTCGCGAAATTGGCAGCTTTGTTTATGGGTGTTGAGTAACGTCCTTGAGGAGGGTGATGAAGGCCAGTGAGCATGTCAGGTACCAGAGAGGGGCGGGGTCCGGCGGATATGAGTGGCAGGCCCTGAGACTGTCAGGAGACATGGCGACTGGCGCCGTCCTGTAATTAAAAGCGCTACCTGACTTCATCCGATGCTTGGAGAGGATTTCTGGCTCATTCAAGCATAACAGGAGAGAGCTAACAGTGGTGAACATACGGTTTAACTCCACACTGTGAATTTGTTTCAAACATATGTACATGTGTAGCGTACTGAGTAAATGCAGATATGTTTATATGTGTGTGTGTGTATTTTTGTGTTTGTACATTCATGGTTTTGTGAGTGTGTGTGCTTGTGTATGTACACACATTTTTTGCACTTGTTTGTGTTTTTGTGTGTGAGTGTATTCATTGTGTGTAAACATATTTTTGGTGTGTTTGCTAGCGCGCATTGTGCGCGCACATGCAAGTTGTGCGCGCAAATGTATTAGTGGTTTTGTACATGTGCACGTATTGGTGCGCTTGTGTGTTTTTTTTTTTTTTTTTAAGTTTGTGCATGCGCAAATTTGTTGATGCACTTGCATATTGTATGCACGCGCTTTTATGTGTTTGTTTTTGCACCTACGCATTGTGTGTGTGTGTATGTACACGTGAGTGTTTGTGTGTGTGTGTGTGTGTGCGCGCGCGCGTGTACTCCATCATGTATTTCCCGTCTCCCCATCTCCCCTGGGCGCATTTAGTTCCTGCTTTTGTCAGCGCAGCGATACGCGGGTGATCAGCGTGCTCCGCGCTCGGGAGCTGGAGACAGGCTGGGAATGACACCGAGCGCCACAGAGAGCCGTGTCAGGCAGAAATTACCCTGCACCTTCACTGTAACGGGGGGGGGGGACCGGCGAGGAGATTCGTCTGCGAGACGAGCCGTAATGCCGTAGAGGCGGTCGCTTTAGCGTGCCGGGGATGCGACAGCTAGCTCACGGTGTACACACAGAAACAGACAGGACACGTATAGTCAGTCAGCGCAGTTTGCGTGAGGGTAACACAGCACTGCTAAACTGTCCTGAGCAAATACTCTCTGCTCGTTAGCGCTTTCCTTGAATGTGTCAGGTAATGAGAGCCACTGTCACTCCTGTTCAGCTTTGTGAACTTCATATTTATTTATTCATGATGTAGTTAAGCGGGGGGGCAGGCTAAGACTGGAATCTCACTGGGCAGTCCCCGCTGTATTTTGATGTTCCAAAATGAAATTCATCAGAAGATACATTTCCAATCAGGTTCTACTTGGCATTTCTGTGAAGCGATGGTCCCCATCCCTGTTCCTGCTAAAACTCTGTAAGTTTTTGCTCCGATCCTAATTCAACGGATGCGGCTAATTATCGCCTCATCAGGTCTCTAGCTGGGAAATGAGGTGTGCTTTGCTTTGGTCGAAGTGTAAACCTTCCACATGATCGCTCTCGAGGAACAGGGCTGGATACTGCTGCTGTAAAGCCACTGAATCACTATCTTTTTTCATGGGTTCTTCCCTGCCCGAAAACTGGATGTTGAACTACTTCCAGGACTTTGCAGTTTCACACCACCAGTTACTCAGAGGTTGATCGCTGACTGCGTAGCTTGCTAGGTAGCTTAGGGGGCAGTTATTCAATCGCAGTCAAAGTAAATAATAACAGCTGATGGGGAAGGGAAGTTGATGGGAACTGGGACAAACTCGAATTCTGGCCACAGTTTGGATTAGCATTTGGGTGAGTGTAAAAAAGACCAGAAAGACTAAATCAAACTGTTTGCTCTGCTCTCAGGTTTGGGTCAATTCGCCTGCAGAAGTGACTTTTCTGTTGTGATATTCACAGCCTCTAATCAGGAACAGATGAAGCGGAAGCTCATAAGCCAGTGGGAACAGTTCTCCAGAAAGTTCTTCTAAAAAATATAAAAGGCCAATCAAAGGAATGTCATCAATAAACGTAAATTAACAGAAGGCAGCTGTGAGTTATGCCAGCTTTGAAAATGCAAGTTTTATGTGCTTTTTGGATGTTTGTCTGCATACTCCAGTCTACCTATTGCTAGCAGCTTGAGTTAGCAGCTACGCCTCAATTCTGAATAATGACCATTTTTCAATTTTTTAAGTTAAAATAGTCATAATTGATCATGGAAAAGCTAGAAACATGGTCTAGATTCCAACAATAACAAAATTCCCCTTAAATACTGCCGGATTGATTATGAGGTATTGAGGGTGTGGTTGAGACAGCAGTGTAAATTGAGTCAGCGCTAGTTCCGTTCGTGTCGGCAAGTTATTTTAAAGTTTAAAATATTCAGATGCAAGATCTCATATTTGAGAAGGCCCAGTTATTTTTTTTGGCAATTTGCCAAGTTGTGTGAGTACTTTTCAAATTGTGGGCTGTTCGACCTCGTGTAATGCTGCACAATAAATTTGGAAAGGGATGTGTTTTGCATTGGAACAGTTTGCTTTTAACATCAGAATCATGAGTTGTGGCTTGACGGCGGTTTCTGCATCGCGTGTCGTCTCTTCGACAGGCTCGGCCGCCGGCGAAAGCCCCTGAGGAAGAAGAGGATCAGATGAAGGACGAGGAGGAGAAGGAGGAGGATCTGTCCGTTCCTGGCCTCTCCTACATCAAGCTGCTGCTGCTCACGCCCCCTGCTGTTCTGCCCGGTACAGCGCGCCCGTCTCGCCACAGGCCTCCCGGGAGCTCCGCTCTCCCTCAGCATTTCAGCACTGCTGTGGTTATTTGTTTTCATGTCACCAAAGCACATTTCCAGCGCAGCTGTGGTGCTGAGTGTAAAATCAATAAACGCTGCCACATTAACTTCTCTCTGGGCATTAGTTTTACAGGATGCTGGAATCCGAGGGAAAGTTGTGTGTGACTGGACCTGTTTAGCTCCACAGTACAGGGTGATTTTTAAAGTAAATGTGTTGCGGTTTCTCAAAGAAGAAGGGTCAAAACTAGAGGGTAATTGAAATGAGGAAAGCGCGAAAAACTGCTGCAACGTAAATGTCGAATTTGTCTCTTATTTATTATGCCTCTGCCACGTACAGTGGGCGGGAGGAAGACTGCTTTCCTGTTGTCTGTCCGCGCGTGTGTCAGTCACACAATCTGTCATAAAGATAGTGGCCATCCTATATTCACTGAAAGAGTGGAGAGATTTTCACCAAATCAGACATAACTCCCCACGGAGGATAACTGAACTGATAACTTTTTGGAGGTCATTGGGTCAGAGGTCAAGGTCACATAAGGTTGGTTGTATGTGGGGGCTGAAGATCAGCTTTTAGGGCGTATGGAGCTATGGCAAGTGGAGGCATAGCAATCAATGCTTTGTGTTGAGCTGTACCTTGTTGTATTATAAATTTTGTTTATTTGCTGGAATTCCTCATACTGTGTCAAAGATGTGTGTCTTTGGAAGTCTTCTTTGTCAACCAAACACAAATGCAAAAATCACAGACGTGACCACTGGACATGCACAAAGACACACACACACACACGCAAACTTTTCAGTTATTAGCTGAGAGGATGCAAACTCAGCAGAATTGAGGTTTATGGCTGTGCACTCAGGACATGTCTGTTCTGATGCTCGCTCATTAGCAGAGCTATCCCAGCTGCCCTTGGGGCAGGGGTGGCTGCCTTGCTGTGCCGTCCACAGTGACGTCGCAAAGATGTCTGACTCATGATTTCCTGTCAGCCGAAACTATGCGCTGTCAGTCAAGATATTCACCAATCAAAAAGTCTTCACATTTCAGGGGGTTGCAATGTTTTTTTCATTAATTAGACTACACTGGAACTGGAAGGGGGGATCAATGGAAAAAATACTTCCCTTTGTGTTGTTTAATGTAACCTATAACTATAAACAAAATGCAGAAAAATGTTGAAGTTTGACCTGACGCTGTATGTGCTTTATGAACACATCAAAGTCCCGTCATGCCCGGGGCATTTCATCTCCCCTCCCAAGGAGAGAATTGATTTCCTGCAGGAGCGTGTACAATTATGTGAGCCGTAAAGCTGTCAGTCTATAAGCTGCTTTCCCTGCGGAAAAGTCTGGAAATGTTCTACCTCCCTGTTCTTTAAATTCCACTCATTAAAGGCTGAGGAGTATGGGGTTTTTTTTTCTCCGCCTTCCTCTTCCTGCAAATCGAAATGTGAAGCCTGTCCGGGCGATGGGATTTGTGTCAGTGCTGGTGGTGCGGGTTTTAAGGCTGTGGTAAACATAAATTTGCCCCAGCCACATGCCGTAACCCGTGCGTTAAGAGGGGCTGAAGGGCGCTTGTGGTGTTTGCGGGTTCGTACCCTGGTAGGACTGTGACGCCAGGCTGTTGTCCGCTGTGATAATAGCTCTCTTAGTGCCCGCTCGTTTTCTTACTTCCAATACCCAAAACTGCCCCCGCACATTACTGGACTCGGTGCTCTGCTCACTGCCGTGTCCTGTGTGTCCCATCCTGGCACCTGGGGGATTCATGACATAGTGGACATATATGTGTGTATGGGTGTATGAGTGGGTGCGAGTGTGTGTCTACGTGTAAGGATGTGTGCATTTTTGTGTATTTGTATGTGTGTATACGTGTTTGTGCATAACCTTGTGTGAGTTTGAAAGAGTATGTGTGTATTCGAGTTTGCATCTTATTTGTACCTTAATCTGTCTCCTCGTGAATCAGAGTGACACATTAGTCAGTCATTAATATAATTTAATTACCCTATTCTAAGTTGCCAAGTTTTGTATTTAGTAGTAAGAGCCAGAATACAGTGTCATTTCACAGCCTCTGTCAGTCAGGACTGTTTGTGCTGCTCCCCCCCCCGTCTCACACAGGTTTGGAGGTGTTCCTGACCTCACTGCTGAGGCAGGAGATGGTGGCCATGCCCCGTGGAGTGTACCACTCTGCCCTCAGAGGGGGGAACCTGCGCTCAGACCAGGGCAAGACGGTGGCCGGCATCCCAGGGTTCATGCTGAAGACCTATGAGAAGAACAAACAGCCCGGCCTAAAGACAGGCCTCGCTGGTGAGTCTCAGGCTCGTTTGGAGGATGGGGAGATGAATTTGGATGTCTTAAAACGGTTGAACACAAGATTGATCTTTCGGGAATGTCCTCTGTGTTTCAGCTGGCTTGGTGCTAAGCTACGACCTGCCAGTCCAAACGGACAGAGAGGGGCGCCCCATCACTCGTTTCCTGGTCAGCCGCGGGCAGCTACCAACAGATGCTGGCTGCTCTGATACATGAGGTACCTGTACCCCAAAACCTGCCCTGTACCCCACATCAATCATCTACCAGCCCTGATACACAAGGAAGAGTACCTGTACCCCAAAACCTGCCCCCTAACCCCCTAATCAATCAACTTCCAACCCTGATACACGACATACCTGTACCCCAAAACCTCACACTAACCCCCTCTTGCACTCTAACCCTGCCCGACGTACCTGGTAACTTCACCCCGAAATCTGCGCTCTAAGCGCTGACATGCCGTCCCCATCCTGCCAACTGCCATGCGACGGTGCGTCTCTTCAGCTCTGGTCATGTGATGCGGTGGAGCGTTATGATCAAGGACATGCATGACAGGGCTCAGCTCGATGACTAACAGCGCGGCCCTGATCTTCAGTGTCCTTGGCTCTGAGTGCTGGAGGTGGGTGTTGCCACCTGGTGGCAGTTAATGGTCCCTCTGGCTGATTTATTAGCGATGAGAGGCTGGGCAGATGGAGGTCACCTGACTGCCAGACCCTCAAGGCACAGCTATGGAAACTGCGGCTGGAGAGAGGGTGGTTAGCACTGCTTGTCGCCTAACATTTGATTGGACAGACCTGGGGGTGGGGCAGGCCAACTGGCCAAGTGGCGAGCACATTTGACTGGGGCTCAGAAGTTAGGCAATTCAAGTCCAGAGTAGCCACAGTTAGATCTTGAGCAAGGTCCATAACCCAACACTACTCCAGGTGGGATTAGCGTCTGTTTAGTGTACTGCTGTAAACGAAATGACTTCGGTGTGCTGGGCTAAAGTGGAAAAGTGCTCCATTTCAGCTCTTCAGACAGGATTGGACACTTCAGCGACAGATGGGGCATTTTACTCCCCTGTTAGAACCTGCAGGTTGGGAGTGGATTGAGTTCTGAGATGTTTAATGAATAGAAAGAGGCTGCATGTGCCTCCTGTGTTATTCTCCTCTCCTCCCTCTCTGATCTGTCCTCTCTGTATCCCCTCTTTTCCTCTCCTTTTCCCCTCCCGCCTTCCCTTTTTCTCTCTCTCCCTCTTACCGCTTTCTTTTGTTCTGTTAGCCTTTCCTCTCTCCCTCTTTCATCCCTCCTGCCATCCCTCTCTCCCTCCCCCTTCCTTAATCCCTCTCTTCCTTCCTTTCTCCCTCTGTCCCTCTCTTCCTCTCTCCCTCCCTCTGTCCTTTCCTTAGTCTTTCTCTTCCTTCCTCCCTCCCTCCATCCTTCTCTTCAACTCTTCCTCCAACTCTTATCCTCTCCTCCTCCATATTCCTCTCACTCATTCCCTTTATCCATCTTTTTTCTCTTCCTTCCCCCCTTTCTTGTATCTTTCTCTTCCTCCCTCCCTCCCTCTCTCCATCCCTTTCTTCCTTTCTCCCTCTATCCTGCTGTTTCATCCTTCCTTCTAGGTGTGTTTCAGTGAGGAAATGCAGTTCTGTTTTGTCTGTCTGTTGTCTCTGGGTTGCCAGGTTTGCCTGTGGTTGCCAGGCTCCATATCCAGGCTGAGCTCAATGAGTCTAAACCCTTCTGTCGTCTTTCTGCCCCCCCCCCCCCCGCCCCAGGTCAATATCCAGCCCTCGGAGTGGCATCGTTCTGTCCTGCTGCCCCAGGCGTGGCGCGGCTTCATGAGTCGGGCATACTTCGCCGTCCTGCAGGTGAGCAAGCGAGGCTGTGAGATGTCTTTGCCTCAGACGTTCAACAATGCCTTTCAAATTTCAATCAGGGTCGCACATCCTTAAATTTTGGCAAGGATGGCATTTTCTAGAAAAATTCCCCATTTGTCTATCTTTTTTCATCCCCAATTGATTTCCTGAATTTACGACTCCTGATGTACAAATGAAATTGGTTCGCCTTGGATAAACATAGTTGTGTTGGCTTTGTTCCAAAAAGTACAAATCAGGGAGGAAACTGCTAAAACTGAGGGAAACACAAACTGCAGAACCTGTCTGGGAAGCTCTTGCCAAGCTGTTTCTGACTGAATTGGACCCTGTGAAGTTAAATGCTAAATTAACTCCGGAAACGCACCTGTGCGGTGCCAGCTACTTTCTGCAGACTTAGTACACTTCATTTACTCAAGACTTTCATTTATTTTGGCTGTCACTCATACATGAAACACCCCCCCCCCCACCACCACCACGTCTGTGTGGATGAAGTTAGAGCTATCTGAACTCTAATGCTAGCGAAATGACACTTTACGACTCAAGGAAGAGATGAGCTTTAAGAGTAATGGAGATGCACCTTTGTACCTTTGGTGCCCTAACCTGCCGGTGTGGTATCGCAAGCATCTTCAGCTGCCTAGGGGTACGTCTCTTAAAGGCACAGATGCTGACTTACATATTTGGAACTAATGACTGGATTTGGTCAAACTATGTAAGTTGCTAATGCTGCAACTAAGCTTTTGGGAAACGTACCCCTGACATGAAAGCGGCTGACTCTGCAGCAGTCTGTTGTGCTCGTAAAAATAAGAAAATGGTCGCGCACTACCTGACAGAAGTTTTGTGTGGATGTACTTTAAAGACACCAGATGTAACCTCCCCTAAATGCATGGCTGGAACAAACACCAGAGAACGCCGGCGTCCACTGGCCCAAATATGAAAGCTACTGAAGAGCCACTGTTTAATGGGGCAGGATTCCAAACTGCGGTGACCAAAAATCTGCGTGCTGTCAATTGCTTAGCTCAACGGTGCTTAACCACTGTGTTGCAGTCATAAAATACCACCTTCCAGTGCAGATTGAACACTTGTCTCTTAAGACTGCACCTCTTGTCAGCAACCTGATTTTGTGACTGGTTTTCGGTTTAAGGGAATGAATGGTATTGTACTTGTCAGCTAGATGTCTCAGTGGATTCCTTTTTTTGATGCATCTTGTTCCACAGGTATTCTCCCGAGCACAGTTCTTTCTATATATTGTCACTTCTGGTTTTTTGAATTTTGTTTCACTCTAGAGTTCGCTGCGATTTTGTTTCATCTGATGCATTTGGTGTTGTACCTCGCTGTGGATGAGAGTATCTGCTGAATGACTGTAATGTAATATAACCACAGAGTTACTGCATATATAAAACGGATACAGGGGTGGAGTGAAAGCTGTACTTCTGCCGATGGAGGTCAAACACTGCTCGTCAGGTTCTGTGAGTGACAGCATGGAGGTTTTTGGTCAAACTTTGGAAGCCCTGCTCTTAGAGCTGTGGTCAACCACTTCAACCCCTCTGACCCGTTGAGGTAACACCAGCATTACTGGATTTACGGTGCTCTTTCACCCTTTTGGTTCAGATGTGGAAGGGTAGAGAGCGATAGTTTTCAATTGTGATTGCGTTGGACAACTTAAGAGTGTTAGGCTTTGTTCCAATCTCAACCGCTATCCTGTGGTATCAACAATCAAGTGTGAAAATACTCTTTTAGAATGACATTAAGGTTGTTTTTCAGCACTCCATTCTAATAATCGTACTATTCAGGATCCTTGGTGACCACAGCTGTGGACATGTTTTGATTCTACGCGAGGATTGTGTAGCAAGTGAAACACTGCGGCTTTTATTCCTGCTGTCTAACAGGTCGGAAATCGCCAGGCTAGTGAACCAAATCGCGAATTCGCATCATGTTGAATGGGAAAATCTTTGCGCTGACTGCATAGCTGACATGGGAGTTGCTTGGATGAAGTTTTACTGTACAATGTTTGCTTTGTATCCTGGCCAAAAAAAAAAAAACTACAGTTAAGACCTTCCCCTTAGCGGGATATTTTCTGAGAAAATACCCACAACCCCAGCAGGATTTCCTCAGTGTGGTCTGACTGGCGTTTACATGCTTTTAACTCTGGAAGGGATTTTTAAATCTTAGATATCGAGGTGTGCAGTTTCCGCTTTCGCTGAAGGGAGATGACAGGCTCCTGTAAGGGGAGGAGCTTTGAGGGGATACTTGGGCGTGGTTTGACCTTTGACCTCCTCCTGTGGTGGTGGTTGTCAGGGGCGACGGGCAGACCTGGAGATGATGCAGAAACAGGGGAAGGAGAACCCGGAGGAGCTGCAGTACAGACAGCACTGCGCCTGGCTGTGGTGAGGATATTACTGACACATAGACACACACGCACGCTCTCTCTCTCTCTCTCTCTCTCTCTCTCTCTCTCTCTCTCTCTCTCTCTGTGTGACACACACACACACACACACACGCACACACACACACACACATGTGCACACACACACTTTCTCTCTCCCACACACACACACACACACACACACACTCTCTCTCTCTCTCTATCTCACACACACGCACACACACACACATATGCACACGCACGTGCACACAAACACTCTCTCTCTCACACACACACACACACACGTGCACACACACTTTCTCTCTCACACACACACACTCACTCTCTCTCTCTCACATACACACACACACATGCACACACACACACTCACTCTCTCTCTCTCTCTCTCTTTCACTCACACACACACACACACACACGCACACACACACACTTTCTCTCTCCCACACACACACACACACACACACATACACACTTACTGTCAAGCAGATATTCATGCAGAAATAAGGGATGTATGGTGTGTATGTTGCACTTGTGCACACCCTCACTGTGTTTTGATACTCGCTGTAATGAGTATAAAGAAACACACATCACACGTGCATGAGCACACAAAACACTCAAACTCACAACACACAAGCACACTTACACAAATACCGTACTAGATTTGCCAGCACTCTAATTTATGCTTCAGTTATCCTGTCGAAGAACAAGTTTTAATCGTGCTATCTGATGAATAAATCCCACCTGTTGTAAAATAATTTCCTCTCCCAAAAAAGAAACGGAACCGCATCCACACATTTTCCCAAACTCCGGCCATCATGACATTGTGGAAAATAATGAGCAGTAATGGTGCGGCCGACCTTTTGCGAAATGGCGATTTCGCCCACCGCCTCAAACAGCCCTCACCGCTGAGCGGGCCCGCTGTTTCCTGTAATCAGGTGTGAGCAGACGCACCTGATTTTAAAACAGGCTCCGCTCTGGTGCTTTCACTGAAAACACCCTGTATTCTGAACAAAAAAAAGCCCTTTGTTTTGTTTTTTTTTTTTTTTTTTAAGCAAATTTAATGCCTGTTGTGATAATTGTGCGCGTCTGGACAAACTGGAGAGCAAAGCTGAGGTGTGATGGAGAGAGAGAGGGATAGAGAAGAGAAACTGTGAGCGAGGGAAGAGATGGGGACAGAAATGAAGAGAGGGAGACAGGAGAGGTGGAGACAGGGGTGGATGGATGCTAAAACTGGGGAGAGATGGGGAGACCAAGAGGGTGGAGATAATGGAGTGAGACGGGAGCAGCAAGCGAGAGGAACAGAAAGACCACTTGAGTGAAAGGTTTGGGCGCAGACTGAAGGGAGACTATGGACAAGCCACTGTGCCAATCAGCCATTGTTTTAACTTTCCGCTTATTTAGGTTGTCCCTTATTAAGGAAGACTCCTTGCTCTTTAGAGAATGTGGATGCACCCCTAGACTTTGAGGAGGCGATGCTCATTAGTGGGATACTTATGGGGTGTTACTCTGGCCCTATATCATAGTTTTGTCCACCTTATTTAGAACAGGCTGGTGTGGGTGCAGGTTTTCATTCCAGGCATGCAGTTGCAGTGCTGGCTCTAACCGACTCCATGTGTCTTTGCCAAAGACCTCGATTAGCAGCATTAGGTTTGTAACTGTTGAATAGACACCCACGTCGGCCGTTTGTGGATAAGATTGACAACCTATGCTTTACTGTGTACGCCATTTTGTCCTCCTTTTGGCGGGAAATAATCTGCACATGCCCTGGCAGTGGTTGGTGGGGGCATCCGAGGTCTCGCTCTGTTGGGTGATCAGGCTGGCTTGTGAATAGGAGTGTTGGACAGTCACCGTGTGAAGCTGATGGAACAGCTCTGCTTCACACCACAGGACGCTAAACAAACTCTTTCACCCCCTCCCTCCCTGTGTAGGGCCCGGGACCAGCTCACCGACGTCGTCAAGTCTGTTGCCAAGTGAGTCCCGCCACCTTAAAAAACACTCCTCCCCCTTTTGCTCTCATCCAACTTCCCTCTTCTTCTCTTTGACGGGGCTCATCCCAATTTCTTGTTTTTCCCTCCTTTTTTCTTTCTTGGGCTTCATTTGAAATTCGAACGCGGATTGCCCTAATTAAGAGGAGGTAGAACCCTGAAAATTGCTGACATTTGACTGGACTGCGGCTCCCCAAATCTGGCCCCGAATCTAAATCCAGCCCTGATTTTCTGTCCTTTGTGGTAATTAAGTGAACAAATATCTGATTGGCCGGACTGTCATCTCATCTGACTCTCAGGTAAAGGGAGGGTGGAAAACCAGCAGTTCTCGACCCTCGAGGATCTTGATTTGGGCAGCCCTGGACTGGACCATTGAGATTGCAGTGTAGTGGTCAAAACTGTCGAAATAAAAATGTTAAAACTGCTTGCTTAGCTTAAAAATTTAAAATAACCCTGAAACCTTTGAAGAAAGTGCAGGAACTAAATATTTAATTTCCTTTGTTCTCTACTGTTAATCAGCACAGAGTAATAAGACATTGTATAATAAAGGAAAATATTTCCTTAAAACCAAGAGGAAAATGAAAATTCTTTCTCTCACTTTGTGCAGCGTTCTCCTCAGATTTGCATGAATTTGCCTAAAAGACCCAGACAGCTTAAAGGATTTTCATGATGCCACTGTTACCATAGCAACCAAGTCCGCTTTTCTGCTGTCTTTTTATCCTCGCGCATACATGAGGGGAAGAACAGTGAAATCGCCTCCTTAATGGGATTTTCTGGGATTCTACCTGCTGTTAAGGACTTTCCAATCCGGTAAATGAGCTATTATAAAGGATTTTAACCGAGGCGTCCAATTTTACCCGCGAAGGGCCGATGTGGGTGCTGGTTTATGTTACAGCCCAACACTAAAACACTTGATAGTACTCATCAAGGTCTTGATTGATCACCCTGATTAGTTAATTAACTGAATGAGGTGTTTTAGTGCTGAGCTAAAACAAAAAACTGCACGCTCACCAGCCCTTTGAGGAATAGAGGTTGCTCAAAGATAATGAGTTAGGGATCGTCTGGTAGGATGTAGCTTTGCTTTATCAAACGAGCAGCTGGAATGAGCCCCTTTCTCTCTTTTCTAGTGTACTCTTTACCTCTGCCTCTTCACCATCTAACCTTTGTCCTTTAATTACAATTCCTTTCCTATTGTCCCAGCCTCCTTCCTCACACTCCAGCCCTTCCCCCTGACCTGTTCTCTCATCTCATTGGTCTGTTATTGTGGTTAAAGCAGGCCAGTCATGCATGGTTTGGTTTGTAGTGATTCTCCGAAAATTCCCTTGACAGTGCATTCATTGTAGACTTGTTTTCAAATGCCATGGCACAGATATTCTGTATAATTTTGATGAATGTAAGTTGCCCTTATGTGGCCATCTTGCATCAAATATACTACGGACATTACCATCGCGCTCAGTTCAACTGTATATTTGCGACCAACGTCTGTGCTGGGCTTCATCCATCCACAGTTTGACTGACGACATGGGAGAACATGGTGGGCTCAAATGAGTTACTCTGGGAGAGGGTGACTGGATTGGTCAGTGTTGGGGTGCAGGGGTGCTGCGTGTGGGTTTTTGGTGAGCCGGCGTCTGGTTGTTGCCGTAGGGACAGTCCTGTGGTTCAGGGGAACAGCATCCTGGCTCTGAGTGGTCTGGCTGCCGTCCTGTCCAAATACGAGAGCAGCCTCCCGGTGGGAGAGTCGGGATCTACTGAGGTGAGCATCCCGAACTTTAATTTATCATGTCCCCCCCGCCACCGGAGGGCACTGTTCCTGTTTGCGGTTGCTTTCGCATTCGCGTTGGCGTTTCCACTTCGTTTCTGGAGCGTAACTCCAAAACCGTTTGCCTGATCTTAATGAAACTTTGCATACTTACTACTCAGGTCCTGAAGTGGTGCCTTTTGGTATGTGTCTGTCCGTCCGTCCGTCCGTCCGTCGATGTAATCAAGTTTTCTCCGGAGCATAACTCCTAAACCGTTCACATCTTCTCAACGAAACTTTGCAGTCTTACTACACAGGTCCTGAATTGGTGCCTTTTGGTATGTTCCTGTCTGTCTGTCCGTCTGTCCGGGAAGGGGGCCGTGGGGGAGACATCCGTTTTCACAAGTAAAAACACATTCTAGTTTATCCTGCATTTCATTTCATCTCTTTATAGCTATGTTGCAGTTAATTTAGATAGCTTGTGTTTCATTTAATTATGTTTCTTGAATTACGAATTATGAATCTTGCGTTCATAACCACCTCTTTGCAGCTTAGAAAGCTTTGTACTGGGAAAACCACTAGGGAAATATTTGGCGCCCGCTATGTAGAGATGTATGGCAACAGGGCTGAACGCGAACATACGGTATTGATTTGGCGAAATGAAGGAGCGTTATTACAACAATGTTTAGTCAGTGTTGGCAATTTGCGTCTTGCCAGGCGTAGTCAGAATAATTCTGTGCATACTGATTTTTTTTTTGTCCTTGTTTAAGAATTCACATGCTTAAATTAACCCCCAGTCAAACTTTTGAAGCGTATTTTACCTGAGCTGTCAGGTTAAAGGTAGCTCCGGCTCAATAATTCTTCACCAAATTTTGCCGGTGCACTGATCGGCTACTAAACTGGTGTCTTTTGGTGTTTGGGGATTTCTGGGGGCGTTATTTGGTAATTATTGTTATCACTGGTGTTGCAGGTGGGACCTGAGATATTACCCACTCAGCACTGGGTCTCCATGGCGATGGACACTCTGTTGAGTGTGGTCAGCAGCAGCTACAGACCCAAAGGACAGGTGTTTCCCTGGTTTCAGCATGTGAGTCCACATCTACATCAGGATCCATGTCTCAACATATACAAATGCAAGAACAGGCAAAACACTCATGCACACAAAAACACAAGCACGTACGCACGTACACACGCTTATTTACTCCATCTTTTGGATGGGACTTTAAACTGAGGTCCTTACTCACTGTGGTCTTTGAAGAACCTATGGAGCTCTTTGACAAGAAAAGGGGGTTTCTTGATGTCCTGGCTAAACTCCATACCTGACTTTTTTAAACTGCCACCTGATCCACCGCTGATCTAATTAGCTGTGCAAATTGTCCTCTCCCTCTCCACCTCAGTTGATGTGTGGTGAGCATTCTGGCGCAAAATGGCTGTTGTTGCATCACCCAGGTGGATGCTGCCCATCAGTAGTAGAGGGATGAGATGAGATAACCCCACACAACTGTAAAGCACTTTGAGTATTCATGAGAGGGTGCTATATAAATTCAATGATCATTCCTTCATTCACTTGGACAAAAGGGTATTACACACGCACAGATCCATGCTCTGTCAGGCTAAAGCAGTAATTATTACCTGTGAAGTGATCTCAGTTTTGACCTTGGTCTTTTTAACCTGCTCCCTAGAGGTCGTACTCTGGAGGTAATACAGCCAGTGCCATCGCCCGCTCCTGCGCCTCCCTGGCCCTGTCCGTAATGGCGCCCATACTCGCCACCTCGCACAAGGCCAGTCTCCTGGATGCCCTGTCCAACCTGCAGGCAGCGCTGCCTGGGGGAGCCGCTTCAGACGAGTCCCAGGCTGTTCAGTTCCACACAGGCCTCGCCTTGGGCATGCTGGTGTCCTCACTGATGGAGGAGCGCATCAGGTATCCTCACTTTATCCACAACCTCCACACTGAGGCACCTTCCCAGCAGGCATATTACCGCTGTTTTTCTCCTTAAGGACTTGCGCCTTTTCAGCGGAAGTGTTTGGACATCCGTGGCTTCAGTTAGTCATTGAAGTCTACCTGCCTTCCCTGTGTTTTAGGAATTTGATGGCCCTCTGTGAAATAGTTGATGTTCCTGTCAGTTGCCATTGCAGTCATTTTCCATGTTTGTGATGCAGTTCTTGTCCATCTTTGATGTACTGTTTCGTTTTATACAGTAGAATGCAGTAAATGCATGTCTCTGGGGCAGTGGTTACATGTCCATCACTGACGGATCGATTTTCAGCCCAGCTCAGTGATTATTTGTCTCTGCAGTGATGTCTCTGGTCAGAACGTGAGTGAGGTTTTAATGAGCTCCCTGGACGCACTGGAGTCCTGCTGCTTCAACACCGACCTGGAGTACAAGTTAGTATCTGTTACACCGATCATACCGTAACACCTGCCACCGATCATACCGTAACACCTGCATTACTACTCCACCAGACACACCGTACAATAAACTGCGCCCATGGTGTTATATCTCCTGTCCCCTGCCTTTGCCCTGCAGCACAGGGTGCATTCTGGGAGTGGGCGTGGTGCTGGCGTCCCTGAGTCACAGCGGACAGGTGGAGAGGCGGGAGCACGTCGCGGTGACGGTGGATCGTCTGAAGGACGCGCTGCAGGAGAGTGCAGGCCAAGGTCGTATGCTGCAAGAGGTCAGCCGCCGAGCTCCGCCCCCTCTCTTATTCTCCTCCTGCTTTCTCCTGTCCTCTTTTTCTCACTCTCTCCATCTCATCCTCTCTCGCCAGGTGCTGGCGTACTCTCTGGCCTGCGCTGGGACGTCAGCGTTCGGTGCGAGCATCATCAATGGCGGTAAAGCTGAGGAGCTCATGAACGCACTGCGGGCCCTTACCGAGGAGAGCCAGCAGGTGGGCGGGGCTTGTTCTCACAACACGCAGTGTCCTCACAGCACACTCACCATGTCCTCGTAACACACTCTCAATGTCCTCACAACATGCTTGGTCACTGAAAGGTTTGTATGATATGAGTTTAGTGATGATCAGCTGATAACTGAGTGACATACTGTAGTCCAGCTCTGCTGTGCATTATAATTGTTGGTTAGTTGTTGATGTAGCCTAAACATGCTTCCCCGTGTTGATATTCAAGTTGTTAGAGATCTTTGTCATTATTCATATTAGGCCTCATTAAAAAAAAAAAAATTATTATCCCTGCCCGCATCGGAATTCGCAGCCGTGTCAATTTTTTTTTGAAGTATCTTAAAAAAGGGAAATCGGTGTAATGCTCATAGCGAGTAGCGTGAGTGTACCCTTAGACGGACACTTGAGCCATTTTCCTGGAAGAAGTTATGTTCCTGTGTTGTTCTCAGTCGAGTACCAGAAAATAAACAGGTCTAGAGACCTAGAAAAACATGTCACAAACGCGTAAGTATAACTCTATATAAAAATATATTTCCTAAAAACTGAAAAATCCACCCGCCCGCATCACGTTTTTCAGATTAAAAGGATGATAAACTGATATTTTTTATGAGGCCTTAGTCCTCTCACTGGTAAATTGGCACTGTATGATTGGCCAATGATTCACCCAAGCCAGAGATAATTGGCTGCCCTCTCGTCCTGCAGACCCCTGGATTCGCTCTGGCCCTGGGCCTGGCGGTGCACAGCCTGTCTGTCTGCGGACACGGAAAAGCGGAGGACCTCAGCGGCCGACTCCTGGCTGCCTGGATGAAGATCCTGCTGACTGAGGTCCGGTCACCCTTCCTCCATGTTTATGAATGTTTCCCCAGTCTCTGTCGCGTCTTTGCTTTGCATGACCTCTCTGAACTCCAGGGATGTGCAAATTTACACCAAAAAGAGCCAGTATGGGTGCAGATTATTGATTTAATCCAGTACAACTAGGCCTGATTAATCAAAAGATCTAATCATAGTCTCTAGTCAAGTACTTATGAAGTTGGGCCAGGTGTGTTCGAACTGGGTTTAAACAAAAGAACTTCCCCCCCCACTTTGACTCTTTTTAGATAATATTGGGCACTAATGCTCTACACGTGCACAGGTGAGCAGTTTGTGTAGCAGGTTTTTGTGAATCTCAGTATGAGATGGGGTTTGTGCTGGGTGTTTGGGTCGCTGTAATGGGGTGTATCTGGCTGTTTTTAGGGTGCTCCAACCATGCAACGTTTGGCTGCAGTCAGTGGTCTGGTCGCGCTGGTGGGATCCGAGAGCTCTCTCGTTCAGGTGAGACCCCGCCTCCCCCTCAAGGTCAAAGGTCCCTGCATTATCATGTCCCCAGCCTTTAATTTCCATGTTTACACCCTTCTGTAAACAACAAATCTACAATAAACTGGCTACATTTTTGACCACTTGGCGTAATCCTGGTCTCCTCTGTAGGCGCTCAGGGGGGTTTGATATCCAAGGGTTAGATTTACATTTAACCAGCCCCCCCACAGCCAGTTTTACAGGGACCCTTTTAACCACCCCCACTTTTCAACACCCCATCAGAAAAAAAAAAAAACATTTGATAAACAGGACTGATTTTATAAACTGAATTGAGGGATATCATGTTTGAATTCTACAAACACAGTGTTCAAAGATACATCATTCGACCAGAGTACAATTTTCGAATCTTCTACCCTGAGTTAAATTAAATTTAATTTAAATTAAATTAAAAAATTTCCAACAAAAATTCTACTCCAGCAATAACCCTTGGAGCACTAAATGCAGCTATTGTTGCTCAATGATGTAAGATATCAAAGTCAAAGCTGTGGCGACAAATCGCTGCATGATACGTTTTCAACTGCACATGATGATTAAATTTAAATAAAGAAAATGTATTTCAGTGCTTTAAGGGTTAAATATTTGTCTACATCACATGACTGTACATTTATGTGGTATTTATTCACCTGAAAATCACTGGAACAGCAACAGGACGCGTCAGAGGAGGTTTAATTCAAATACCTGCTGCCGTACATGTCCCCATTTCTGCAGGCCCAGTAGGAATGTGTCAGTGCAGCGTTCATTAAACTGTGAAATGGGCGACTTGCCAGAAGGAGGACAAAACTGGCAACCCCACAGCCCTCCCACACAGCTAGAGCGGGCTTTCTGTGCTAAATTGCACCAATCGGTGACCGGCCCCCACCGAGCACTGGAGGCTGTGACAGTCGCCGGGCACCAGTCGTTAGTCTGAAGACCCACCCCGTCAACACGCCCCACAGTCCCAATTTAAATGCAAATCCCTCCGTTTGGATTGTAGCCAGGAAGCGTTGCCATAGAAATGTGCCGCCTGAACAGGAAGGGGGGAGTAGAAGAAGAACAGGCGAAAGATGGGAGGATGGGAGGATTATGCTCTGTCTTTCTCTTCTCCCTGTCGTGTCTTTAAGGCAGTGTTTGGGGCTGGGTGTCCCTGACAGGCCCCTATGGACCTGGGAGCAAGACCCAGTCTAATTAGAGGTGGAGGAGATCTATGGCGCTGTGTACGACCGGCTGGCTTTTTATATGGCTGAAAGATGAACAAGATATGGAATTCTCACCTGTAGCACTCTCCCAGGATCTAGGCTTTTCGCCTTCTGGATAACTTTTCCCTGCATCCAGGCATCAGGTCCCGAACTTCAGATTCGGGTATATGGCAACTAGTGAGGGACATGTACCACTAGGGGGTGTAGTTTGACCAAGTTTAAGCCATTTTTTACTGGGCAGGGGGCGTGGACTTTAGTTCAGTGACTGTGGGAGAGCTCTGTGAACCTCCTGAAGACGAGCTGAAATCAAATTGAGCCTCTGACTGTATTTCTTTTGTGAAATCTGAATAATGGCATGAAAACATTTAATAGTGTTAATTCGATCAAAATGATGAAATTGTTAAACTTATGTATTTTCTCAACAAAGATCTGTTTCCTTCTGCCTCTTGGTGAACAATTTTACTTTTGATGTGATTTAATGGGGTACAAGCGAAAGTGTTGTAAATTTAATACTTTTGTCAAGTATTTGTCTTTCTTCAATCAATAGCTTTGAATGAATGTTCAAATCAGTTGGGCACGTGCTGTTCCTTCGAACCTCAATCAGGCTGATTCTCATCCATTTAAAAATTTGGCCAAAAGATTTGTTTTACTTGGATTCGCATCATACCGCTGAAGTTTTTATGCTCGTGCCTCCTGCTCGTTGGGCTTTTCACTGCAAGAAGCAAACTGTAGGAACAGTAACGAACTGCCAGTCATGCACTTATATGAACTGATGAACAGGCTTTTCTCATGACAGGTTAGGTCAATGAGTGATGGCAAAGAGAAGCCCCACCCTTTCTGATCTTTGTAAAGGCTGAACAAAATAGTCCTTATGTTTAACTTGATGTTGTGCCATGTCTTACTGGTTATGTGTCTTTTATGCCAGATTGTTGTGTTACCACATGTTAGAAGGCAGGCACATTGTACTGTATAAATATACATATTTCATACAAATATACTGAGCAACTAAAGAAACACAAGTTAATTAAAGACAGACCGGAAAATAAGTTTGCACGTTATTATTATAGAAAATCAAATTTATTACAAGCGCGTGCACATTTACACTCGTTTCATCAAACTTCTCTTTGTTTTGGCGTCACTTTGACTGAGTAACCATAAGAGTACATTAACTAACTTGCGTTTCTTTTGTTGCTCAGTATATATTATTCTAGTACTTATGTTAACTGTAAATATTCAGATATGTATACTCCTGGTGCTATACTCGCTTGAGGGATAATGTTTGCTAGTTGAGCTCACTGACCGTCAATGATGACAGAACGGACTACGCTCCTGAGTGTGAAGCTGTCCTATTGGCTAATTGCATTTGCCTCTGCTGCTTATTGGCTAATGCCATTTAAAGCACTATGATGCTCTGTTCTGTCGCTACTGTGGTACTCAGATTTTCATCCTGTTCTGTGTGATTTGGGCCAGAGTGTCTGCTGATTTAAGGCACCCAGTTTAGGTTCGTTTGAAACCACGGCAATGTTGATCTGATGCTGCCGTAAAATCAGTGTGCTTTAAATCAGTTAAATCACGTGGAAGAAAGTGCCAAGTTGCGTATCAGTTTTCATTGTACTATGTTGTGAGTGCTGAAAGCTGAACACGTTATTTTGGCCTGGTTTATGCTCAGATGATTCGTCGCTGTGTTCTCAGACTTTGGGGTGAGGGGTCGGACAGATTCGCGGTCAGAAAGGTCAGCGATGTTACATGATAAGCAGTGTCAGCAGCGAGTCACATTTACCTGACTGTACGTATTGGCCACTAATCAATTAATGTCTTCCGCAGCTGAAGTGCGAATCAGAACAGTCGTCGCAGCAACAGAGCCGGCTGAATGAGGTCATCAGAGCCATTTCACAGGTGAGGGTTACTTATCGCACCTGTAGGGTCAAATACGGCCCAATAAAACGGGTCAGGTTACCTGGAATGCAGCACTTTTACTAAAGTTGACAATTCTGCAAAATTTTGAGGTAATGTAAATATTGAGATGATGTGTAAAATGAATAGTGTTATCATTATTTTTTTGTTGACAATAAGTGCTAATTTGGTTTATATGCGTAGTAGCCATTTGATTGGTCATAGCAAATGCTTCTCGCTCATTGTGAGTGAGAAAATCTTGTGAACAAACATACTGTCCCATAGCACAATGTGAACACATTTTTTTTTCCTGTAGTATTTATGTAATTTAACAAAAATTGCATTAAATAAGGAAACAAAATTTGAGCCTTTTTTGTTCTTAATTTTCTAATTTTCATTGAAGACAGCAGTCACGCTGGCCGATGCATCAGGAATAATATTACAGTAAAATCTAGATCATTTAAAAAATTACTCATGGAACCATCTGTATGGACAGGTAGAACTTTTGTTATGTGTTGGGAATACTTCAATTCCATCTCTTTGTGAGACTAAAGAAATTGCATGAGGCTTGAGAACTTCTCCTGAAAGAGAATATCTGGATTACAGCATTATTACACGGTTGATGTTACCTGGAGTGTGGAGTTATAAAACAGGTGAGATTAGCTGGAGTACAGTACTGTAGCACAGGTGAGATTAGCTGGAGTACAGTACTGTAGCACAGGTGAGATTAGCTGGAGTGCAGCGCTGTAGCACAGGTGAGATTAGCTGGAGTACAGTACTGTAGCACAGGTGATATTAGCTGGAGTACAGTACTGTCGCACAGGTGAGATTAGCTGGAGTACAGTACTGTCGCACAGGTGAGATTAGCTGGAGTACAGTACTGTCGCACAGGTGAGATTAGCTGGAGTACAGTACTGTCGCACAGGTGAGATTAGCTGGAGTACAGTACTGTCGCACAGGTGAGATTAGCTGGAGTACAGTACTGTCGCACAGGTGAGATTAGCTGGAGTACAGTACTGTCGCACAGGTGAGATTAGCTGGAGTACAGTACTGTAGCACAGGTGATATTAGCTGGAGTACAGTACTGTCGCACAGGTGAGATTAGCTGGAGTACAGTACTGTCGCACAGGTGAGATTAGCTGGAGTACAGTACTGTCGCACAGGTGAGATTAGCTGGAGTACAGTACTGTCGCACAGGTGAGATTAGCTGGAGTACAGTACTGTCGCACAGGTGAGATTAGCTGGAGTACAGTACTGTCGCACAGGTGAGATTAGCTGGAGTACAGTACTGTCGCACAGGTGAGATTAGCTGGAGTACAGTACTGTCGCACAGGTGAGATTAGCAGGTGATATTAGCTGGAGTTACAGTACAGTACTGTCGCACAGGTGAGATTAGCTGGAGTACAGTACTGTCGCACAGGTGAGATTAGCTGGAGTGCAGTACTGTAGCACAGGTGAGATTAGCTGGAGTACAGCACTGTAGCACAGGTGAGATTAGCTGGAGTACAGTACTGTCGCACAGGTGAGATTAGCTGGAGTACAGTACTGTCGCACAGGTGAGATTAGCTGGAGTACAGTACTGTCGCACAGGTGAGATTAGCTGGAGTACAGTACTGTCGCACAGGTGAGATTAGCTGGAGTACAGTACTGTAGCACAGGTGAGATTAGCTGGAGTGCAGTACTGTAGCACAGGTGAGATTAGCTGGAGTACAGTACTGTCGCACAGGTGATATTAGCTGGAGTACAGTACTGTCGCACAGGTGAGATTAGCTGGAGTACAGTACTGTCGCACAGGTGAGATTAGCTGGAGTGCAGCACTGTAGCACAGGTGAGATTAGCTGGAGTGCAGCGCTGTAGCACAGGTCAGATTAACTGGAGTACAGTACTGTAGCACAGGTGAGATTAGCTGGAGTACAGTACTGTCGCACAGGTGAGATTAGCTGGAGTGCAGCACTGTCGCACAGGTGAGATTAGCTGGAGTGCAGCACTGTAGCACAGGTGAGATTAGCTGGAGTGCAGCGCTGTAGCACAGGTCAGATTAACTGGAGTACAGTACTGTAGCACAGGTGAGATTAGCTGGAGTGCAGTACTGTCGCACAGGTGAGATTAGCTGGAGTGCAGCACTGTAGCACAGGTGAGATTAGCTGGAGTACAGTACTGTAGCGCAGGTGAGATTAGCTGGAGTACAGTACTGTAGCACAGGTGAGATTAGCTGGAGTACAGTACTGTAGCACAGGTGAGATTAGCTGGAGTGCAGTACTGTAGCACAGGTGAGATTAGCTGGAGTGCAGCACTGTAGCACAGGTGAGATTAGCTGGAGTGCAGTACTGTCGCACAGGTGAGATTAGCTGGAGTGCAGCACTGTAGCACAGGTGAGATTAGCTGGAGTGCAGCGCTGTAGCACAGGTCAGATTAACTGGAGTACAGTACTGTAGCACAGGTGAGATTAGCTGGAGTACAGTACTGTCGCACAGGTGAGATTAGCTGGAGTGCAGTACTGTCGCACAGGTGAGATTAGCTGGAGTGCAGCACTGTAGCACAGGTGAGATTAGCTGGAGTGCAGTACTGTAGCACAGGTGAGATTAGCTGGAGTACAGTACTGTAGCACAGGTGAGATTAGCTGGAGTACAGTACTGTAGCACTGGTGAGATTAGCTGGAGTACAGTACTGTAGCACAGGTGAGATTAGCTGGAGTACAGTACTGAAGCACAGGTGAGATTAGCTGGAGTTCATTACTGTAGCACAAGTGAGATTAGCTGGAGTACAGTACTGTAGCACAGGTGAGATTAGCTGGAGTACAGTACTGTAGCACAGGTGAGATTAGCTGGAGTACAGTACTGTCGCACAGGTGAGATTAGCTGGAGTGCAGCACTGTTGCACAGGTGAGATTAGCTGGAGTACAGTACTGTAGCACAGGTGAGATTAGCTGGAGTACAGTACTGTAGCACAGGTGAGATTAGCTGGAGTACAGTACTGAAGCACAGGTGAGATTAGCTGGAGTACATTACTGTAGCACTGGTGAGATTAGCTGTGACAAGTGAGATTGTAGCTGGTGAGTTAGCAGTACTGTAGCACAGGTGAGATTAGCTGGAGTACAGTACTGTAGCACAGGTGAGATTAGCTGGAGTACAGTACTGTAGCACAGGTGAGATTAGCTGGAGTACAGTACTGAAGCACAGGTGAGATTAGCTGGAGTACATTACTGTAGCACAAGTGAGATTTGCTGGAGTACAGTACTGTAGCACAGGTGAGATTAGCTGGAGTATAGTACTGTAGCACAGGTGAGATTAGCTGGAGTACAGTACTGTAGCCCAGGTGAGATTAGCTGGAGTACAGTTCTGTAGCACAGGTGAGATTAGCTGGAGTGTAGCGCTGTAGCACAGGTGAGATTAGCTGGAGTACAGTACTGTAGCACAGGTAAGATTAGCTGGAGTACAGCACTGTAGCCCAGGTGAGATTAGCTGGAGTACAGTACTGTAGCACAGGTGAGATTAGCTGGAGTACAGTACTGTAGCACAGGTGAGATTAGCTGGAGTACAGTTCTGTAGCACAGGTGAGATTAGCTGGAGTTCAGTTCTGTAGCACAGGTGAGATTAGCTGGAGTACAGTTCTGTAGCACAGGTGAGATTAGCTAGAGTACAGTACTGTAGCACAGGTGAGATTAGCTAGAGTACAGTACTGTAGCACAGGTGAGATTAGCTGGAGTACAGTACTGTAGCACAGGTGAGATTAGCTGGAATACAGTTCTGTAGCACAGGTGAGATTAGCTGGAGTACAGTACTGTAGCACAGGTGAGATTAGCTGGAGTACAGTTCTGTAGCACAGGTGAGACCACCAAGATTGAGTAATAACTACACTGATGCGATGACCCGGTCTACAGTGTTATGAAACAGGTGAGAACACTTGAATAACGGAATATTGTGCTTATTTATTCATTTATTACACGTTTGACGATGCTTTAGCACTTCCTTAAGGCCATCTCCTGTGACTCATTATTCTCTTTTCTTAGTGAATGTGGGAATCACAACATTCTCTAACATATTCTTACCTATGCGCAAAGCAGGTTCCATTTAGCTTGAAAAGCTTGTATTTATACTGGGGACATGAACCAGAGTAAACCCATGCCGACACGAGGAGAACATGCAGACTCCTCACACACGGGCCCCAGGCCGGCGGCGAGTCATAAATTGGGCATTATTGAGTGCTTCTGACTGTCTCTCTCTCCTTTCTATCTGCGGTGGTAGATCATCTCTTTCTCTGGAGCCATCGGCCTGCAGTCCAACGCCTGCTGCCTGCTGGGACATCTACACCTGGCTCACCTGTCCTCCAGTCACAGCCGGACTGCGGGTACGTCCCAGAGTCCCCGTCTCTTTTCTTCCTCTTCTTCATTTCATTTCTCCTTCACTTCATCTCCATTCCTGTTCTTTTCTGCCTGTTTCCCCCTTACATTTTCTCCTATTCAGGGGTCTTGAACTCAAATGCTGTGGCTGCTGGTTTTTGGTTTCATTGCTTGATTGAAGTCATTGATTGGCTGAGAAGTCGGCGCACCTTGTTTATGGGGTGTGAGGTCACTGCTCATTGACTGGAAATCCCAAACTGCTATAGACACTACAGTCCTTGAGGAATGGAGTTTGAGACCTCTGCAGTTCAAATAGCCGTTAGCGGTGTGACCACGCATCTGTGTCAAATTATCAAACAGTAATTTACATAAAACAACAGTATTATAAACAATAATTGCAGTATAACTCTGTTTGTCACACAAACGCACACACACACACACACACACACACACACACACACACACAGTTCCGCTGGACTTTGGGTACCTGTCGGAGAGGAGTGTGCTGAGAGCGGCAGTGGACTTCCTGTCAGAGGCAGGGCGGAAAGGTCCGGAATTTTCCCCACCCCGGCTGGTTAAAGTGGCGCTGGGACCCCTGGCAGCCGTGGGCCTGAGTTACCAGTATCCCCCGGTCAACTGGAGCGGCTTGCTGTCCCCACTAATGAGGCTAAACTTCGGTAATGCGCTTAGCGGTCGTACCTGCATTACAAACAATGATCTGATATATACATCGCGCACAGAACCATAGATGTTTATACACTGAGGCATAAGCGTGTTTCTGCTCCCTGTGCCTTTAGGTGAAGAAATCCAGCACCACTGCTTGGAGCTGGTGATGACGCAGTCTCAGACTTCCCAGAGTGCATCTCTCTTCCTGGGCATGTGGCTGAGCCCTCCACTGGTGCACAGTCTGAGTGTGAGTAACCGAGGGCAACGACACCATAACCAAACCAAGCTTGACTTTTCAGTCGGGAGAGAGTTGTCCCTGTGATCATGTGTGTGTCATGTGACTCTAAAATGGTGCCATATTGGAAGCAGTCTGTCAGAAGTACCTTCCTCCATATTTTTTTTACTCCAAGTGTGGAAAAAACAGGAAGTGGTTTGTCATGTCACGCTGCTTTCAAATTCTGCTGTAATACACATTTCACCACAAATACAAATGTGCTTGGAAGTGCCGGGCTGAAGATGTCGAGTTACCCTGGGGTTGTCACTGCAGAGCAAAGGCTGTTTTACACTCATAAGACATGTATTGACATTTGTCTAAAGAAAAGTGTCGGACGACACTGGTGCTTTTGTGTTTAAACAAAGTGTCCGACAACGTCTGCGGCGCAAACTGTCATTTCCATCGTAATTACAGTTATTTCATTATAATCATAACCAACTGGTCTTTCTGCAAACTCCACTGGTATCACCTTCTGATATCCATGACAACCACAAAACCTTTGGTCCACCCAGCCAATGAAAATATAAGACAACCAATGAAAGTGTTAAAAACATTTGACAGGTGCAAGAGTTTGTTGGACGATGCTTTTTTTCTGTCCCTCGGAGGTCATTTTGGTCCTCAGACGGTCTTTCGTGTGTAAAATGGCCTTCACTCGGCGGTAACCTCAGCGACGCGCTCGTGTTCCCCTCAGCCTCGGACCCGGGCCCAGCTGTACCGCTCGCTGTCCCTGTGGATGAAGCACATCGCGGAGGACAAGCTACAGGTGTGCGTGGGGACCCTGGGGGTCCAGCACTTCGGCCGGGACAGGCGACCCCAGCGGCCCCTGCTCTGCCGCGCTTTCCTGGAGGGGCTGTCTCAGGCCATGTCCCTCCCCAACCCCTCCCAAAACTGCTGGGCCGTCCTCTGCTCCGCCGCCGAGGAGATCTTCGCCCTGCTCCCCGACCACATACAGGTCACTCATCTGTACTCGCGCTAACGATGCTAGCTGCTACAATGGCTCCCAAGGCACAGGTCTATGGGTTGCAGCATGGAGCAAAATAAAAAAAAAAAAATTTGTATTTTTATTCAAGTGCCTAAGAAGTCATAAAATATTGTATCTAATGCATACAGGATCTCTGAATACATATGTAGCTGCAGTCAGTGTGCATTGTTTGCTGAGCTCAAGTGTGCCAGGAGTAGACTTTGAAGAGGGACAATGTTAAGGCTGCTTACTTTTGAAGATGCAGATCAACTCAAACTGTGGCAAATACTAGAGGAAGAGTGAAAAACTGGAAAATCCAAGGAATCCGTTCATCATGCAATAGTTGAACAATTTCATCCCTTTGTTGCGTGACTCTGTTCCTTTTTGGCTTTTAAGGGTGGTACGTGGGTTTGGTTACTTAATAATCACTGTGCTACAAAGGGTTAATTATTCTGATGGTTGATTAATGGGGAAGCCAGACAATTTATTTGAAAGAAAGAGCACTAGTGAATGGATTCAGCACACTTATACCGACACTGCAGTTAAGTTTATAAGGGGTGTTATTAAGACTGAGGGATGGGATTGTGTTAAGGCACATGATAGGCAAACTGGGGTAAGCGCTAGAATGTGCAAGACAGGATCGTACACAGAACAGAATTAGAAGGCACTCGGAGATCGCATTACCACCACTGTTCTGAAATTCGGAGGAATTATCCCTGAATGTGAGTGTTACTGGTGTCTTGACAGTGCCATCTTTACGCACGCAGAGATTGTTTTGGATCCTGGATCAATAATATCAGTGGGATCTCCACTAAAAATTAAATGACTTCCTCCTTAGCACAGTATCTATTCACACATAAAATTTCATTGATATCACTTTTTGAGATATCCTGTAAAGAAGTGAATGAACGGACAAACTAGAAAATGTCGGTGGCAGGGATCTGAGTATTTCATACTTGTTTCAGATTGGAAATACTTTTCATCCCAGTTATTTTGGGAAATTGAGTTGGAATTTTTTGGAAAAATTCTGTGTTACTTGTGGATCAAATTTCCAGCTCGTGTCACATTCATGTTTCATGCAACTTTTGTGCTGATCCTGTAATTCCTGCTCCAGGATCTTTAGAGGTTATGAATAATCTTTCTCTCTATTTGATTCATAGGACAGTGAGCTGGATCTTTACGTGGGAATCGCCAAGTGTCTGTCAGAGATGTCCGATACGGAGATAGACAGAATCACGCGGGTCACTGAGGTAAAGTGATGGCTGTGGAATTGGGAATCAGTTGGGGAAATCATGGGCTGGATGAATAATGACAGTGAAGGGTCTTTCACCACCTTAATTCCTTATTGCATGGCTATATGGCTGAAATATCCAAAGGATTTATAGATCACATGCATCTAATAAAATAGAATAAAACGTATGATTTTGATTGCTGTTTTCTATTCTGATTTGTTTATTAACTGGTTACCAAGAAATGTTTTGGGGATGAGAGTCCAGCATGCTATTTTTATATTCATATGCAAGTAGTAGTTCTTGCAGGCATTTGTTAAGAAACCATAAAAAAATATGCAAATGAATAAGAAATTGTGCTTTTTAATGGTGTTTTTAACCCTTTGTTGTATGACTCTTTTTCTCTTTGCCTTCTAAGGGTGGTAGGTGGGTGTAGTTACTGTAGTAACCACTATGCAACAAGGAGTGAAGTATATCATCTTTTGTGATGTTTGTCAGTTGGAGATGTTAATCCTCGTAAATGACCATATGAGGTAACTGTATGAAGAGGCTGTTACATTAGGTGGTCTTTAATGGTGCTGCTGTCATATGGTGAGAAGCAAATTGATGGTTTTCTCGGAGGAACAATCAGGGACAATATTGCAGCTGTTCTCATTAACGGCTCTTAATTTGTTTGTTTATTATTTCAGTTCATAAAGGGATTAGTCTTCCGACAAATCTATAATTGCCTTCTATCTGTTTAGGAGTTATCAAAACTCATAAAATTACACTCAGCATGACTGACAATTTCTACAGCTGGTCCAGAGCGCTACAGATGGTGTTTGTTTTCTTATCTCTGCTGGTGGTTTGTCGCCCCCTGCAGGCTAACATTGAGAAGACAGGCTTTGTCCTGGCGTACCTGACCTCCCAGGGTCGGGTGCCTCTTCTGGGCCTCAATGATGTCATCGCCACGGCACTGCGGGGCAGCCATAGAGAGGAGGTCAGCTGGCTGCTTCTGCAGAGCTTCTACCAATCACGCCTGGCGTCCAGCCCAAACACGGGTGAGAGTGCAGCCCCAATACGAGAGCCCAAACACGGCACTGTACCCCTAATGCAGCACTCCTACTAAATCAAAATTCACAATCCACTGAGAACACCCCACCCTACCAGATAATACTGACTTATTCTTCACAGACTAGATGATTATCACAGTGGCACAAATGGCCAGACCACCATTTGTAAGCTCGAGCTCAATATGATGTTTAGCATGCAAGAAGACAAAAAATTCAAATTGAAAAGGTAGTTAATGGGTTAATATCCCTACATGACTGAATTGAAATTGAATTAGCCATGTCCTAGTATATTTGATTTATAACAAGAGCACTCAGAGAGCGCAGCACCTCCGCCCAGGGCCCTAACCCTAACCCTTACCCTAACCCCTAACCCGGATCACTCCCAAAATCTAATCAATTGGTCCTTGTGTCATTTCTGACCTTCTCTGCTGGACTCGCGAGAGCCCATACCTCCACCAGCATGGCTGGATTTGAACTTTGGCCTATATCCCAGCTGTACTTTGGCCTAGATATGCCTAAATTTAATCACCTGTTCCTCTTGTGCTACTTAAACATCCTGTAAAGTTTGGTTAAAATCTCTGCAACCGTTTTTGAGATATGTTGCTAACAGACAGACAGACAAACCAACCAACACCAGCAAAAACATACACCTCCTTGGCGGAGGTGAATTAAAGATTTATAAAGAAATATGCCATGTACTCGCCCTTCTCCACCCCCAACCCCTGACATCCGCACACATAACCAAAATTATAATTAGCTGTTGTGAAAATACATTGATAACAGTCTTACATAGCCTAACATTAACACTTAGAGCACTGAAATACATTTTTAAAAATTATAAATGTAATTATCTTGTGCTGTTGAAAACCTGTCTTGTGGTGGCTTGTTTAAAAGAGCACCCCTGCGGGAGCTCTTTTAGAATAAATCGCCACATGATGGGTTTTCAACAGCTTTGATTTTTAAATCTTACATCGCTGAGCAACAATAGCTGCATTTGGCTCTCTAAGGGTTAAGGATTAAGCAGTCTTTAGGCCTTCCTGTGTTGATTGGTTACTGGCGCCCATGTGACCTGGTAAGAGCAGTGCTGTATTTACAGGAGTGATGAAGAGGATGGAGTGGCTGTTAGAATTAATGGGCCACATCAGGAACGTGGCCTACGGGACGACTGCGGTGGGGACAGGGGACACCAGACAGGTGCGTGAGCTTATATTCTTATACTTACGGTACCCTCAAATGCTGGCGAGATTGGTGAATATGAGTAGGAGGGGAAATGGTAAATGGTTGTGGTAATTTACAACATTATCGGTGTCAGGCCTTCTTTTAAATCACTTTAATGCTACATTGCTGAGGAAAGGTCATAGTCTCTAACAAACAGATGTCAATGATTCCAAACTTTGTATCGCTATTGTACGTGTGAGAACAAACACTCCACTGCTTAAGTGCTCATACATTCTGTTCTTGTCCTTGTGTCTTCATGTGATTCCTGTTTGTAGTTTGTTCATGTGAACACTTTCGCTCACTGGTACTGCAGCAGGTGGAATTATTATGTCTCCCCCCTGAGAGGGAGAAGGGAGACATATAGACATATTGTTTTAGGCTCAGTTCCCGTTCGCGTCGGCATTCCCACTTCGTTTCTGGAGCATAGCTCCAAAACCTTTTGCATCTTAATAAAACTTTGCATACTTACTACTCAGGTCCTGAAGTGGTGCCTTTTGGTATGTGTCTGTCCATCTGTCCGTCCGTCCGTCCGATGGGTTAGGCAGGGAAGGGGGGCCGGGGAGGGAGACGTACGTTTTTACGAGTAAAAACACATTCTAGTTAATCATTAGTGCTGCTTTTGATCTCCTTTTCTGATTGAAAAACTGCATTACCAGATTCTCTCTCTCTGTCTGTTTGTGTGAAGTGAGTGAGTGTAGCTTCCTGTTTTGACATATGCACACAACTTTCATTTGTAGATTTTTTTGTAATTGTGTTTGGTTGTACTTCTGCGCGTGTGTGTGTGTGTGTGTGCATAGGGGTTGCCCTGAGTGCAGTCAGTGACAACTATTGCCACTTAGTCTGAGGGAAGGACAAAGTCGATGACGCATGATTGAGGAAATGTAACAAGATTTAATGGTGAATTTAAGGTAATAAACTACTACAAGAAGTTATGAAGTTAGCTTGAATATAGCATCAGTGATGAAGGGAGTGTTTGAATGTATTTGACATGTTCTTTAGGTTGTGATGAAGTTACAATAAACTAAAATAATTTTTTTCATGACTGTTTTTTTTTTTTTTTTTTTAAGCTGGCTGCTTTATTTATTTATTTTTCTAGGTAGGCTTATATCTCACTCTTGTTATTCGTTCTTGGCTTCATTCGTAAATATTTATCAATGAACCTCTTGTGAACCACTTCTCAATTTGGCGAGGGATTGAGTTAGTTTAGAGTGAGTTTAGTTTCCTGCTCTTACATGTTTACACAACTTCAGTGCATTACCCTGGTTTGGGGGACGCAGTAGCCCAGTGGTTAAGCGTGCTTGACTTGGGACCAGAAGGTCCTGGGCTGGAGTCCTTGCCACTGCCTTGGCGGTGTGTTCTTGGGCAGAACACTTCACTCCCACGATGCCTCACTTCACCCAGGTGTATAATTGGGTACCAGAAAATTGTCAGGGAAACCTGACTGAGAGCTGGGGAAGTAACCTGCGATGGACCAGCATCCCGTCCAGGTGGAGCTGCAATACTCCCAGTTGTTTCATGCTGCTGAAACCAGGGTTAGGCACCGGCCTGATAAACCACAAGGCTCGGAGCAGACTTACCCTGCTTTGCATCTATGAGTGCATGTGTCCTAAGGCTATCGTTATGTGGCTGGTATTAGTATTATTGTGTGCTCAACGCATTAAGAATCATTGAAAGTCCACCTGTTTGTTTTTGTAAAACAGGGTATGCAGACTGGGTAAATGACTCTGAAACATTGTGGCTGAACCAGAGCATTCAAGCATATAGAAAACAAATAGGAGTTATAGCTGTCTGTCAGCCCTTATGTGGAGCCAGGACTGAGGATCACCGGCAGAGAAGGAAGGAAATGACCTCACTTCCTCTTCCCTACACAGGCTACAGACTTCCTGTTCCGCCTCTTCAGCTCCGCCGTGCTGTCCTGGGCTGATCACTCCATGCCCCTGATCCTTGGGGTCCGGGCCCAGTGGTTTCCAAAGAAAACAGACTCTGAGACTCCCGATTGGTCCCATGGTCTCTACAGCAACCGCGTAGCCAATGAGAACCCAGCCTCAAAGTGCCTCATGGGTCTTCCTTGCTGCATCCAGCTGCTATTAGCCAGAGAGCCCTGGAAAGGACAGACTCAGAAGGCAGGTTTTTACCAGTTGGGGTTTCAGTCACTGTTTGGCTTGTTGTGGATTCCAGTTTTCAAAGGAACTGGTGCCAGTTTTGAACAATGGTTTCCAAATTTGCCTGTGCTATTTCCCTGTGTATGCTGGTTTTCATTCCATTCGCAATTTCAATCCAAGTATTTTGTTTTTTTTCCTGTAAGGGGCTTTTCCTGTTATTGGGGATTATTTATTTAAAACCAATTGATGCTACAAGTAGCTTTGCAATGCCAAGAGCTTTCCGTGTTCTCATTCCAGGTCTTATGAGAAATTGCATGAAATGAGATGACCCATCAAGCTGAAGTTCATTAATAGGCTCCTAATTAGGCTGTTGCACTTAAATTTCATTTTAATTGTTCGGGGGAAATACAGAGGAATTATTAACCCTTTCAAGACACATTATTTCACAAGTAACCTATGTTTGCCCCGTGCTATATTGCAAATTACTTTTTATTGTATAAAAAAGGGAAAAAAATTTGACGTTTGAAATTGAAATCAATTGGCTTCTAATTGTTGAAATTGTGAACATGTGGTCACTAAGCCATTTAAACCTCTTAAGTAGATTCAAAGTCTGGAAAAGCATTTTCCCCATATTGTAGGACAATGTTGCATACATATTAACATAACATAACATGAATGGCGAGAACAGGCCATTCAGCCCAACTAGGCTCGCCAGTTTCTTTATACTATTGTGAATATATCACTTCAGATACTCAATGACTCAATGGTATCTAGCTTTAAGTCAAGCCTGCTCTTGAAAACCCCCAAGGTCTCTGCCTCAACAATATGGTCAGGCAAGCTATTCCACATCGAAATTACTCTTTGCATGAAGAAATATTTTGGAATATCAGTGCTAAATTTACCTTTGGTCAACTTCCATTTGTGACCCCGAGTTCTACTAACAACACTTGGTCGAAGGAGTCCTACATAATTCACTTTGTTAATCCCTTTAACATATTTAAAGACCTCAATCAGATCACCCCTAAGTCTCCTTTTCCTAAGACTAAAGAGATTAAGGATCTTCAGCCTCTTCTCATAGCTTTCATCTTTTATACCCGGAATTAGCTTAGTGGCTCTTCTCTGAACTTGTTCTAGAGCCTCGATATCTTTCTTAAAGTATGGTCCCCAGAACTGTACACAATACTCCACATGTGGTCTGACGAATGTGTTGTACAAAAGAAGCATCACCTCCTTGGATTTGTACTCAATACTTTTGGCAATATTCTGTATCTGCTGGTTGCAGCGCTTCACTGAAGCTACATCACACTTAAATATTCAAACCTTTGATGCCATGTTTTAATGGTCTCTGCATAACATCAAATGGGAAATATCTAAGTCTTTTACATTTTTATACACATCTCCCTGTAATTCCGCAAGACATACTTGGGATATTTAGAAACCTTTAGATCTCCAATGCAGTTTACAGTTAGGGTTCCTCAGGTTTGAATAAAGCGGCTACATTATACAAACATATATGGGTCTGTCTGTTTTATGGGCTTAAGAATTCAAGGACAAGACAAATAATAATGATTCAAACCTGTTTGTTGTTAACTGTGTATTTTCATTTCAGTTCATGGACTGGCTCTTCAGCATAGTAGAAGGTCCTAAAGAGGGGTTATCAGAAACATCTATCATCACAGCCAAAGGTGAGCCCAGTGCCTGCCCAGCTGCTTCGGGGATAGAGGGGTGAGGGAGGTAAAGTACTCCTGAGTCCCAGTGTTCAGCTCCAGCTTACGGACCGCGTATACTCAGTCAAAAAAGAAACTTCACACTCATAAATTTCTAAATATTTTCTTGAAACTTAATACAAGAGATATTATTATTATTATTAGGGGTTAATGCGTTGTCAAAGACATCATGACACACAGCAACTCCGACGTGCACAAGCATGCAGCACGTGTGAGCATACATCAAGGTAAAAGCATGTTTCCTCATGTTCCTAGTCACGTGACCTTATGAGACACGTGCAATTGAGCCCACGTTAGCACGGTCGAGTGACATCTCGGAAAAACAAGTTCTTACAGTCAATTATCCGTTGAATTGCAATGCCACGACTGTCAAACATTCAACGTGAACGTGCCATTGGCATGCTGAATCTGAGGAACGTCGGTCACTGGCGTTGCCAGGGTTATGGGATGCAGTCGACGACTATCCATGATCTTCGGACACGTCTCCAACAAACTGGCACCACAGCAGACCGACCTCGTTCGGGTAGACCACGTGTGGCGACACAAGCAGAAGACCGACAAATCATCTTCGTCATTTGCGTAATCGATTTCTCACTGCAACGTCCACTAGGAATGAATTGTTTAGAGGTCGTGTGACTGCCCAAACCATATGTAATCGCCTGCGCACTGCTCGTCTCCATGCACGTCGGCCATATCGTGGACCAATTTTAACCCAGTTACACCGACGTCAACGGCTTATCTGGGCACAAAGACATCTGAGATGGACTCAGCGTGATTGGAATAGGGTCGTTTTTAGTGACGAATCCAGATTCACTTTGCACTTCGCTGATGGGAGAGTTAGAGTTTGGAGGAGACGCGGTGAACGCAACGCCCAGTGTTGTGTGCAGGAAGTGGACCGTTTTGGGGGCGGTAGTGTTATGGTTTGGGGTGCCTTTAATGGTCCTGCCCGTTCCCGACTGATGGTCGTTCAAGGAAACCTAACTGCTGCAGGATACAGAGATCAAGTGCTCATTCCAGAGCTTTTGCCATTCATGGCAGCTCATGGCCCAGGTCTGACATTCCGACCGCGATAATGCCAGACCTCATACGGCCAATTTAACGCGGAATTTTCTTAGGAATGCTGGCATCAATGTCATGGAGTGGCCCTCAACGTCTCCCGACTTTAATCCCGTAGAACATGTATGGGATGTGTTGGGCAGAAGACTCCGTCAAGTAAGGAACCCTCCACAGAATTTGCAGGAACTTGGTGCCATGTCGGTTCAATTATGGCGACGCATCCCCCAAGCTGTGTTCAGACGCATCATTCAATCCATGAGGAGACATTGCGTCGCAGTTTTGAACGCTCATGGAGGGCATACTGCGCTATTGACATGCTTTCATCAAGTTGTAACTTACCATTTTTACTCTCTTACATTTCCGTAGCATTTCGGTGGAACTGGTTACATTATGAACATGATTTTTATGGTACACCGTCCTTAATGGGTACAGAATGGAATTAAATCATTATTTAAAACCACTTTTCTTGTATGTTCAACTTATCGACCTCCAAACGAGTGTGAAGTTTCTTTTTTGACTGAGTATATTTTATCGACCAGGATTCTGTTCTTTGAGCCCTATTCCTGGTGATGGCGGGCTGAACCATACTGTAGATTATTAATCCAGAGAATCAGCCTTGACAAAGAAGTGTGGAAATGAAACCCACAGTAGGTTATGAAACACGTTTGGGTTGTCCTGCCATTGACTCCCAAGGAATAGTTTTTGCACAGTGCAGAGGTATTTGTCCGTCCCAAGATAAGAAACAATATTGAGATCCTGACATGGCTTAGTTAAAGGCTTGAACTCTACTGAGGTCTCTAGGTGGACCCGTCAACAAGCAGTTAATACTCAAAACCCCACTTGTGTAGCTGAATTAAAGCAAATTCGCAAATAACAGAGGGCCAAAATTCTGCCACAGTAATGAGCAAGTGAGGTCTTCATATTGGCTGCATTTATTGCACCTATAAATGGCACAAATAGTTATTTTCATTTAGTTTAGGGGTAAATTACTTTTTCACAAGGCTGATTGAGGTAATTTTTTTTTTATTTCAGTAAATAATCATTAAAACTATATTTTGTGTTTCTTCAAGCTATCCTTATCTTGTGTTACCAGCTGTACGAAGATCTGAAGCAGTTTAGCATGACGTGCGAAAATAAGTGAAAGGAGGAAGATGGGGCAAATGCTTTTTTCATGGCTTTGTGTCTCAGCTTTGTTTTTTTCACAAAACATGATCTGCACTCCCTCCACAGCTGCCCTGTTATCACTGAGGAACCTTCCGGAATTCAAGAGGAAGGTGGTTTGGACTAGAGCCTATGGGTGGTAAGCAGAGGAACTGGGACTCCTATAGCCCCCGTCTGCTCAAATACCTAGCTGCTCGCCGCTCACTCACCCCAAGAGTTTATTGTTGGAGAAGACCGCGGCCTCCAGCCTCTTTGCCTTCCACCGCAATGAGTCATGGGGGAGTCTTAATAACCCAGAATTGCCCATTAGCCAGAGCTGCAGGGGAGGTCTGGGAAGTAACCCAGAGGTGAACTGAACTCCCTCCGTTTGACTACAGACGCTTCAGCTGTGATCACTGATATGGATCATGCAACCTCATCGCACCTCATAAAACAATGACTGATGTTCCTGCTTTGGAAGTACGGTGTTTCTGCAACTGCTGAAGCATGTTGATGCCAATAAAATTGTTAACGCCAGACTCTGTGTGTGTTTGGGAATCTGTAGTTTTTATTTGAGTGAGTGATGTGCCCTGAAAGTATTCGTTTAGCGAAATCTTGTTAGTTGTTCTTGTGTCCTGCCCCATTACATTTAAACTCCGATAGAAGGATGATCATGAGGTTCTTCAGCTCTTTGGTATTTGGTATTTTTTCATCCATATGTGGGAGCAGCTGAGAAAAAATTTTTGACTGAACTATTTCTACTGGTGTTCATTCGCCACACAACCACGTGCGCAGAACATGTGACAACACCTTGGGGGGCCGAGATCTTGTATTATATAAATTAAATTTAAAAACTATGCTGCCAGTAATGGAGTCCTATTTCTCCCTGTACTGGACAAAAGCCTTGTACTGATTTTAACTATCCAACTGTATTTCAGAATAATAATAACAACACAAAAAGAATAAATTCAGAACAGGATTAAGATTTATTTATATTTTAAATACAATTAAATGTTGTTTCTACAGCAGCAACAATAATGGTTGCTGAGTCACTATATAAACTCAATAATATATCTCTGGAAATAAACCTGAAAATGTCAGCAAGGCACAACTCGGCGCAAAGCAGTAATTTCTATGTCTCTGCCTGCTATAGCTACATTGATCTTCGGCCCTCACATAAAACTGACCTTATGTCACCTTGACCTTCAACCCAGTGACCTCCAGAACCAAATCAGTTCAGCTGTGCTCTGTGGGGAGTTCCCATGTCTGATTTTGTGGAAATCCCTCCACTCCTTTAATATCCTTTAAATATAGGCGTGGGCAAGATGCGAATGACGGACAGCGTGACCGAAGCACACCCAAACAGACAACCAAAAATAGCATGCCTCTTGCCCACTGTGTATGGAGGAGGCATAATAAAATAATTAATATTCCTGACATCACAAAACTGAGTGAAGTTTGCTAAGAATGATGAACAGACATCAGATGGTGCCAGTCATTCTTCCTGTCCTCAACCTCCACTCTCTATGTACTCAGAGAACTTTGAGGCACTAGCAACACAATATTGTGCTCAATATTTCTGCTTATTTTGCTATCTGCAATACTGAATTGATCTTCTGGCACCAAAATTACATCAGCGGTTGTTGTCCTGTGGTATTTTGGCCGTCCAATAGAAGCGATCTGATATAGCGCAAAACTGTCGTAAATCGGGAGATGCGATGAAGGAAGGGATTTTTTTTTGTCGACGGCCGCACTTCCGGTAATAAGACCAGCTTCGCCAAGTCAATGCATGCAAGACGAAATGCCATGAGCATTTCGCAGCTTCGCAGTCGAATACCATCGTGGATACACAGATATGAATATGAAAATACCGCAAAATTCAAATAAACGCCACATTCGAGATAAAGCCGGAGTTCACGTCCTGGAACTAACCGCTATAAATCGTCATTATATTAGCTAGCGTTCGACCGCGCGCGGATATGAGCGGAAGTTCACTCGTCGACATTTTGACCGTTGAGCCATCATTATCGGCAAGCATATCCGCCTTGCGATGTGCCGTATTGTATATCAGATCGCTCCTATTTAAATACCATTTTTGAGGGCAAAACAGCACAACATTGAGGGTTTTTTTATTTATTTTTTTTGCCCCAAATGTCTTAAACTTTGGAATCGTGGATTTCAAGCTGTACATTTTACTTATACATAAAAAAAAATTCTTTTTTGGCACTTTAAGAGTTCTACTAGTCTATTTTCAATTGCTAAGCTGACCACTGTGGTTTTGCTCTTTGTAATTTACCAAACTGAATTTTGGCAATTTCCAGGTGCAGTTTTTGGGTATTTGGAAAAAGTCCAAAATCATGGGAAAAATGGCTGTCTTAGCTTTTTGAGCCGTATATATAGACAGTACAAGACGGAGGTCATGCACCTGCAGACCAATGCATAGAGTCTACAAACGGTCTGTAGACTCTATGCATTGGCTTGCTTTTTCATTATTAAAGCACAAGTTCATTTTTTCATGTCAGCTACAACCAATTTCATGGCCATTTTATTGTCCCATGACCTTTGTGTACTGATTTCATCTTAAAACGGACACTAATTAAAAGCACCAAAGCATTGTACTCATTGACCTTTTCAGATGTGCAAGTAGGCCTACTTACCTGTTTAAATTTTTTTCATTTTTTTTTATTCTTTATTTTCCGAAACAATAAGGCTATTATCATCTTACAAGCCTTAAGATTACATTTCAGCAACATTTTTAATGCAATGCACAAGTGTGATTAAAGTGAAATCCCCTCATGCCTTAAAGATGGGGCAGCAATACTAGCAAGCCTTTAACTTGCGAATTCACACAGTTTTTTGCCAGCCTTACTTCCTGCCTTGGCAATGGCAACTGTACTGCTTTTAGCTTGGCTTATACTTTTAAATCTTTCATATTTGCTTAATATTGTAGTTTGGTTATCTGGGTTGACTTAACAAATTGTTAACCACCTTTGTATGGTCTCTTGGTGTGGTTGCCAGGCTGAATGAAGCCAGATAACAAAAATATATTTACATAGATGATTGAACAGTGGTAATTCATGTAGCCTAATATTCTGTGATGATTTTGTGTTGGCCCCATAAACTGTATATGGTTTTCCCCCAGTTTTTTATTTTGTTTTGCCTTCAGAGAGCACCATGACATAACCGTGACCTTGACCGTAAAACGGTCTATAGTTTGCTGATTGGACATGCCAACTTTTTAACCTTTTATTTAAAAAAGTGTAAAACAACAATGCTTTTACAATGTTAGAACAGTATAATGGTTCAGTCATGATATAATAAATGTAAAAAAAAAAACAAGATCTTGCTTATCTCTACATGTGTCACAAGAGGTGCGTATAAAGGAGATTGTTGTTCTCTTATGATTTTGGCGAGACCGCACTCAGTTCATTGTTTAGAACAGAACGGTGTTTAAGAGACCAACTTCACTATCAGACTTAATGTCAGAGGCTCCACATCCTGCCTTAAAGGAAAGGCCACTTCCTCTTCCTGTGGAATGCTTCTGTACCACTGCGAGATACAAAATCAGCGTGTAGAAGTTTTTCATTATATGAAGAGTTTGTTTCCAAAACATAATATAGCCATTTTACTCATTTGAACAAATCAGCTTTTTCTATGTTGGCGCCTGTTGCATTTTATAGAAAAAATACACCTTTTAGAATGAATTTCTAAAACAGATTTTTGCCCCATGTGTTGGAAGCACAGGGGTATAGGGCTATCGCTCTATGGTATCATCTCAATTTTTGCAATTTTGGCACTTATTGCGTTTTGTAAACAAACTCTTCATATGTTCTGTGGTGAGTGCTGGTGTAGAAGCTGCCGTGCTCTTGCAGCCTGCTGCTTATTCCAGGACATGACCGGGAGACTGCGTTTGAAGAAGTAAAAGGGGGTTTACTATGTTTACTGCAGTAATCTTATTGATCCGATGACCCCATAGCATTGCCATAGCATCCCACTGGTATTGTTAAAATGATCCAGTTGCACCACTGCAGTGCTCCAATGACGTTGCCTCATATCCCCAGTAATGTTTCTGTAGTGTTCTCAGGTGTAATATTGTTACGTCTTTGAAGTGTGTGACGGTGGGTATCGTGTAGGCTCGCATATAATCACGGGGTCTGGACCTCCAATCCCTTCCTGGCTCCTTTTTGTACCTTGGGTGCGGAACCTCATCTCTGCAGGCTTTTTTTTGGTTTTATTTTTTTTCCTTTCTGTATATGTGCGTACGAAGATTCCCGAACAAAGGAAAACAAGAACATAGAATGTTTCCGCTCCAGTCTTTTACTTATTGAATCCAGTGCTGAATGTGAACCTTAATCATTATTTCTTCTTCTGTGGTGTTTGTTGCATGACCTGGTGCGGTGATGTCAGTGCTGCTTGATCGCACTGTGAATCCTGACGGTGTAGCAGGACTGCAGATATAGAGAGGCATCTCTTGCAACATACTGCGGTAATCCTGCTGACACAATGTTCAGCACTTTCCCTGGAGCGGTGTGATGGCATTCCAGTTGCGTTATTAAAATGTTCCAGAAGCATTACTGTAAAAGCTCCCAAGACATTGTGCCAATATCCTTGTAATGGTGCTGTAATGCTCCAGCAGTGTTTGTAGCCCTGATGTTGTGAGGTCTTTCGAGCACAAGCATGCAGGCAACCCGAGGCTTGCATGAGGACATAGTTCTGGACCTGCAGCCACTTCCAAGTACCTTTGTGTCCTGTGTCCACGGTCAGGTTTATCATCCCTGCAGATGTTCTGAGTGAATATGCTCCCTCTGCTGTGTGTTTTCTAGAGTGCTTCTGAGGCTCTGTTCAGCTGCTTTCACACCAGACGCGAAACAAATTTTTAGCACGACAGATTACATTCAAAGTCAATGCAAAGACTGTATTGTATTCGCGTCTTTGCATTGACTTTGAATGTAATCTGTTGTGCGAAAAATTTGTTTCACGTCCGGTGTGAAAGCAGCCCTCAGGTTTTGCGGCATAGATGCATCCTGTACGTCCCGTTCACGTCCACTTTGTTGTTTAATGATGGGTCCCTCTTTCAGCACAAGAAACCAAAGTGTTGTTGCTGATATGAAGGGAATTCCACATTGCGCACATACTGCAGTTTTATTCTTCCTGTCCTTAAAAACCGCTTTCTGATTCATGCAGAACTCTGCTGAGCAGGTGTCAGACGAAAGCAGGTTCCAGAACATTCATAACAACCCTGCGAACAGTTCCCACACGCAGTGGGGGTACTTCCAGCTGCTGTAAAAAATTGTTTTTGTTCGAACTCGAGACTTGCGCATTGCAAGTTTCAAAGGCATCTGCTGGTGTCTTCCAGATGTGTTTCTTCTCATGCTGCAGTCTCGTGATGAGTAAGACCGAGAGATGAACATGTGTGTCTGTCTGTGTGTGCATGTTTCTGCGTGCAGGCATGGGTGTGGGTGTATATAGAGACGCGTGTGTGTGTTTGCATGCATGGATTTCTTTATTTCCTCTTGGCTTTTTTATTCCAGTTGTCCAGGTATTGTTGTCTCTTTGCCAGAAGCCGCCACATAGAGAAACAGGCACCTGGAATAGGGAGATGTCCATTAGTGTTCCGCCTGCCAAATAATGATCCCCCGCGGAGAGAATAATCCATTAGTCAGCAGGAGTGTGCTAGACTCAAAAATATACTCCCACGTCCCTGACATGCACACACAAAAAAATAACTGATACCAGGGGAAAAATAGTCTTGTCAACACTGGCAGGCCTTGGTGAGCGTACTATACCACACACACAGACACACACATGCATGCATGCACACAAAAAACACGTTGTATTTTCATGTTTTGTGGAGACTTACATAGACTTGCATTCATTCCATAACCCCTTTCCCTGGCCTTAACCGTAAACAGAACATGCCAAACCCCAACCCTACCCCATAACCTGACCCTAACCTTAACCTCGAACCTCAAAATAGCTCAACTTTCTGAAATCTGGTGTTGTATCTCTTGTGGGGACATTTTGTCCCCACAAGGGTAGGTATACACTAACCACATGCACACGCACACACACATAAGTGAAAAAAAAACTGCTCTCCTGAGCGTGGAAAAGGCCTCACCAACGGCAAGCAGAGGGAGGTAGCCCAGCAGGACGTTGGGGAAGTAGGTGTATACAGACATGGGCAGCCCCAGCTGGAAGGAAAATGTCTCCAGGGACTTAAAGTAGGGCACAGCCTGATACACCGTCAGCCCTGTTTCAACCAAAGAGACAGAGAGGACTTTAGTTAGCAATTAAGATGACAAAAACAACAAAATGGGTCTAGAGAGTTTATAAAAAGTCAGTCTTCTGTCCGAAGTGAGAGGGCACAGACTACAAATGCAATAATGAAAGAATCCTCCGTTGGAGATGTCTGTCGCATATATCAAGTAGACTTCTGTGGAAACTTCTGGAAAGTTCTCGTGGACTTGTGAGGCAGTTAATCTTAGATTGAGCAGTTATTGCACACATTACAACATTTATTGAGCAAATCTGGTATTCACTCAAGCCTGTGTTTCTCATTCTACATCGTCAGCCTTACAGTTTTCCTTCTCAATTACATCAATGGACACAGAAATTCTTGGACTTTCTTGGAAATCTCCTCTGAGACCACTGCATTATCGTACTGGGACATTTATTAGGATTATCTTGGACATTGTACCACGCAACAGAGAGAATATTAACCATTTACTTTAATATTATTCATTTTTCTGTCATCTTAGTTTTAATATAGCAAATAAGCTACTGTAAATTGAGGATTTCTTAGTTAACACTGTTTTAAATCAGCATTCCAGCTTGTTTGTTTGTTGACAGTCACAGATTCTCGTGTGTTTAGAATTAGAAGAATTCCAATACATAATAGAGCGCATACCTCTGCCAAGTCCCAACAGTCCCCAGCACGTCTGGGACACATACCAGTACCATTATTATATACCACCAGACAAGTAAGTAAATAAAAAATTCCTAGATCCAGAATTTCACCCAGGTCACTGCCAAAATGAAATTACTTCTCAGTTGGGCCAAGACACACCTCTAGTAAAAATTTCATAAAAATCTGTCCATATCTTCTTCTGTAATGTTAATAACAAACAAACAAACAAACATACATACCCACAAGCTGAAGGTAAAATAAAACCTCCTTGGCAGGGGTAAAATCTGAGCACCTAAAGTTTATAAGAAGTAAGCTGAGTTGACCGTAATTAGATGGAATTATTGGGTGAGTACAGTAATACAGCATTAGCGAGGGAGCCTGAGCGGGTGCGTGTAATGAAGTTGACGGGGAGAAAAAGGTAGCTCCTCACTCAGGTTTGTTTAACCAGAGAATTCCTCATAGGCCTGTTATCCCTCCCTGCTCTTCAACATCAGACACTGAGATTGTGGGTTTTCAGACACTCAAGTGGATCTTGTTGATTATTTTGTTTTCAAAATTGGTATGTGAATGATATTGATTTGAATACATATCCTTTGCCAAGTTTGGTCCATAGACTCATCGTGTCATGCTTGCGAGAAGCTCAGCAGAGCAGCGACGTGGTGATAATATGACAGGAAAGGCCAGAGAGCAAGATGGAGGCCGACAGCCATTTACGTCAATGTTATTTTTGGTGCAGTCAAAAATGCTGCTTCTTGCTGTGGTAACCTGCACAGGAAATGACCAGTGTGCTCTCGAGATATTTTGCATCTCTTTTTTTGCCCATATATGAGGTGCAATTTTTGTTCCCTGAAGAAGTATTCCACACAATGCCTGGGACATCACAAAAACACTGAATTACACATATGTACTTGTACCAGTGTATTTCTAGTATGTTCGATACTGATCAGGAAATACGATTGTGATTCCTCCCTTCAAGGAAATCAAAAACTGCTGAGAAGAAGTAATTTCTGTTAAGCTCAAGGTATAATGATTTAGTGCAGCATAACAATAACGATTAAAAAAAAAAAAAATACTAGAAAATTTCTTCAGAAATTCTGCATGTGCCTGATGTTTGGTGAATATTCCAACAAAGACTCTAAGGAGAGGTGCTTTTGCATTGCATGTTGATTTCCCATTATTTCTCATGAGAACATTTTTCTCAGTTTTTTTGTGATTTTTGCAAACACGGTCAGGTAAATTACTGCCAAAAGACATTCCACTTGATGTATTTAAGCTATGTGCTGGCCATGCTGGGGGACTTGTTCTGCGCCAAGGAACCAGCACCATTAGTTTAAGAATAAAAAAAAATAAGGAGAAGAAGAAAAAAAAAAAAAGCCCCATGAATTCCAGTTTTCAAACCCAATGAAGGTTATTACAGGGCTCTCGACTTTCACGCATTCGGCTTGAGTTTAAATGACAGATTCACGTTCCCATGCTATAGTCAGAAATTATTCAACAGGCGCATTTGTAAGAGATTCTCAGGTGGAATTGAAGTCCTTGTGCATGGAGGTTTATCAGTTTCACATGCGTCACGGTGGATTTCGCCACTAATAATATGGAAATCAATTATGACTCCGGACTTCTCACGCTTTTCTTTACTCAGGGGTTGAAAGCAACGGAATTGCATAAAGACATTTCAAATGCTTCTTATTTAATTTAAACAATTTGAACGATCATGAAACACACGCATTGCGTTGATTGAATAATTGCTGTCTACAGCATGGGAATGTGAATGAAGCACTAAATCTCACGCCGAATGCGTGAAAGTTGAGAGCCCTGTTATTACTAGTAGCATATACAGTACACACAAAGTTTCATTATGCTAGGTAAAATAGTTTTTGAGAGAACCTGCGCACACTTATTTATTTATTTATTTATTATATATATTTTATTGAACTCCGTGGGGTAATTGGTCCTCTGCATTTGACCCATCCTATAGTTAGGAGCAGTGGGCAGCCACAGAGCAGCGCCCGGGGACCAACTCCAGTCCTAAAGCCAGTTCCTTGGTCAGGGGTACTGGTAGGAGTGTTCCTATAATGCATGTTTTTGTGGGTGGGGGAAACCGGAGTACCCGGAGGAAACCCACGTGAACACGGGGAGAACATGCAAACTCCACACAGAAAGGCCCCAGGACGGATTCGAACCCACAACCTTCTTGCTCTTTCTTGTTATCAAGACAGCCAGAGAAACGGACCAGCCCCATCGCACTATACGCAGCTCCACTTTGTGTCGTGGTAAGAGACAGTAAGGAGAATATTCATCAGCGTGCCGTGTACTTTTTGCACATCAATAACAGAAGAATATCGTAATATTTTATTCATTTAATTATTTGCTTACTTACTTGCTTACTTAATTATAAATTAAAGCACCAGAATGTGAGAGAGAGTTATGCCTTGACTGGAGCAAATTCAGCTGGGGCGGTGGTCTGTGAGTGCATGTATGCCATTACCCATCATGCTGTGCATGATGTGGGCGAGGACTGATACCTTCAGCCAGCACTGCAAGGGGGTAAAGCGGGATCCAGAGGGTGTGGCGAATCCACAGCATGTTGAACGAAGGTGTGTAGAAGAGAGCCAGGAGTCCATGCGGGTACCTGCAGAGACCAGACACTGATGAAGAGCATGAAAAACTCCGATCCCCCACCACGGGACAACTGATATCTGGCCTGGAACAAAACGCAGAGGAGGGATACATGTACAAACAGGAGGACGGACCGAAGAATGAAAAGACGCATCTACACAATAAGTTAAATCCATAAGTAAAATTTTGTTGAGAAATGGTGAAACGGTTTAGGAGTTCTGGCCTGGAAAAGTAGCCTGATGGACATGGGGAGGGACAACACCAATTCCTGTATCCCCCCTCTACTTTGTGGCAGGGAATAAGAAGGGGTAGGAGTGTGCGTATTTTCTAGTACTTTTTCCAGACGTTCTCAGAAAAGCAGTCGCAGAGAGCAGTGATACAGGAGCAGGGTTTGCACTTCACAGGCACAGAGGCACATTTTAAATATTCATATGGGGCACAGTGCCTTCATTTTAGGCACTTCGAGTGACTTGCTTCAGTATAATACCCAAAATACACAGTGAAGTACTGAAGAAGAACATTGGGTCATTCCATGCCAAGTGGGTCAATTTTCAGAAAATTTCCCAGGTGACCGACTTAGATTTTGCCGGAAAAATTCTTAAAAATTGCTCATCATGTAAAATGAACACCTGCAAAATTTTAGGGCCTAATTCCTACCGGTTTTAGTTTTACATGGGTTCAAAGTGTGGGACCCACAAACCCGCAAATGGCAATTTGCAATTTCTGTGGTTTTTGGAGGTCAATATCTCCTGGAAGGAAAGTCTCAGGAAGCTGAAAACTTATAGTCTGGGTAATTCTGGACCAGAGATTCAGAGTTTGGCATCAAATGAGTCCTATCTTTAACCACTTGGGTGTTGTGGACGTCACAAAATGGTCATTTTTATGGCGCTGTCATGAGGGCTTCTGGTATCGAGCAAGCCCCCAGACCTCAGCAGACAAGCTATAACTGGAATTTGCCATTCATTCAAATGTCTGGCACTAGTAGTATGCCTACAAGTAATTGCAGGCCTCTGAGTGTTTATATGAGTGAATGGTGGGGGTCTGAAAAGTGTTCCGGGGACCAAAACCCCCAAAATGGCCCCTATTGAGGGGGGGTAAAAAGTCATGTGGGACTATAGCCAGGGTTACCAAACTTTTTCCCCTTGTACGTACACATGTAATCTTCATTCTCTCCAAGGTTCATCTTTGGCATCAGTCTCTTTCTATTTTTTTCAGATTCTTACAAATCTGCAATTTTTGGAAATTGCCGGTATATACAATGTACACGAAATGTACACAAAGTATAGGGAACCCTTGTTTTTTTTAAAGAATAAACATGAGAATGGTTTATGCCTTACAATGTAATCTCTCATTCATACTTTAAGTCTCTTTTAAGGTTTAGGCCTACATTTCAGACTCCAGTGAGGTTTTGGAAAATCTATAGGCCTATGACCCTGATAGAACAATCTAGAACTTTCTTGGATGAGTCATCAACTTTCCTGCATAAAAGGCCCTACATGCCACACCTTGTCTCAGTGATCTGGTACGCTGTCACTTGGCTCATCTCAAAGCTCAGCACCACAGAGTCAGCATTCATGTCCAGAATGGCTTCCAATTCTGAATTGGCTCCTTGTAGTATTGGAATAGCGTTAGAAGGGGACTGTGCGGCCTCGCAGTACAAGAATTATAAAAACTTTGCCACCTTTGACATCACAAGGGTGACCATGGACTTCAGGCTGATTGGCACTTTTTTGCCACCAGTCATGGGAAAAGCCCTTGTGATGGCATAGGTGGCACTGTTAAACGTCTTGCTGCTAGGGCCAGTCTCCAGGCCACTGTAGATAATCATATCTTAAATGCCAAACAACTGTTTGACTGGGCTGAGGAACATGTTAAAGGCATAACCTTCTTTTTTGTGAGTGCTAATGATGTAATTGATAATTCACAGTCATTTGGTTTGGATGATCGCTATGCCAATGTTAAAACAGTGACAGGCACTCGTTCCCATCATAGCTTTGTGCCAATGTCTGAGGTTGAACTTGAGATGAGACGGGTCTCTGAAGATGAGCAATTTAGCACAGTTTTTGTCGGAGTCTCAGAAAGGTCTAGGCCAGAAAATGAAATAGATGTAGCTGTTTGTAAGCCAGGAATGTATATAGCATGCATGTACGATGGCAAGTGGTACATTGGCAATATTGTTGAATGCTCAGAGGAAAACAGGGAAGTGTATGTAAGGTTCATGAGGCGGTCAAACCTGCCTTTGTCCCGGCCACCTGATAGGAGAAAAGAGGAATGTTGGGTGCCATATGTGCATCTTATTTGTCCTGTACAAGTTCCTGATGTTATGGGTAGGGGCGCCCGTCAGCACAAATTGGCCAAGGATGATCTTAAAAAAAGTCAAACCCTTCTTCCTAGATTTCAGTGAAGTGTTATTTTGAGCATCAGACTCACCTGTACGTACAGTCGGTTAACTCAACCTGGACAGAGTAGAAGGGTTTAAAAAGTTTGCATTGAATGTATTGTTTTAAGACTGTGAGATTACATTGTTGTGAGACACAAACCATTCTCATGCTTATTCTTTAAAAAAAAACAAGGGTTCCCTACACTTTGTGTACATTTCGTGTACATTCCAAATACCTGCAATTTCCAAAAATTGCAGACTTGTAAGAGTCTGAAAAAAATAGAAAGATTCTGATGCCAAAGATGAAACTTGGAGAGAATGAAGACAACATGTGTACGTACAAGGGGAAAAAGTTTGGTAACCCTGGCTATAGTCCCACATGACTTTTTACCCCCCTCAATAGGGGCCATTTTGGGGGTTTTGTTCCTCGCAACACTTTTCAGACCCCCACCATTCACTCATATAAACACTCAGAGGTCTGCAATTACTTGTAGGCATACTACCGGTGCCAGACATTTGAATGAATGGCAAATTCCAGTTATGGCTTGTCTGCTGAGGTCTGGGGGCTTGCCCGATACCAGAAGCCCTCATGACAGCGCCATAAAAATGACCATTTTGTGATGTCCACAACACCCAAGTGGTTAAAGATAGGACTCATTCGATGCCAAATTCTGAATCTCTGGTCCAGAATTACCCAGACTATAAGTTTTCAGCTTCCTGGGACTTCCCTTCTAGGAGATATTGACTTCCAAAAACCACAGAAATTGCAAGTTGCCATTTGCGGGTTTGTGGGTCCCGCACTTTGAACCCCTGTAAAACCAAAACCGGTAGGAGTTAGGCCATAAATTTTGCAGGTGTTCATTATACATGATAAGCAATTTTTAAGATTTTTTTCGACAAAATCTGAGTCGGTCACCTGGGAGCCATTGACTCACTTGACATGGAATGACCCATTACCAGCGTACCGGCTGATCTTGTGTTGGCTAGATTTTTGAGTTCCATGTTTGTTTGAATTTTGGAGGTCTAAACAGAGAACACAAAAGTAATTTAAAAAAAAGCACTTCAGAGTAAATTACATCATAATTGATTCTGACAACAGTCACAGCATCCAATTAAATAAATGTAAATATAATGGAATAAGTATATGTTAAAAAGAAAATCTGGAAACTACATCGATGAAACCGAAATCGGCGATTTTTGTCAGACATGCCTATTAGAAAACCGTTGCCATGGAAACAGCGAAGACGGTGGACTTGACTTATTGGTATAAAATTGTTCCCAGACAAGTTTTAGGAAAAGTCACCAAGTTTGGTGGTCCTAGCTCAAGCCGTTCAGAAATTATACAACGTTAGTTAAACTGTGATATATCAAAAACTATGAAAGGTATCAAGAAGTTGTTTCATACCAATAAACTGTTCACCCCTGTTTAGAGTTCAAATGAAGTTTCTAGCTAAAAACATTAAGAGTATGAAGTAGGAGGACTTCAAAAAAGGCTGGGTTATGGTGTTCTCACTGACTGCCATTGTAAAAATAAAAAGTTTTTAAAAACTAAAAATGTCATAAAAAGTAAAAGATTTTAAAAAAGCTGAAAAAATTATATACAAAAAATAAGCTGGACATTTTAAAAGGTTTGAAAATTCAGCATATCAGAAAATGGTTGGATTTAATTCAAGGTACTTCTAAAAAAAAAAAATAATGGGGAAAAAAACTATTAATAATATCAAAAATCTGGTTGAAAACAACTTAATCCTGAACATGCTGAACATGTTAAAGTTTGAACCCTGGCAATAGCTTAAACGGTGTGGACGCAGATAGAGGGCAAAATTTAGGCAGAAGAGAAAAGAATAAGTGTAAAGTATCCTGTTTCAATTTAGCAAGCACACACTTATTTGAAATAAAATGAATTATTTTAGTGTTGCTCTTTTAAATGTATATCCTTCTTTATTTGTTCTTATTAAGGGTGCCAATAATTCTGGACCAGACTGTACATCTGTGAAAATTCATGTCTTTTTGGTCGCCAGGAATGGATGCAGACACTTGACAAGCAAACAGCCCTAATTGCATAAGAGGTCTGAGCAAAATGTTACAGGGCTTTCTATTACATATGCTAATGACTGGGTAGTAAGCTTCAATGAGATGAGCATGAAATAAAAAATGAAAAATCAACTAACCCCAAAAAAAGCCATTTCTCCAGACCCAATACTTACATTGCAAAAAAAAAAAAAAAACTTCTTCAAGCACTGGAATATCTCTTGCCATTAAAATTGGACAGCAAATAATTTTATGGTAATTTTAGAACGTAGTTGCAAAACAATTGAAGACCTCTGGCAACGTTCCCAAAACAGGCAGAAATGTTTGTCCAGGAATATGTCTGCAAGCAAAGATAACTTTGAAGCAGAAAACAAACACGCTAAACACTCATGTATAGTCATTATCCGTCAGAGAAAAACTGAAGTCTTGAGACTTTTTCATCACACCTCCTATGTCACGGAAAAATGTAAATGGAGTGGTCTCCTGCTTCCTCGGGTCTTCGTAAGTTTACGGAAGTACTTGCATTATTCTGTGGAATGATCTTGGTAGTTTTCGTCAACCATCTTTTCCCTACTACAATAAAAGGGCAAGAAACTTACCTTGAAAGATCTAAAGTGCTCCACAGGAAAAACAGTATGCACACTACAGATTTGCTTTGAACTTCCTCTTGGCTAATGATGACCACAAACAAAACAAAATTCCTCTCCAATACCTATAAAAAAAAAAAAAAAAAAAAACCCCACTCAAATTCTCTTTGATAGGAGGGAGTATAGACAAATTCAATGGTTTACGGGTATCTGATTTTTAACTTTGATGACGAACATTTCCAAAACAAATTTACGAGGGTCTACACCAACCCTGTGGGAACAGTATTTATGGTGGTAAAATGGTGGTATTAATAGAATATGGGAGGTTATTGCTGATACACATACTTGTATAAACCGTGGTAGGAGCTCTGCTTTCTCCAGTCCATCCGCAATGTGGAACAGCTCTAGTACTGACATCAGCTGGCAAAGGCTCACCACAACTCCCACAGTGTAGAAGGTGTCCGCCAAGGCATCTGGGAAGGGAGCATATTTAACCTTTGTGACCTCAAAGGTACCCACACACTTTTTCCACTCCCACTTGGCAAAATAAAGGCGCACATGCTCTTTCCACAGCTCATAGTTAGCAATGACTTTTCCTCTTTTCCTTCATACGTTGTTTCTGCCACAGCTGTGTCACACTCTCCAAATTGTGCGAACGGTTAAAATATAGTTTACTCATACGATCTTCTGCCAAGTGCGAAATGCGGTCTCTATAGAACTTAAACGCCACTTGGGATTTAGTCGGAGACAATGTATATAGGACTGCTCAGTTGCTAGCCTTGCCTTAAGTATCATTGACCTGTATTGTAGTAACCACAAGCAAACATTGTATTCATAGGGAATGGCTGCACTATGCAAGTGAAGCTGAATGCCATTACGAGGGCTCCATTCCATTAGCTCCTCCTGATGTGTCCCATACAACGATTCTGACTAAATCAGCAACAATGTCTAAGTACAAATAGGATTAATGAGAAAAATACACAATGAGTGTGGAAAGGCAACGTATGCAAGCCAGGGTCAGCAACTTTGGTGATGACACTCACGTACATGACCAAACACGATAAGCAGATGCCATAGCAGTGCATCAACATGGATCAAATATCAACCAAAATCAGAACTACTTAGTTAGCAACAGATCCCAGGTTTGTAGCCTCCTAAATGACCAGCCATGGAGCCATCAATCAATAATACTTCTTTCGTGCATCTAATGCTTTTGTAAAAAGTTAAATAAAATGTGTCTCAGTGTTTTCAGCAGTTGGCAGAGAAGCATAGAATTTTACTGCTCCTCGAACCAGAGTATCGGCATCCGTACGGGAAACATGCTGACAGATACAGCTAATATATAAAAGAGCAGATGGGTCAGTCATTGGATTGTGCTGAGGTGTCAGGGTGTAGCTTAAGTCAGAGTGCAGAATGAGGCTCTAGTCTCCCTGTTTGAACTTGAGCTAAGCACCAATGATAGTTTTGAAACTGTACTGTAAGTTTCCTCATGTTTTCATTGTCTTATATTAGTATGAGGATGTGAAACCATTGATTGCAATAAATATTCAAAAAAATCAGGAGGGGGATGAATACTTTTTCACTTCAATAAATTCTAGAGCAGTAAAACCTGTTAGAACTTATCCCTGGTGGGTCCTGAGTTTTTGCATCAATTGACTATGATGAGTTTGATGATTTGAGTGTCTTACCTTTTCCAAAGGTGAGGAACCGCGCTGTCATGTTAGAAAATATCCAGCTGTGCCCACAGAACTGTAGTAGGTTGTATAGAAAAAGGTATGCGAGTCGGATACTGCACCTGGAATAAACAAAAAACTGTCAATAAACTCTGCGCAGTTTTAGCTGTTGTAGCGGGTATTATTATTATTATTCCTACTATTATTATTGTTGTTGTTATAGTTAGTTGTTGTTGTTATTGCTGTAGTGTGACAGGTTTAGCAATGACCAATATGCGTGAAACTTGCAGGGCAAGTAATTGCCTTGTGTTGGTTGGACTCCAGTTATGTTTATCATCATTATTATTATTTTTCTTCTTTTTTCTTCCTGAATCCGCATAAAGGTATCTGGATCGAAGCAACTTTAATACCAACAGTTTCCAAACCAGGGGTCACCAACCCTGTTCCTGGAGAGCTACCATCCTGTAGGTTTCTGCTCTATCTCCAATTCGACACACCTGATTCAACTAATTAGCTACTTAATTGCCCAGCTCGTGATCTTGTTAAGTAGCTAATTAGTTGAATCAGGTGTGCTGAATAGGAGGTACAGCAGAAACCTACAGGATGGTAGCTCTCCAGGAACAGAGTTGGTGACCCCTGTTCTAAACTAAGCGGGGCTTATTTTCCAAAAAAGCATTATATCTTCTGAATGCTTTGTGCTATTGTAACCACATTTGGTGTACATGAGTGGATCTGATGTCGAAGTGGCCTGTGAAAATTCAGTTGCAACTGGCCATTAGGCGGCGTTGTAGGGAGCAAAAATGTTACTTTGCCATACGAGTTTGTTATCAGAAAACAACAAAAACATTTGGGCATTCTAATGCATTTTCAATTGAACCACAGGCACAAATGGGCTAATATCATTAGTAATAAATATGGTATTACGTTGTCACATGTTTTTATGCTCCATACTGTAGGTGCTCTACTAAAACATATATAAAAATGTTGTAAAAATGTTCACCAAATTATGACCACTTCATGACACACGACCCTATATCACTTCACGGATTTGTCTGAAATGGTTTTAATTTAGCATACTGTATCTCTGAGTAAGATTTTATTAGTGCTTCCATTGAGCGAGACAAATCTTAAAAAACGTAACCGCTATTTGCAGGTAACTGCTGCTATTTGACTGACTTCACTATGACCAATCAACATGTGACTTGGTGGGAATATTTTGGCCTTGAGTGGGTTATTGGATTCTATAAGTCTACAGAAATGAATCCATATAAGTTGCTTCCATTTGCATATGGGTAGATTTTTTGATATTCTTAATTTTGTCCAAAACGGTTAATTTGCTGAACCTCCAATTTTTGAGCACTTGTCATCAATCTTTATACAGGACATCTTTGGCCAAGCCAGAAAAAAGTACTTTTTGGAATTTTTTTGAATATTCCATTCCATTTTACTATAAATGGCAGCCAAAGTTTACTCAAATGAGGTCGGCGGGGGCAATTTTATTAAAACTGCAAGAACTTCTATACTCTTTGTAAGTAGTTAACAAAATTCTAAACACTTATGCACTACAAGATTCCACGTATGAGTTCATTTTTTCTCCCCATCCTCCTTTCTTTCCTGGAGGGAAAAATATGTCTACCTGCTTTACCCGCCAGGTTTACAACTGTTCCATGCCCTTAAATTTTTTTGAATAATTGCCCTGACAGGGCTCAGTGGTGTACTTAATGTTTTGTGGACCTTCATGCAGCCATTGCTAGGTTTATGAAGGTGTACGACCATCTGTCTCTTTTGAACTGCCAGTTCTTTTTTTCCAGGGAGCAGGATAACAAAGGGATTTTTAATGCGCGTAATCTCATTTTCATACTATAGCGAAACAGGAAGTAATGTAATGATACAATTTAGTAACTTAAAACTGAACTGAAATTAGGTCAATATCCTTACGAGGAAATTGATCTCAATAAAATCATAGAACCCCATGCCTAAAAAAGGGCCAATATGAAAAATAAAAATCAGAAAAAAAGAAAAGAGGCTTTTAAATAATTTTTTGACCCATATTCAATTGTAAACAGTGCTAAGACAAGATTTTTAGCTCACCATCCTATAGGCTGTGAACTATTGCGATCAGGCGGCATCCAGCATCGTAGTTGTGATCTTGATTGTGATTGTCATCCGTTGGCAAAATCTTTAAAAATCTTCTTTTCCAATACAACTGCCCGGATTTACTACAAATTTGGCATGGAGCCTCCTAGGGAGAATGTCTACTAACGCTGTTTACAGTTTGGAAAAATTTAATTTTCTTGATTTTTAACAAATTTTTTTCCAATCACATTTCGCCTATTTACTCATCATGGGTAAATCTTTCCCAATCATTTCCTATGAAACCGGAGGCCACATTCACTTCACATATTTTAGTACGCTGTATTCATACACCATTGAATCTCTAAAAAGCTTTTCCCAGAGCAATTGGCTCAGTTATTGGGCCGGTGAGCTACAGGGCCATTGGTCCTATTTTTATTACTATTTATATATCTTCACTGTATTGATTTTTTTTTGGAAATAAGTAGTCATTCCAGAAAAGCTGGGACAGGGGTGTCTTTAACTGTTGTTACATCGCCTTTCCTTTTTAAAGCCCTTGAAGTAATCTTCTGAAGAACAGGAGATACCAATTGTTCCACTTCTGAAGGATTGTTTTCCCCATTTATCCTCAGTATACTCCAGCTGCTCAGGCATCAGGGGTCTTCATTGTCATATACAGAACTTTTGAAAGCAGCATGTTAAAACAGGAGACAGGTCTGGATTGCAGGCAGGTCAGTCTAGCCGCAATCTCCCATGACAAATAGTTAGGAAGCCAGTTTAGTTTCAATTAAACTATTGCATACAAAAGGTTTGATTATGGCTATCTTCAAGTATTAGTGCGGTAACAAAGAAAACCCATTTCCTGAGTTTGGCATTCCTGGCATTATAAAAACCACTCTGTGGTAACACGTTCACATGTACCAAGCTGTTGTCTTGAATTAAATACTCCTCAGCATCAATTTTACTTATGCACAGATGTTTAAATTACCTATGTCATGAGCATAACCACACACCCATGCCATGACAGATTCTGGCTTTAGAGCCATTTTTGGTTACAACTGGAATGGTCATTTTCTTTCCTTGGCCTGGAGCCTTGGACAAGAGAACACAATGCACATTACTGCTATAAACAATTTGCAAGGTTGGCTGGTCAGACAACGGCACATTGCCGTTTGCATCAGTCCACTTGAGAAGAGCTTTAAGCCCAGTTAAGATGGCAGCGTTTCTGGACATTTTTGACATATGGCGTCCTCGGTGCATAGTATGGTCTTCACTCACATTTGAGGATGCATTGATGAATGGTATATTTTGGCGGTTGTTCTATACCGATCCAAGATGGTGTCACAGCGGCTCGTATGCGTGTTTTTGTCTCTTCGTATTAGTGTTTCTCTTCTGCTAGACAACCTCCATGTACTTTTTAGTTTGTCTATAGCTGTTCATTTTAAACAATTTTAAAACTCAACTGCCTCACAAAGGCCAATTTTAGCTCAGCTGGTTTACAAGGGCTACGTGGGTTTTTAACACTTTTAATACTTGTGCATACCTGAAAGAGTCTGTGCCAGTAGTGTGCAATAGCTCTATCTGCCGCCTATCGCCCTCGTTGGAGGGTCTTTTGGCCTTCCCGGACCTCAAGGGATCTTTCTCCGAGTTGATTTGGAGCCGGAAGAATTTTCTTCGGCGTTTTCCTGGTGAGGTGCTGGAAGCTCGTCGGGCTTGCTGTTTCGTCCACCCTGCTCCCAATTTTTGTGCCGGGTTGTCGTTGGATCGGCTGGCTGGGTGTGCTGTCTTTTAAATTTCCTCGACACTGTGCTCTTGCCCCGGTGCCGCTTCGAGAAAGCCCTTTTCTCCTGGTTCGCTGCTCTGCAGCTGTCGAAGCTGCTGAGAAGGAGCTGCTTCTGGGGCAGTTATGACGGGCCCGCCGAGGGAGTTGTGGTGTTGGAGTGGAAGGCCAGCATCGGCGGCATAGGTCGATTTTGCCCGTCTCCCTACAACTGGAGCGCTTCCCTGATCGGCTGACTGGATGCGCTGCCTTTCGGCGTCCTTGCACTATCGGACAGTTCTCCGCCTGCCGTCAAAGGATTCATTGCCGGGCTCTCAGCGGACTGGTAACTTACCGTGAAGAAGTCCGGTAATGTACTGCGAACTTTTCTGACTTAATTAAAATGGCGAAAGGCATTTTTATTATCGTCTTTTTCTTGGTGTTATGGTCAAGCCACATGTTATCAATGTAACTGAGCTATCTTCGCATGCATTTCTTGAACATTATAATATTCACGGAATTAACGTTAATTATTTGGTACTAGGCAGCCGTCACTAAAACTACGTTGCTACATGATGGTATTAAACGCACTATTCCGTATACGCTACCAATTCTTGATTCACTTCTCTCAAACCGCTCGCATGGTTCCAACTCTGCGCGTAAAAATGATCATACCAGAGTAACAATCAAGATATCTAGGATTCTGATTCTGTAATTATTGCTGATGTCTGGCAATGTGAGTAGCAACCCTGGCCCGGGGCCGCTTGCGGTTGATAATCTGCATCACTTTTCAACTCCTGAAGAATTTAGCAATAGACATGGACTTGGTTTTCTGCATTTTAATGCAAGGAGTCTTGTACCTTGATATATTTAAAGCATGGATCATGATTGCTAAACTTGATATTGTAGTTGTTTCTGAAACGTGGTTAAAACCTGCTGTCCCTGATAATGTTATTTATATCGCTGGTTACAACGTGTTTAGAACCGATCGCAAAGGCAGGGCTGGTGGAATTGCAATGTACATCTCTGAACGTTTACCGGGAACTGTTCTTCACTCTATCTCAATTCCTAGGCAGTTTGAATTTTTAGCTGTGCAGGTATTATTGGCCAATACCCCTATTACGGTTATCGGCTGTTATAGACCTCCTTCAGCTTCGACTAAATCCATAACCAGCTTGACGGAGTTATTGTCTACTTTCACTTCTCATGAGTTAATATTCTTGGGTGATTTGAACTTAGACTGGCTCAGCGATATATCACAATTAAAGCAGGTGTGTGACACCATGAACCTGACCCAGCTTATTGACAGCCCCACCAGAATCAACTCGGCTAAGCCTGGTAACGACTCTCTCATTGATATTATTCTAACCAATGCAGTACACAAGTATGTATCAGTTGGCGTGTTTCCTAATCATATCAGTGATCATTGCGCCATTGCTTGTGTTAGGAGCACAAAGCTGCCCAAATCCAAGGGCCTATTTGTTACTAGGCGCTGTTTTAAACACTTTTCGGAGCAGGCCTTTATCCATGACCTTGCTCAAGTGAAGTGGCAGCGAATTTCTTTAATTCCCATCATTGATGAAGCAGTCGATCTTTTCCCACTTCAATTTCTTTCAGTTGTTAACAAACATGCCCCTCTTAAAAAGTACAGGATTAAAAACAGGAATAACCCATGGTTTTCTTGGGAAGTAGCAGATTTAATCCATGCTCGCAATAAGCAATGGGCCTCAGCGAGAAAGACAAAGACCACTAGTAATTGGAAACTGTTTCGTTCACTTAGAAATAAATGCATAACTTTAATCAGGAAATCCGAAACTGATTTTTATTAGTCATTAACTACAGACTGCTACAACAATCACTCCAAATTCTGGAAAACTATTAAAGGACTTCAGAACAAGGAGGCTGCTGGTCTTCCTCAAAAGTTAAAAAATGATGACTCTTTTATTTTTGATAAAAAAGATATGTCAGATTTATTTAATGTTCATTTCAGTAAGGCTGGTCATATCTTTGATGACTAAAATCAGAACACTTACCAAAGGGCTAATCGCACTGACTGTTGCTTAACAGCACATACAACTGAATCAACCTCCTTTGTTGATTCTACTTTTAGTTTTACTCCTATCCTGGTCTCTGATGTCTTCCATGCCTTACAAATACTTGACCCCAAGAAGGCCGCTGGACCTGATAGCCTTGAGCCATTTTTCTTGAAAGTGGCAGCCCCATTTATAGCTCGCCCAGTGGCCGACATCTTTAATCTTTCCATTGCCTCACAAAACTTCCCTGTCTTATGGAAACAAGCTTATGTTATGCCTTTACTGAAAGCTGGTGATCCCACAGACCTGAATAATTATAGACCAATCTCTAATCTCTCAACCTTGGCAAAAATATTGGAATCTGTAGTGTCTGACCAGCTCAAATTATTCTTGGATTCTAATAATGTACTTAATCCTTTGCAATCAGGTTTCAGATCCAAGCATCGCACTGTCTCAGCCACTCTGAAAGTTCTTGATGATATAAGAGCTGCCATTGAAAATAAAATGTTCACTGTTGCTTTGTTTATCGATATGTCCAAGGCATTTGACACTGTGGATCGTCAAATTTTAATTAATAACCTGCAGAAGGTTGGTGTTGGTAATGACGTGGTTGATTAGTTTCAAAGTTACTTATCAGATCGAGTCCAGTTGGTTAGATTTAGCAATATTGTGTCTAATCCAGTCACCTTAGTCAAGGGGGTGCCACAAGGTTCCATCTTGGGGCCTTTACACTTTCTCCTGTAATCAATGCAACCAGTCAAGATATTCTTTGTATCATATGTATGCGGATGATACAGTATTGTATTCTTCTGCTCCCACTCTGGAGGCAGCATTTTCTAACCTTCAGGTTGATTTTATTTCTTTACAGAAAACACTTCGTGACGCTAGACTTCTTCTGAATGCAAATAAAACCAGAGCCATGTTGTTTGCGAGTAGTCGTCCCGAGGTCTCCTCATCTCCAATCAGATCTATTGACGGCGTTCCTATTGAGTTTGTTGATAAGTATAAATATCTAGGCATATGGCTCGACAAAGATCTCAATTTTAAACATCATATTGCAAATCTGACGAAAAAGCTCAAGTTCACGCTAAGCTTCCTATACAGATTAAAAACCTGTTTCTCAATTTCCTCACGTAAACGTTTGGTAATCGCCATTTTTCTTTCTCAGCTAGATTATGGAGACACTTTTATAGATTTGCTTGCCCCACTGTCTTGGCCAAACTTGACCCTCTTTATCATGCTGCATTGAGATACATCATTAACTCTGCGTTCAGGACACAACACTGTATCTTGTATAAACTTGCTGGTTGGTCCTCACTTGTTTTGCGCAGGATGCAACATTGGTATAGTTTAACATATAAGGCTATTCTTGGGAAATTGCCTTCTTATATCTGCTCCAAATTTATGCCTCTAAGTAACTCTTATAATCTCAGATCCAGCAGTGCCATCTGTACGAATTGAAACTGGAAAAAAGAATCTGTCTTACTTTGGTCCGTGGGCTTGGAATGACCTGCGAAAACAGCTTAAACTAGATTCTCTAATTTCTTTATCGTCTTTTAAACAAAAAATCTCAGTAGTCCTTACCAGAAGCTGCACCTGCCACGACTAAACAATTGATCTCTCTCTCGCTTTTCTACTCTTTGCGCTATAGCACTACTGCTGCCGTTTAGATTTTATATTATAGATTTAATTAGTTCAAAGATTAGACTGTAGATTTTGGGTCTAAACAGATTTTAGCTGATCACAGACATGCGCTTACATTTCGGATCTACAGTACTATATTTCAATTGAATACACATCACTTTTATTGTTCAAGGTTGGTAGTCTGATTAATTTGTATTGTTTGTAGTATAGTTTTTTTATGTCATGTTAATGTTGTATTGTCCTGTGTGTGTGTGTGTGTGTATATGTATGATATATATATATATATATATATATATATATATATATATATTTTTTTTTTTTTTTTTTTTAATTATTATTATTTTTTGTCTGAATATGCGGCCTGCTGTGTGCTGCTTTCTTGGCCAGGTCACAATTGTAAAAGAGATTTTATCTCAATTGTCTATCTGGTTAAATAAAGGTCATGTATGTATGTATGTATGTATGTAAATGTTTCCCAAAGTAATCCCAGTTATATGGTTATACTCATCGCAAAATCAGGCTGGTTTTCAATTCAGTGTCATCCAAAAATCAGGGGCACTCAGTATTCATTTTCAAAATGATCTTTAATGCAGAAATTTCTCCAGATTCCCTGAATCCTTTCGTAATATAATTACACATTATAATACAAAATCCCAGCACATAGAGATAAATTATTTTTAAATTGTTGGAATATTCAATCAAATCAAGTGGCAATCCTGGACCACTCCTTGCTGGCACACATCAGAGCTTTCAGTGGATGTTCTTTTTAAATTAAATCCAAGCATGAATGTGTCACCTGTTCAACACCTGGACACCTGTTTTTCTTTTTAACATTCTAACACATTCCAAGTCCTAAGATGCCCCGTCCCAACTTTTTTTTTTTTTTTTTTTACGTGATTCAGGCATTAAATTTAATATGGACCCGCATTTCTGGGAAAAAATGAAATTGATTTGATTTAAAAAAAAAAAATGCATATTTTGTCTTGTACTGTTTTCAATTCAATTTGAGTCAGACCATTTGCAAAACAGTTTTATCCATTTTCTTGCATTTTCTATACTGTCCCAACTTTCCTGGAAATACTGAGATAAAAAATGTTTGCTGGTTCCTTGGAAACATTGAAAACAAAGTCATTCCCCTATTTTTATATTTTGTTTAGTTTATCTCAAAACTGTTTTTTTTTTTTTTTTTTTAGGAGCCTATTTTATTGCCTGTGAACTCAAAGGTTCCAGTACTTCTAGCTCCCACAACCAACGCTTCGGATATTGCACCTGAATTATTAAGAAAGAACATATTTTCCGCCAACCACCGTGAACATTTTTAGAAGGCAGGACGGCACTTGCTTTCCTCCATCAGTAAAGTCGGTTTCGCCAATTTGCTCAGCAAGTCTTTTCATAGTCCACTGAGTTGCTCACATACTATGCAGAATACATGAATGTTACGATTCGCTCTGCAATGGTCGCGGTGCAAGCAGGCAACAATTCTGTACCAAAAAAAATCTACATCTGTATATCCCAGGAGGCTCATGGGTACATAATAGCAGAAGTGAAACTGACTTCGTTCCGAATTGCATGCCTCTGTATCTACAGGAAGGAATCTCCCCGCCCCACCTGACCACGGGGACATCACTAGATTACATTCTTTGCTTAGCTCGCGAAAACACGAAGCCGTATGAACATCCACGCTTGAACAAGTGTACGTTATTGACGCGCTAGTAAGAACAACGAGATTTATACGAACGGCACTTACTTCATCTTGAGGACAGTCGATTTTCCTGCTGGAAACCGCTCTGTAAAAAGTGCCGTTTAAAATTTGCAAATTTGAGGAAGTGAGTAGAATCTCGACTGCAGTCCCCTGACGTCAGAGACAAGCTGGTCAAATGGTGGATTCAAATTTTTTCTAACCTGAAGGCAAATGAATCGTGGACAAAATGCGTGGTGCAGAATGGTGCTTCGTTTTTCCGGTGAATTTCGCTCGCACACCGCAAAAACATATGTCAAAGCCATTAAACGTTCGATTGAAATCTGTTTCCCTCTGTCTCATTAATTTAGTGTGGAAGCTAATTGTCGGGAAAACCATAGGCTCTATTCACAGCAGACTTGTCACCATTCATGATCAACTGTTGGCCAGTGAGGAGGAAAAGAACTTTCAGTTTGATAATTGGATGCAAACGTTACTGAGGAAAACAGACCAGTCCAACTATTTAAAACGGAAAGGTCTATTAGAAAGTAATATTTGAATATCGGGGTCTAACAGACTACAGTGTGACAGTTTTACCTGAGGCAAATTGCAAAACCCATTATTCACTAATATCTCCGTATTACGCCAATTCGAGAAGTTTCGAATTTAAAAACGGGGCTCAATACCATCTTTTATACGGCGCGAGGCCTGGGTTTATTGTTTTTCATGCTTTACGATAGTGACATCCAGTGGAGAGAAACAGGACGCCAGTTTTCTTGCAGTTAAATATTCAAATTGGCTTTGAACAGAGAAAATGTTCCTTTCTCATCTGAAAAAAAAAAATCCCAGAAGAACGATAACTCTAAAATGAATAGATTTTAAATTGTATATTTGACTTAATACACGCTTGTTGTAAGGTTTTGTCATTGCACAATTATTTTATCCGGCAAAGATCAATTAATCAACAATTTACGTACAGTTCCTTGCTATCTGTGGGATCATTCATGTTTTATGAAATTGCAGTATACGTATTGATACTTTTACTCCCTGACGTGAGCTAATGCTTTTTTTTTTTTTTTTTTTTTTTGCGCAGAGCTCTCGGATTTCGTCGTAATAGACCAGGGGTTGGCAACTTGAAAATATTAATGTTTTGTACAACTGATTGGGGGGGCGGCGGCTAGCACTGTTGCCTCACAGCAAGAAGGACGTGGGTTCAAATCCAGCTTGGGGACCCAGGCTGTGTGTTGAGCTTGCATGTTCTCCTCTCGTTCACGTGGGTGTCCTCTTGTTGATTTATTATTATTGTGGCAGTTAGTTGTAGAAAAGTGAACTTCAGGTTTGTGACCTCTTATTTTCGTGAATTTGTGTTGTGCACTTTGTGACAATAATGGGACACAAGTTAAATTACAGGCCATATGTGCTGAGTTTCAGTCAAACAAGTAAATATCAGATACCACAGACCAGATTTCAGCAGTAGGATGAAATCTTAGGCCTATTTTCTATCATATATATTCTATCTCACATATTTATTTTCATCCTCTCAAGAAAAAAATTCTTTTTTGGTCATCATGTAACAGAAATACCATAAAATTCATCTCAATATGGGCACTTTGATGATGTGTGGCTTTTTTGTTCGGTGAGATATAGGCATGACGTTTTCAGGTCATGGCAGTGATGACACATCATGTCTTAAAGGCTGCACATCACCATTTATTAAATAAATATCCCTTTGTAACATGTTCTCACATATTTACTATCTATATGTCTCATTTTATGGTGAAACAAGCCAATGAAGGTTTATTTTTGTCAATTTCTTTAATTTATAGACGATCAAGTGGCGACGCCAGGGAGTCGGTTTTGTTTTAAAACTAGAATTCCTTTAACTGTTGAATTTATTTGAATAGTAGAATAATGATAGAATAGTAGAATAATAGAATAGTGATAGAATCATCCAAACTAATCATTGTTGTATATTTAGGACCACAATAAAAAGAAGTCCCCAGCATTTTTTGTGTTATCATTTTAGCTTTAATGTGTGACTGCACCTCGTGCTGTTTACATTTCTGGGTGGGGAGAGTGCAAGAGTGTGGGAGTGGGAGAGTGACCATGTGGGAGTGTGCAAGAGTGAGAGTGTGAGTGAGAGTATGTGAGTGAGTGTGTGAGGGAGTGGGAGGTGGGGGGGGAGGGGGTCTTGAGTAAGGAAAACATGAAAAGCATGCTATACATTTGAATAGTTTACTGGCGGTTTAAAAACCACTATAATTGACTATAATTAATAGTAGAATTACATAGTATCAATACCATGTCGAATTTTTGCTTCAGAAAACTGATTTTTCTTAACTACTAATTGGGATACCATTGGCTCACTGTAGCTGAAGTGGTTGCTGCAGAGGACAACGATTATTTCTGTCGCAAGAGAGAATTTTGTTTTAACTGCTGGATAGACACTATGGTCAAGCATATTGAGCAGTTTGCACATTAGGCTTGGCTGAGGAGTTTTATTCAGGTAACTCTTGAAAAACAGGGATTGGCGTAAACTCGTCCATATTCTAAACCGCAAGCTCAGCTTGCTTGTGAATATTCAATAAGTGATCCTGGTGTGCTATCTAGTGATAGAATATTGTAACTGCGTGCATAAATATGCAGCTCCATGTCCTCTAGCGGACACATCTGCAAGATACCACCGTTGTTCTTCTCGAACACACCAAATCCAGATAATCCTTCAATGAAGAATTACATTCATATTTTAATTTGTAACGAAGTGGCCAGTGTGAAAGTAACGGTGTGAAAGTAGACTTTTTATCTTTTAAATGTAGTACAGTAAAAAAAAAAAAACTACTTATTGACAGGGAAGTCATGGAAGCTCAAATGGGGGGATTTCTTTTTGCTGTTGGAGCAACAAGGGACACTGCACCAGGCTTGTGACATACTGTTGTGAGAAAGAAAAAGAGCAACAATGTTATATCTCCATGGTCATGTTAACTTTGATATAAAATGGCGAGTCTATACTGGTGTAAAAAGGAATCCAAAAAGAAGTCGAAATGTGTTATTGTTATACACAGCTAGATAGTAGCCTATAAATAGCATTGCTAGCATTCTCAAATCAATCTAAGGACATATCCAAAGAATTTATATATTCATCAGCCTTTCCAGCTGATAACGACCACTGGCCATGGCATTTTCAAAGTAGTTAACACTGTTAACATAACAATAGATGTGCCTGGCTTGGTTATTGCTCACTAAGAAACTGCACATCCACAACAACACACAGTATAAAACCCAGTGGGCCTAGTAGTTTAAATTTTAGCTTTCATTGGATTAGATTAGATTATATTAAGTTCTTTGACCAAGAGATAGAGGTATGGTGATTGATTATACATTGATATAAAAAGGAAATGCAGAACGAAGTGAGGCTACATACACACAGGGAGGTCGCTAGCATTATTAGCATTGCTTAGCTTCCATTCCCACCTAATCTAGAAATTTTCATAATGGTAAAATTCAAAACACAGATAACATTAGCAAGACAACCTATTGCCTAGTCGTAAATAATATTAATCTTCACTATACCTTTCGAAATTGAACGTTGTTTATCTGGAGATCCTGGAGGTCCATATAAACTCAGTGGAGTTTAGCAGGGGATCCCCTGCTATCGGTAAACCCGGAAGAGGAGATGACGTCACGTGAATTCCCCTTACTGGCTGTAGAGCCCAATAACATTCCGATCAGTGCCCACTATCACATGAACTTCAATCAGTTTTTGTCTGTATGATGAGTTAAAGTAGACTTTCGTATTGACTTTGTTTTCTTTATTTTATTTGACAAGACTGTACAGCAATATCAAAAGGTGAAATGGCTACAAAATGACTTAATCACAGTTTAACCAACATTTTCAAAAAATGCAGTCGCTTTTTCTGCTGAACAGGTTGACTTATGTAAGTGCACACATTCAGGTGGAGGCAACGAACACAACTGATATAGTCGACAGGGTCACGAACAAAAGTCATTCATACAAAACACTAATTAATGTAGGAGTAAGATATTATTGATGGTGCATCTCTAAACCAGCGATATGCTGCCGCAGCTGTGCGTACACGGTGCAGTTTACAAACTTGATACAGTCCAGAGCTAACGCATTTCTTACTTTCCTCTGACAGAATACCGTCCATCCCACCTAAAGCCACATACATTCTATTTAAGTCCACAACCAACATTTAAGTTTTTAATTGTGTGCATAGCCTCTGAATAATGCGGAAATGTTAGCTATGAATGGCACTTTCTAAATGCAATAGAAAACAAATAAGAAGCATACAGTACCAGTCAAAAATTTTTGGACATACCCACATTTTTCTTGCAATACATGTTAAATAAAGGTATAATCACCCTTTATTTCGCAAAAAAAAAAAAAAAATCAAATTCTTACTTCAGTCAAACTAACCAGCAGTTGTCACAACAGCTGTACACATTAGGGATGCACCGATACCACTTTTTTAAAAACTGATACGAGTACGAGTATTTTATTTTGTGTACTTGCCGATACCGAGTACCGATACCGGTATTTCTGAAATGTTTTCCAGGAAAATACAATGACAATTTCGGTGTACATGTTTTATTTTCTTTTTATAACAAGCCTAAAAGAGGCCAATATCAAACGATTCACACATGGCTATTTCCAAAAAAAAAAAAAAAAAAAAGTAGGCCTAACTGCTAAAAAATCTTTCTGTATTTAGGCCCGACAAAAAGCCTTTGAACTAGCACTGCCATCAAATGAGGCAAAACATTACTGAAGCTTAACAAATGAAAAGTAAACTTGCTGCATAGGCAAGATAACACACCCAACTTCATAAAAAGTCAGTAGAACTATTAATTGGCACAGATAGTTTCTACACACATTCATAGGCATTCTTAATCCAACTAAAGTCAATAATAGCTTTCCAAGCAAACAAGGCATCACTTAAAGTGTGTGGTATCGCCATATTTCAATTACACAAATGACAAATAAAAAAATTTAACTTAGCCACAACTAAAATGTTTAAGGTAACCATATGTTACTAATATATTTGTAGTAAAATAAGAAGATTCACAATTCTAAGTCTCTCTGTGTGTGTGTGATTATGGGTGTGTGCTTGTGCGAGCTTGGCTTGCTTGTAAATATTCAATAACTGATCCGGGTGTGCCATCTAGTGATAGAATATCGTAATTGCGTGCATAAATTTGCAGCTCCATGTCCGCTGGCAGAAACATCTGCACAAAACGCTTAATATACCCTGCCGAACGCCGTTGATCTTCTTGAACACGCCGCATCCAGATAATCCTTAAATGATGAATTGTATACATATTTTAATTTGTAACGTGTAGTGACGTGGCCAGTGTCAAAGTAACGAAGAAAAACTTTTATCTTTTAAATGTAGTAGAGTAGAAGTCCCGGTAAAAAAAAACAAAAAAACAAAAAAACTCAAGTAAAGTACAAATCCTCAAAAAAACTACTTAAGTACTGCAACGAAGTTGCCTACATGTACTTCTTTACTATACACCTCTTGTGTGTATGCGCGTATGCCTTCATGTGATGTGATGACTATAAAGCTCTCTCTCTCGTATTTTTTCTAACTCGCTGTCTCCCCCTAGACATAGAAGTCAGATAGTATAAAGTACTGTAGCCTATGCGACCGTGGGCAGGCAGTTACCTTGCGTCTTACATTAAGTGGTATCGGTGCGTGGTATCGGCAAATGTGGGCCAGTGCAGTCTGAGCATATTAACGAGGTATCGGGCAGATACCCGATACTGGTATCGGTATCGGTGCAACACTAATATACATATAATTTCTTTTTTTTTTTTTTTTTTTACAAGGGCAGTCATATGGCTATAATGTGTCGCAGCAGAGTGGCCACCAACGTTCACAAAAATATGCTGCACTCCTGGTTCGCTTCACATTGACCTTTTTGCCTAATAAGTGCCAAGATAGCTTGACTTAAATTTTGCCATTGGAAAATGGTCGGGGCTTGTTTGTTTGTTTACTTTGCAAATATGGCTTCGATGAGAATTCCAACATTTTTTTATGTAGAGAAGTTAAAGGAGCTATGTCACCATTACTGCGCATGCTCACAACTTTGAACAAAGTAAATCCGCTCAACTGCTAGTCAGAATCTAGAAGGTATTTTTCTTCTATGATTATTGGTGATGGCAACCAGCATATACTCTTTGTATCCCTTGGCTAAAGCTTAAAACAGCGTTTTGAATAATCAAATTTCCATAGATAGCTCCTTAATATAAGAAGCATAATGTTGAAGTAACTAAAATATATAAATACAATGCAAAACGAAGGTGGAATCTGATTATGACTTGCAGTCAAGCAGATTCACTTTCTTGGGACGCATGTTTTGAGCATGCACAGTAACTGTGACACACCTCCTTTAAGCCATTTAAACATCTCTAAAAAAACAGAATGCTGTGACATTAGCAAACTGTATCCAAACTTTTGTCTGGTACTGTACTCACAAAGCTAGACAATCCAGGTTCAGAAAATAAATCCGGTAGCTGGATTTGCAAAATAGAACAATATTTCATAAAGGAGACTGAGCTATTCACGGAAATCAGCTGATGGAGCTCATGGATGAAAGTAAAACATAGCAGGTCCTGCACTTTCTGGCCCCTGAATGGACACCTCAGCACGCTCAATAAGAATGATCAGAACATCAGGGTTTAAAAAGCCTCCACTCCTGACTAGAAATGATCTATAGATGCTATTTTAAAAAACTATAGTAATAAACTGTAAAAGGCGACATGAGAAAAACTGTAATTCATTAATATTTCAATGAAACCAAACAAAATTATATATTCATTTATTTGTAATCATGGTTTCACAAAAAATGGCACCTCTACATTTTTTGTCAATAACATCTGACAAATTTATACAGGGAATGAAATTCAACTTATGTAAGTTCTATGTTTTCAAGAACTATGTTGCGTCATAGCATTGCTTCCTATTTCTCTGGGGTATAAAAATGAGGTTATTTCCAAGAAAAATCCCTTTGTCATCCAGCATCATGAGCAAAACAATCAAACTAAAAAATGGCTGTTTAAAAGGTACAGATGGTGGCATTTTGGGGTCACCGGGATTCAAAAAACACCATCAGGTACCACCTCCATATCCACAGGCTCTTTGGGAGAGCTGACGAAAGAAAATCTTTTCTGACTCCAAGACACAAAACCAAGCACTTGCAGTTTGAAAAAGGTCATTATGACTGGGAAAAGGCAATGTGGTTAGATGAGACTGAAATGGAGCACTTCTGGTGAAATACGACATCAGCATGTTTGGTGTTGAAACAGAGACTCGTACCCAGAGAGGTACTCATTCCCACAGTGAAGTATGGTGCCAAATCAATGATATTTTGGGGCTGTTTTAATTCTACTGCTTCAGATCGAAATGGATTCCACCTAATATGTGGCCAATTTGGCTGACAGTCTGGTTGCGTTTGCCAGAATGGTAAAACTTGGCTATAGATGGCCTGTCAATAAAGATAATGACCCAAATCACACCACAAAATCCAAGCAGAAACAAACTCAGTGTTCAGCAATGGCCATCTCTGTTGTCAGACCTCAGTTTGATCAAAAATGCGGTGGTTTTAAACTGAAGAGGGCAGTTGATGAGCGCAAACTTAAAAATGTGACTGATCTTGATCAGCTCTGAGGAATAGTCCAAAATCACACCAAATGTGTGCCTTAACCTTTTACTCCCCCAAAACGACTCCATTCTCTTATCACTGCCAGATTTGCTTGCACCAAGCACTAAACCAGGGGTGCCAATAGTGATGAAATCTGAATTTTGGTGTATTAGGTTATTTTGTTATTCTATACTCTAAATGTTTGATTTTGGTTAGTTGCAGTTGAACATCAATAAACAACGATATCTTCACATTTTGAATTTATTTGTGTAATGACCTTCATTATTTTCTTCAATTATTCAGTCGTATGTCCTGTCAGGGGTACCAATCATTTTCGAGCCCATTGCAAATACTGATTTCAAAAATAATGACCTTGTCTTCATTCGAGCTTTAGAGTGGCTGATAACGGATGCACTGCTGTCCGTCATGGACAGGTCTAGGAAAACAGATTTTAACCTTGATGGCAGTGGTTATATGACGGTTGATATATACAAATAAACACAACAGGTTGGTTGGTATGAGGGTTGCAGGAGAGGACAGGAAAAGCTGGCAATATGAAAGCATAGCAGGAACCAAAACTCAACAGCTATGCCAACATCTTGCCAGCTCTTCCCTCCCCGGACTTCCAGTCGCTATCACCGTCCTCTCTCTTCAACAATCTGTGACTTTGGTCTTATGACGTCAAGTGTTCAGTATCTTTGGTGATAGCTGTTAGGGGAAAAAAAGAAAACACGGAATTACCAGGAGTTGTTTTATCTTAATACTGCAGTCAGGGCAGAGCAGTGGATGTTAACAGAGGGAGCTAGTTATGAAAATAAGTTTAGCTCTGCAATACAGCAGTGCCACAATATGGTCAACCTTCATTCCACGAGGCACTCACAACCTGTACCCATTACTAGATACCTATACAGCAGGTTCATTCCCCCGGCAGAATTTCAATGGAAACAAAAACATATTCTCTTGGCACCAGTTGTGCTCTCAAAGATATACAGTAAAGGCCAAAATTATTAGTCAATCTGTACTTTTTTTTTTTTGGGAGGGGGGGTTCCCACCCGAAATACACCCGGACTGTTCAGTCAACCCATCGATGCAGGAGGAAGATGCTGTGGCACATGATTCCAGCGACTCGCGCGACGACTAACCTTCGCTTCTTTACCACCATGCAGTTGCACGACCAATCACATACTGCCCATGCCATCGGAGGATTACGCGGTCCACGTGCAATTTGCACGTACAGCTACGTGTCTGGCCGACCAGGAGTGGCTGCTACTGAGCCATGAGACTAGCGTGTGTTTTTAAAATTAACAACTTAAGTTAGAGAATACAGTTTATTAGCATAGTTATTGATATACACTGCAAAAAGTGATTTTCAAGAAAGGGAAATTTACTTATTTTAAGACTTAAAACACTTATTTCTATCACCATTTTCTTAGTAAGACAAAAAATTTATCCTTGAATTGAGATCATTTTGACTATCTTGCCAATGGGGTAAGTAAATATTTTTACTTATTTGCTTGGCAAGTGAAAATGTTTTTACCCCATTGGCAAAGTAATCAAAATTACCTCAAATCAAGGATAAATTTTTTGCCTTACTAAGAAAATGGTGATAGAAATAAGTGTTTTAAGTCTTAAAATAAGTAAATTTCCCTTTCTTGAAAATCCCTTTTTGCAGTGTACCAACATGCCAACACTTCATTTTGTAGTAATGGAACTGAGGACAAGCAGAATTAGTTCCCTTTCTTGCCTGATCTAGGAATTCAGTTGATCAACAGTCAGAGGTGTCTATTGATGTAATTTGTCTCTCTTAATGTCCCTCACATTTTTGATGGGAAATAGGTCTGGACTGCAGGCCAGCCAGTCTAGTACCCGAACTCTCTGATTATTAAGCCACACTGCAGTCATATATAGTGTGACCAGTCATTATCCGGCTGGAATAAGCATAGGCGTCCCTGTAAAAGATGATGTCTGAGAGGCAACATTTGTTGTTCCAATATACAACCCCTATTCCGAAATAGTTGGGACAAAATGTAAATTGTGAATAAAATCAAAATGCAATGACTTTCAGATCGCATGAGCCAATATGTTATTTACAATAGAACATAGAGAACATTTCAAATGTTGAAACTGAGACATTTTACATTTTTATCCACAAAAAGAGCTTATTTCAAGTTTTCTGGTTGCAACAGGTCTTAAAAAAGTTGGGACACAGGCAAAAAAAGGGCTGAAAAAGCAATTAATATATAAGAATCAGCTGAAAGAACATTTAGTAAGTAATTACATTAACTGGCATCAGGTGTGTAACATGATTGGCTATAAAAGGGATGTCTTAGAGAGGCTGAGTCTCTCAGAAGTAAAGATGGCCAGAGGCTCTCCAACCTGTAAAGGCTTGCAGAAAAAAATTGTGGAATACTTTAAAAACAATGTTCCTCAACATCAAATTGCAAAGGCTTTGAAGGTCTCATCATCGGCAGTGCATAACATCATCAAAGATTCAGAGAAACTGGAAAAGTCTCTGTGCGTAAGGGACAAGGCCGAAGACCTTTACTGGATGCCCGTGATCTTCGGGCCCTCAGACGCCACTGCATCACTCACCGGCATGATTCTGTCATTGACATTACTAAATGGGCCCAGGAATACTTCAAGAAACCACTGTCTGTAAACACAGTCTGCCATGCCATCCACAGATGCCACCTAAAACTCTATCATGCAAAAAGGAAGCCATTGTTGAGCATGATCCAGAAGCGCTGCCGTGTTCTGTGGGCCAAGGCTCTTTTAAAATGGACTGTAGCAAAGTGGCAAAGTTTTCCTGTGGTTAGACGAGTCCAAATTTCATATTCTTGTTGGAAATCATGGGCATCGTGTCCTTCGGGCTAAAGAGGAGAAAGACCACCCCTCCTATTGTCAGCGTTCAGTTCAAAAGCCAGCATCTCTGATGGTATGGGGATGCATTAGTGCATACGGTGTGGGACACTTTCATGTTTTAAAAAGCACCATGAATGCTGAAAGGTATATAAAGGTTTTAGAGCAACATATGCTCCCCTCCAGATGAGTAGTAGAAGAGTCCATGTGCTAAACTGGCCTGCCTGCAGTCCTGATCTTTCACCGATTGAGAACATTTGGCGCATAATTAAACGAAAAGTCCGTCAAAGGAGACCCAAAACTCTCCAGCAGCTGGAAGCCTGTATTAAACAAGAGTAGGATCAAATTCCAATGGCTAAACTCCAGAAATTTGTCTCCTCAATGCCCAGATGCCTCCACTCTGTGTTAAAAACGAGAGGGGATGCTACACCATGGTAAACAGGCCCCTGTACCAACTTTTTTGAGACCTGTTGCAGCCATCAAATTTGAAGTGAGCGCATTTTGTGGATAAAATTGTAAAATTTCTCAGTTTCAACATTTGCTATGTTATCCCTGTTCTATTGTGAAAAAAATACTGGCTGGTGTGATTTGAAAATTAATGCGTTTTGATTTTATTCACAATTTACACTTTCTCCAAACTATTTCGTAATTGGGGTTGTACATGTGCACCCTTCTGCATTAATTGTATCTTAACAGATATACTACTAGCCCATGCTGAGAGCAATAAGGCCGCCCTAGACCATGACAGAAGCTGGCATTTGAATATCGTTGGCCTGCTGATAAAACCTTGTATCTCCAAATTTGATAAGAAACAAAAACTCTTATGTCCACGATAATAACATAAACATTGCAAAATACAAAATTTTATTGATTGGATACATTCTTGGAAGAAAAATAGTCATCCTACCTGAACACAGCTCAACTGCATTCTTACATGCAAAATTAAACATTTTTTATGCTCTCCTGTAAAGGCAGACATGAGGTTTTATTAGCAGGCCAACAATATGTTGTTAATAACTGAGGGGATTGTTCTCCTGTTTGATCCTGAGAATATCAATTATTTCTAAACGCAGTTTGAGACATGTACTTGACAAACCACAGCACTCGTTTCCGCTCCAAATCGGCCAATTTCAGATGAGCTCAAGCTGAGAGAAGTAAGTGGTGCTTCTGGATGGTGTTGCCATATGGTTTCCTCTTTGCGTAGTACAGCCTTGTGTTGCATTTGATGATGCCACAGAAAATAGTGTTCTTTGACACAAGTCTTCTGAAGTACTTACTAGCTCATGTGGTAATGCCTACTACAGAAGCATGTCGGTCCTTGATGCAGAACCATCTGAGGGCTCGAACATCACGCAAATACACTATTTCAATATTGGTACTCAGCCTTGCCTTTTACACAGAGAGATTGCTTTAGGTTCTCCGGATTCTCAGAATCTCATCGCTACGTAACAGACTGCTGATGGCGAAATCCCGAAATTCTGCTTAGTGGCATGTAGAGAAACATTCCAAAACTGATCAACGATTTGTGCGCACAGCTTTTGCCGAAGTGGAAATCTTTGACCAACCTTGCTGGTAATTGACTGTGCCTATGGTTGCAGCTCATTTTAAACATAGTCACGACTGAATCACTTGTCACCTATTCATTTTATTCCCTATACTAGTGGTCGCTGCAAACCCTGTCGCTGAAGATCTACCTTGCTGTAGAGTTGCATTTCAGCCTTAATTTGGCAAGCCTAACTCTACTAATTGAGCCCCTAAGAGCCATACTGGGCCAACCCATGTTGGGGAACTTTTGAGAAAATGGGACTCAAAGTTGCCAGCCTCCTGTGTCATCAAGAGTATCTGGGAACGAGAAACACTGCTTTATGTTAAAAACTCAAGATATGTAAAATTATGTAATGCAGTTCTTATGCAGGTTTTGGATGCCCTTCTGTTTCAATTTAAGTGAAAGGTACCTCCTTCTGAAGCGGAACCATCATCTTCTGATTCATTTGGGTCAAACTCTGGGTCTCCATTATCTTCCACTTCTCTATCATCATCATTCATAGCAAGCAGGTCCTCATCAGTGAGATACCTAGCCGCCATGTTTACACTGAATTATGGAAAAGTTGTGGGATGGTCCACTATGGCTAAGGCAGTGCAGTGCATATGTACAGTGGCAGAGAAGACGTTTGCTTTTGTGAACAATCCATGTGGGTAGATTGGTTTGGGTCATTTAGGAAATGTAGATCTCAGTTTTCTCCACATTCTGACTACCTCAACTCAATTTCGCCAAAAGTGCGGGATGGCCCGGTATGGTTCTTAGGGGCTCAATTAGCAGCTCAGTGGCTGTCGGATGAGGTGGGCCTTGTCAGGATTGGAGTGAAAACAGGACAGTAGATCTTCAGCTACAGGGTTGGTGACCCCCTGCCCTAAACCAATTGTTTTGACAGGTTGCAGGAATCAAATTAGGAATTTGCAAATATTAACAAAAATCATCATCCCTGATAAGGTGAATCTTTTAATATGTTTTCTTTTTTCTGTTCTCAACAAAATGCAGGTAAATGGGAATTTGCAAATCAATTAGTTCTGTTTTAATTTCAATTTTACATCAAGTCCCAATTCTTGTGGAATTCAGGTCATAAGTATGTTCTAAAGGCTGTGCTATACTTTATTGTACAGTGAGGACAAAGTACAGACTTTATACAAGTAGTGCTCACTGCCCTTTGGGTATGACAGCTCCTTCTGGGCAATGTTGACCCACTTCAAGCCAAACATATATATTTTTGTGATCAAGTAAAATGTATAGTAGCAGACCAAACACCATGTACAGTCAAGGGTGTGACTGCAACTCATGATCATTAAAACCAGTTGGTCTAAAAGAAATTAAAAATGAAATCAGGATATAAAACCTCAGGTAAAGATAGTTAGACTAATTATTAAGCAAAATTAGCTCATAGTTAAATGGAGATTAGAAATATCCATAAGATAATTTGTCAGGAGTAATGAGTGACAACCATTCCATCACACTGATGGTCCTTCACTGATAAAATTAAATGAACTAAACCAAAATTAACACATAGAACCAGTTCCTTATCTAACTTCACCAAGTTCTTGATTCTTAAAATGATGACCTGCATTCAACTATATCTTGCATATTCCTTTTTTATGGAGATTATAAAATAATTCACTGAATAAAGGCCTAAATAAATAAATAAATAAATCTCAATATATTTGGTAACATGATCTGTTCCAAAAACAAAGAGTTGGCAACAGTAATTATTATTATTATTTTTATTATTAGTAGTAGTAGTAGTAGTAGTAGTAGTAGTAGTAGTAGTAGTAGTAGTAGTACTCCTACTACTAGTTGTAATAGAAGTTGTTGTGTCAGCAGTAATATTACCAACCTATCCATAACTAATTCAACATTTATGCAAAATACACTTACAATACAATGCAAAACAATTCAGACAAGATACAGTGTAAAAGCATTGACATTCTTTCCAAGGAGTTGAGAGGTTTCCTCATGTAGGTGAAAAGTGAATAACAATAAAAGAATAATATATATTAACATTAGTATATATATATATATATATATATATATATATATATATATATATATATATATATATATAAGAAAAAAGTTAACACTATAACCAAATCAAATTATCCAGCAAAAGTGTAATTTCTACTTTCACTTTCACGTATCAGTTTTCTTACCTGCTGATTCTCTGGCGGAAATCTCGAAAGCCTGCGGCATCTTATTTAATACAGCGCTTATCCTTGAGGTTTCATGTATGTTCTTCAGCGGACCTCTCCCAAAGTGATTTCCCAACTTTAAACTAGTTGTTTTTATAGCATTATTGTAGACTGGTCGTACATTCCTGTGAAATAAATACACGGGAGAGAGATTTTTAAATGTTCCTATGACTCAGCTGTGCTGAGCGGTATGAGCGCAGCTTTCGCGGAGTGAAAGGTTTGGCCCGGCGGAATCGTCACACGTAGGCGGAGACGGTGCCGCTGGAGAGTGGTGTGCTGTGCCTGGAAAAAAAAAAAAGTGCGCGCTCGCAGGTTCGGTCATGAAGCTGCTGGTATGACGGCGTATTTCTCAAGAAATTTCAATGTGCGAATACATCCTCGAATTGCGATGCTGCCTGTAGAATCCTAATTCCTTATGGGCGTAAATCCCATTGATAATTAGGCAACGTCGCTTGGAAAACTTTGAGGCAAAATACTGAGGGCTTCTTGAGGAAAATAATACGTTATGAACAATTTATGAAAGAACCGTTTGCCCGTTCCTAATGTCACCGGTAGGATGAATTTACTTTTGTCAATGAAACTGGGAGGAAAATGGCGGGGTGTGTCAAGCACATACCAAATTTACGTAGCCTGACTGCAATACTTCCGAAATGGAGCGTATTAGACTGAGTTGATGGGCCTGCCTTACTTTGAAAACACATTTTTACTATTTGTTTTCTCTCTTTTAAAACCAACAGTTAATAAACACTTGTGTTTCAACATGTAGATATACAATTAAATGTTTGATTTTCCTATTTATTGAAATGCATTCATCTGAGCAGGACAATGATGAATTACATTGAACAGTCACTCTGCCAGAACTGTCAGTGTAATAAATACAGAGCAAAAATAGAAAACAGGTCCAAGGCAACTGACCAGAAACACACACATGCTGAAACATACAGCATACTCAAACATATTCAGCCATACTAAAACATACAGCTTGCACAAACACAGCAACAGAGAAACGTACAGCATACACATACATACAGCAACTCAGAAACATACAGCATGCACATACATATGCTGTAACACAGAAACACACAGTATACACTTACACACAGCAACATAGAAACATACAGCATACACATACATGTGCTGCAACACAGAAACATACAGCATACAAAAAGACATATACTAACACTGAAACATACAGCACACACAAACTTAGTCTGTATGTCTGTACATAGGCACTGAAATTTTACTATGTTATTTATGTAGATGTTTCAATGATGATATATGTTTATTTTGTTTATATTTGACTGATGTACTTCTAATTATAAGATCTAAGTAGAAAAGCCTAACCAGGGACAGGGATTGCAAATTAGCCTTGGCTAGAAATCCTATATGCAATACATGTGTGATATGTTATTTTAACCTGTTACAATGTTTTTTTTGCATTGTCCCTGACAAATAAACTAATAAATAAATTTTAAAAAATACAGCAACACTAAAACATACGGCATACACACACATACAACAACACTGAAATTTACAGCAACACAGAAACATACAGCATACACAAACATACAACAACACTGAAACTTACAGCATGCACAAACACATACAGCAACAAAGAAACACACCGCATACACAAACATATACAGCCATACTGAAATGCACAGCATACACAAATACATACGCTTACACTGAAACATACATCATACACAAACACAATACAACAACACTGAACCATACAGCATTAATAAACTTATATGGCGACACTGAAACATACAGCATACACAAACATACAGCAACACAGAAACACAACATATGCAAACATACAACACTGAAACACTCGGCATACACAAACATACAGCAACACTGAAACTCAAAACATACACAAATGCAGATTTCTCTTTACACGGAGACTCATGTTCACATGGCGACACTGTAACACAGAGCACACACAAACACACATTCGCACAGATCTGTCTTTACCTGAACACAGACTCGTATTCTTAATACAGCACACAGAAACACATACTTGCACAGATCTCTGTTCACATCAACGCACACTCACATTCCCACAGTCAGACATGCAGAAGACCTGAATCACAATATCTGAGTCAGATATCGCTCATTGGGATTGGGTTGAGGGTGTTTCTGAGTATGACAGCCGAGTCCCCAGGAGACAAGCATCTCGCCATGACAGAGAGCTTAAAGACCAACCCAGTCCACTTTCACTCCAGCCT